>CM061233.1:45324512-45924512 GCA_030844895.1 Ambrosia x helenae
ATTCATTTAGACTTGTTTATTGTGATCGTTGGTTTGGATCCTGGTTTGTCATGCGCCTCGCGGTAAAACTCCGCAAGTGGATTTTGAGGGTGTGACAGATTGGTATCAGAGCCAATGGTTATAGTGAACTAGGACTGCATGTAGAGTCTAGTCTATAGCCGAGTCGCACACACTAGACGATCACATGGTACTAAACGTTATAGTGGTTTACGTATGGTCTTGTCGGGGTGTCTCTAAATCGTTGGTCTTTCTACGTTACATCATCCGTTCTATCTTAGGTTGGGTTACTTGTTTTCTAGGCAGTGTGGTCTATTGGGGTAACTCGTGTGCTCTTGAGATTTGTCCAAGGCTCGGACATCTCCCTTTCGCACTCCAATAGAAACACTTGTCATAAACTACCGTAGTAGTACGGTGTGTAGCTAAGAGTCTATGTTCGGTGATTTGAACTTTGAACTAGGAGAACACTGGGAGGACCATGTAGAGCGTTTTATCATTTTGGGTGCACACAAAATCATAAAACGAAATGCATGGAAGTCCTGGTGAACTCTGGGTTTGGAGGGATAGTCCTGGATTGGATCTAGCTTTGATCTTGTGAACATTAGTGGTTATCTTTAACTGCGAAACTAAATTTTCTCGTTCTTTCTGCCAGAATCATGTCTGGAGTGCGTGGAGGACGTGGAGGTGGTCGCAATGGTGGACGTGGTGGTGGTCGCGGTGGTGCTGGTGGTCGTGGTGGAGGTATTAACCTATCACAGGCTGATCTGAAGAACTTGCTCCAAGCTGCCTTCCAGTTAGGGCACAACGGTGGTGGTAAGTTGTTTTATCCATTTTCTTTGCCTCATTGGTGAACCTTGTTTACGTTATTCGTGGTTTCTCATACGTTTCATTTCAGGTGGTCCTGTTGACCCACCCCCACCCATGTGCACCTACAAGATGTTCCGGGACTGTAAGCCCCAGGAATTCTCTGGCACTGAGGGTGCGGTTAGCTTGCTAAGGTGGTTGGAGAAAGTGGAGTCGGTATTTCTGATGTGTAACTGTCTTCCAGAAGATCGGGTGAAGTATTCGGCTGCGTTATTTCAGGACGTGGCATTGACTTGGTGGAATGGCATCACCCAGAACATGGGTATTGGGGAGGCATATGCTATGCCATGGGAGAACTTTGTGCAGTTGCTGAAACGTGAGTATTGTCCGAGGGAAGAGGTACAGAAGCTGGAGCATGAGGTGTGGAACCTCAAGATGACTGGGTCGGAAATCGAGAAGTATACTGTGAGACGGAATGAGTTGGCAGTGCTGTGTCCCGATCTGCACGTGCCAGAATATCGTAGGATTGAACACTATGTCTCAGGGTTAGTACCGGAAATTGCAGGGTTAGTGGCTGCTGGAAATCATCCTACTTATGCGGAGGTAGTTCGATCGGCCCATAGGATGACCAACTTAAAAGTGAATGAGGGGATTTTGCCTGCGAAAGGTTCGACTGTTAAGGCCCAGAGAACAACAAGCGCAAGTGGGAGAACGACGGGAAAGGATCTGGGTCTACACAGCAGGGTAAAAGGTTTGATAATGGGGGTTCATCTTCTTCGGGTAACAAGCAGGGTGGTTATGCGGGAAAACTGCCCAAATGCAACAAGTGTGGACGCCATCACCAAGGGAACTGCGACAGTAACCGTTGTCACCGCTGCCAGCGAACAGGGCATTATGCTAAGGATTGTCGTGCTACACTTCCATCGACTCAGGCTCCGACTAACAGCTCAGCTCCGACTACTCAGGGGACTACAGGGAAACAAGGATGCTACAACTGTGGTGACACTGGGCATTACAAGAAGGATTGCCCAAAACTGAAGCAGGGTGGGAACAACGGGAATGGTAACAACGGGGGCGGCGGCAGAAATGCACGTGCCTTCGTCATTGGAGCTGCTGAGGCTAGACAGGACCCTGACACAGTCACCGGTACGTTTCTTCTCAATAATCGTTCTGTTAGCGTGTTATTTGATTCTGGTGCCGACAAGAGTTTTGTATCCATGGATGTTAGTCGACTGCTAGATGTAGTACCCGTACCATTAGAGGCCAAGTATATTATTGAGTTAGCTGACGGTAAGACGATTGAAGCTACTGGTATCCTTCGGGAGTGTCAATTAGAGTTGTCGGGTTATCGTTCCCCATCGGCCTTATGCCGGTACCTTTGGGTAGTTTTGACGTTGTGGTAGGAATGGATTGGTTATCTTTGTATCGCGCGGAGATTGTCTGTTACGATAAGGTTATTCGGATTCCTCTCCCTGATGGAGAATTCCTTTCTGTGTACGGTATCAAGGGTGGTGTTCCGCTAAACATCATCTCTAGCATGAAAGCCCTTAAGTGTCTTCGAAAGGGTTATCCAGCTGTTTTGGCGCTTTTATCTGTTTCCTCTGTTGATGAGAAGAAGATTGACGACATTCCGGTGGTACGCGAGTTTTCTGATGTTTTTCCCGATGATTTATCTGGTCTTCCTCCTCATCGTCAAGTCGAGTTCGGTATTGATCTCGTACCAGGGGCTGCTCCTATTGCTCGGGCCCCCTACCGTCTTGCACCTCCCGAGATGCAGGAATTGTCTAGTCAGTTACAGGAACTCTTGGACAAGGGTTTCATCCGACCAAGTTCTTCCCCTTGGGGAGCCCCGGTTTTATTTGTTAAGAAGAAGGATGGGAGTTTCCGATTGTGTGTAGACTACAGAGAACTGAACAAATTGACCGTCAAGAACCGTTATCCTCTTCCACGTATTGATGATCTATTCGACCAGCTTCAGGGTTCTAGTTATTATTCCAAGATTGATTTGAGGTCCGGTTATCACCAGCTGCGCGTCAGGGAGGCTGATGTTGCAAAGACTGCTTTTCGAACACGTTATGGCCATTTCGAATTCTTGGTCATGCCTTTCGGTCTTACGAACGCACCGGCGGTTTTCATGGACTTGATGAACCGCGTCTGTAAACCATATTTGGACAAATTCGTCATTGTGTTTATTGATGACATTCTGATCTACTCCAAGAACGAGACCGAACACGGGGAACATCTGCGGTTAGTTTTGGAACTCTTGCGACGGGAAAGACTTTACGCCAAGTTCTCAAAGTGTGACTTTTGGTTACGCGAAGTGCAATTCCTAGGACATGTGGTTAATGAACTAGGGATTCATGTCGATCCAGCTAAAATCGAAGCGATCAAGGACTGGGGAGCACCTAAGACGCCAACTGAGGTGCGGCAATTCCTAGGCCTTGCGGGCTACTATCGTCGTTTCATTCAGGGGTTCTCGAAGATTGCTCAACCCCTCACCACTCTCACTCAGAAGGATAGGAAATTCGACTGGGGTGAACCACAAGAGTCAGCGTTAGAAGAACTGAAGTCCAAACTGTGTTCTGCTCCTATTTTGTCTTTACCTGAGGGTCCTGATGATTTTGTTGTTTACTGTGATGCTTCCATTCATGGACTCGGTTGCGTGTTGATGCAACGCGAGAAAGTGATTGCGTATGCTTCTCGTCAACTCAAAGTGCACGAGAAGAACTACACAACTCATGACTTGGAGTTGGGTGCCGTGGTATTCGCGTTGAAAATTTGGAGACATTACTTGTACGGTACCAAATGCACCATCTACACCGATCACAAGAGTCTCCAACACATTTTCGACCAACAACACTTGAACATACGGCAGCGTCGCTGGATTGAACTTTTGAACGACTATGATTGTGCTATTAAGTACCATCCTGGCAAGGCGAATGTTGTAGCAGACGCCTTGAGCAGGAAGGAATCTACTAAACCTCGTCGCGTTCGGGCGTTGCAGCTCACTATTCATTCATCGTTACCTGATCAACTCCGTTCTGCCCAATTGGAAGCTTTGAAGGAGGAAAACCTTAAAGCTGAAACTATGCACGGTGCCGACAAGCACCTAGAGCGAAGGTCTGATGGCCTGCACTATTTCGCAGAACGTAAATGGGTTCCTTTGTTCGGGGGACTACGGGAGCTTGTCCTTGATGAGGCTCATAAGTCCCGGTATTCTATTCATCCTGGTTCGGATAAGATGTACCAAGATCTGAAGGTGCTTTACTGGTGGCCAAACATGAGGTCGGACATAGCCTCATACGTGAGCAAATGCTTGACCTGTGCTAAGGTCAAGGTGGAATACCAGAAACCGTCGGGTCTCCTGCAACAACCTGAAATTCCGGAATGGAAATGGGAACGGATTACTATGGATTTTGTCACACAACTTCCTAAATCACCAAGCGGGAACGACAAGATATGGGTGATTGTCGATCGGTTGACGAAATCAGCTCATTTTCTTGACATTAAGGAGACCGACACCATGGATCGTTTGGCTCGCCTTTACTTGAAAGAAGTTGTTTCTAAGCACGGGGTACCAGTTTCTATTATCTCGGATCGTGACTCCCATTTTACTTCTCACTTCTGGAAGTCTTTGCACAAGGCTTTGGGTACCCAACTAGACATGAGTACGGCTTATCATCCACAGACTGACGGTCAGAGTGAGCGCACGATTCAAACTTTAGAAGACATGCTGCGGGCATGTGTGATCGATTTTGGAAAGGGTTGGGAAGCTCATCTGCCGTTAGTAGAATTCTCATATAATAACAGTTATCACACGAGCATCAAGGCTGCTCCGTTCGAAGCACTGTACGGACGGAAATGCCGTTCTCCTCTTTGTTGGGCTGAAGTGGGTGAGAGTCAACTCACTGGGCCTGAACTAGTGTACGAAACTTCGGAAAAGATCGTACAGATTCGTAATCGGTTGGCGGCGGCACGGGACCGGCAAAAGAGTTATGCTGATCAGCGTCGCAAACCACTGGAATTCCAAGTCAATGACAAGGTACTTCTAAAAGTCTCACCGTGGAAGGGCGTCATACGCTTTGGGAAGCGTGGCAAACTCAACCCGCGGTATGTCGGCCCATTTACGATCCTGGAACGGATTGGGCCGGTGGCATATCGACTTGATCTACCGACGGAGCTCGGTAACGTACATAACGTCTTTCACGTGTCAAACTTGAAGAAGTGTCTGGCTGACGAGTCTCTCATCGTTCCACTAGAAGAGATCAAGGTTGATGATCGTCTTCGGATTGTGGAAGAACCTGTAGAGATCCTTGATTACAAGATTCGTAGCCTGCGTCACAGCAAGATTCGTATCGTTAAGGTTCGGTGGAACTCGAACCGGGGACCGGAATATACGTGGGAACGGGAGGATCAGATGAAGTCTAAGTATCCTCATCTCTTCCCTAAGGAAGCGTTCGAGTCGAGACATGTCTCTTCGGCAGCTGAATGAATCTCGGGACGAGATTCCTTTTAACGTGGGGATGATGTGACAACTCGGGTAAATCTCTCTTTTGGTTTCTATCTTTTTGTTTGTTTCCTTCGTTATTTCTTTTGTTCTTTTTGTACTTGTGCAATTTTCGGGACGAAAATTCTTTTAACGTGGGGATGATGTGACACCCGGCAAATTCTGGTTAACAGCGTTGTTTAGATGAAAGTCTACCTTAGCGAGTCACGCGTATATTGTACTTAACTGGGTTAGTTAAGTCGGGTTATGGTTCGGGAACTATTGGTTAGTCTAGAAGATCATTGGATGTTGGTCTAGAGGTTCGTTAGATGTCAGTCCTTAACCAAGTGTACAAACGGTGACGATTTGTAGGATCATCAGGGCATACGGAACGTACGAGTCTCGAGTCCCGGGAATTGGTGAACGAGTGTAAATATGTGTATTTACTTGTGTTATGTGTTTACAATCATTATGTGACTTGTCGGTACGTGAATATGCATTAACATATGTTAAAACGGGGTTTAACGCGCAAAACGCACAAAACCAACCCCTATAGGCGAGTAGGAGGCCTAATCACCTATAGGGGAGGCGAGTAGGGAACCCTAAGGGCGAGTAGGACCCTACTCGTGTATAGGTAAGGGCGAATAGGCCCAATTGCCTGAACAATCAGGCGATTAGGATTCCTAATCGCCTGAAACTGCTGCATACTCGCTAGTAACGGGCTGGACGACTAAAAACGACTATAAATACCATACTTAACCTCCTAAACTTCATTATACCAACCCTAGTCATCCCATAACATGCCCCAACACATAAACAAACTCTGGAAGGCGATTTTTGATCAAAACTCAAGGTTTCAAGCTTGAATCATCATATTTTCATAATCCTAAGGTTTGATTTTCATCCATAACTCTTTATAAACGTTTTTAATCAATCCCTAATGGTCCAGACCTGTTCTTAAACGAAAAAAGCTTTCTGAAAATCGTCAATAAGGGTTGTTAATCGGATTATAACTAATATGCATGCATTATGAGTGTGTATGATTAGAAAGTAGGGTTTTTATGATTCATGATGATGATTTGATATGTTATTATGATAGATCAGTATTGATATTGATATTATGATAATAGGAATCTCAGTAATTGGATATTAGGGTTATGATTACGCGTGTTTGTATGATGTTGCATGCTATGTGAATTGGTGTTTGGATTACTTGGTTGCATGCAGGACTGATTATACGAGGTTAAATGAAGGATTTTGGGTTAAACATGTTTAGGATTGTGTTTGGGATGATATTGGGTGGTTTACACACGTTCTGGATCTGATTTGGAGCGTTAAACGCGCGAAAAACCGGAACAGCAAGGTTACAGGCGAGTAGCATTCCTAATCGCCTATGTTATAGGCGAGTAGGGTGCTAATCGCCCATATTATAGGCGAGTAGAGGTCTACTCTTGTGTAAGATCAGGTGATTAGCCCTAATTGCCTATAAGTTCAGGGGAATAGCCCTAATTGCCTATAAGTTCAGGGAATAGCCCTAATTGCCTATAAGTTCAGGGGAATAGCCCTAATTGCTAGTAAGTTCAGGGGAGTAGCTCCTAATCGCTTATAATAGAGGCGAGTAGGATTTCTAATTGCTAGTTGACCAACCTAATTGCTAGTTGACTTTTCCTAATCGCGTTGTACTGCTGCTGTAAGTGTAAATTAGCATTCCGAGACCCGATTTAACATGTAGTAACATGCTAGGAACCCCGTAACATGTCTAATAACTTGGTAACATATATTTGGATGTATTTCGGTGATACGTGAACTATGTGCTATAACTTGTTGTGCGTTAACGTATGTTAAGTGTACTTGCGTTATTGTACGTTTTGGAGCGTAAACATAACACGGGGAGTCTCGGGTCACCAATGGGATGTCGAGTCTTGTACTTTGGGTCGGTTAAACAGTCACGGTGTTTTCAAACGAACTTGGTTATGGTCTGGACATCTAGGGACTAATTAACCTGCGGGTTATTAGTCTAAGTACTTGTAACTGTCGTATGTTAGGTCGCCGCTTACGGGACTAGCATAGCAGCTGGGTTTACTCGGGTTAAGGAGTAACGCAACTTAAGGTGAGTTTACGGCCCCTCTTTTAAACTGGTTTTATACTTTCGGGGGAGAAACATGTGTTAAAACGATTATTTGGTAACTACTGTCATACTACGGGTTTCTATTGTGTACTACACGATCTTTGGAAGTCCCGGGGGGAACCATGAATGTGCGGGTTTGCACAACGGGGAAATGTGAATAGCGCTATTGGGAGTGACCAACCCCGCTCGTCGGCTTGGAGGGCCGGGCGAGTGCATATTGTCTCAAACAGGAACAACAGGAACATTTGGAACTATTCGGGCACAAATCTGGTATTCGAGTTAGTAATGGTTTTCCAATCGTGGTAGTAACAAAACGTACGCCTAGCTAGCGTATACTGGTTTTCGATTATTATAGTATGGACAGGTGGACTTGGTACTTGGATACAAAACCTGTAAACTCACCAGCATTTTTGTGCTGACGTAAACTTTTGCATGTTTTCTCAGGTCGCTAAGGTAGCACGACTGGACTAGGGCGCACGTGTCTGCACGGCGTCTAACTAGGGTTGCATGGTCTTTTGAACGTTGAACTATTATTTCATTGTTGAGACACTGTTTTTGAATAAGCTTCCGCTGTAAACGGGATTTTAAACTATTTTTGAAATTGCATTTATATTCATTTAGACTTGTTTATTGTGATCGTTGGTTTGGATCCTGGTTTGTCATGCGCCTCGCGGTAAAACTCCGCAAGTGGATTTTGAGGGTGTGACAGATGTCCTAATTTTCAGAGAATACAAATGTGCCAAATCTCCTATCTAGGATGCATTATATAGTAGTATAGATAAAATATTGAAATATGATAATGACACTAATGTGAGGTGTTTATGGGTAGTTTTGGTGTTTGATATTGGAGATTAAATAAAAAAAAACATATAAAAGACAATTCATGATGCTATATGTTTTGTTATAACCTTTTATATAGAGTTAGGTACTTTATAAAAGTTAAGGTTTTATAAAATTGATCATACCATATAGAAATTGAGAAATCAATAGTGAAAGTTGTGTTTTTAAACATGAGGTAACGATTTGAATTCCTAAATTTGTTACGTTATATTTATACACATAAATACGCCTAATCTGATCTAAACTATATGATCACCGGATTCAATTACCGAAGAAAAAAGATTTTGTTTATAATGAATTTCAAACAAAGGTATTAAGAAATATTTATGTAATATTGGTTACACCCGCTGCATCGCACGGGCTAACCCACTAGTGTATTAAGTATAGATAAGAACCAAATAACCATCCATGGATGCGGGCGGATGCAATGGTACTAAATCTTTATCCCTAATTTACCAGTAAAAGAGAGTTGGAATTGTTTAAACTAAATTAATCAAAAATAGTACTTATAACATATTTAAGACTCAAAATACAATATATATATATATATATGTAATTATATTTTACTTAACAACCTCAGCATGTTACTACATCACGTATGTAATAAAGGCGCTAGATCATCATCCCCATTTTAAGACAATTAGTATCCCTTTCAGGAATCCCAACATGACAACTGTTCAGAAAGCTAACACGATAAACACACGTTCACCACCTAAAATTGTATATTAGCGAGCTATTGATATAATCTCATTCAAATCTTCTAAAGATAAGTTAGTCATCTTTAAAGAGTTTTCTAACCTCACTAATCAAGGAAAGCAATAATTAATACACAATGCAACCACCGAGACCAGCATAAAGTAGAGCATATCACAAACAATTCCCTTTATACAAACTTTGAACACAAATCTACTAAGATTGCCATTTCAACCAAAATAACTAACAAAGATTATCAACCGTGTCAAAGATTTGTTACAAAACCATTTAGTCGATTAGACTCTTTTACGTGTGATGCGTTTAGTTTTAACATTTAAAAAGATGTCAATTTTCCCGGTGCCAAAAACTTTGATGTGTCAATCCCAAAACGATGGTTTGGGGGAAACGACTGATTTTTACTAAAGCCTTTTTACAAAGTTTTAAATTTATACGTAAACGATAATTACTCAGAAACTAAAACCAACACATAGGCAGAGAACCTAACGTGCATAGTATAGCTTACTAGAAAATACCGAGTATCGTATTCCAAGAGAACACACTTTCCCCTACTTAACCTTTTATCAATTAACTGATCAGGTTTTAAAAAGAAAATAAAACGGAGGGGTTCTAAAAAGAAAATAGTTTTGAAAAAGGTTTTGGTTTTACAAAATAAAAGATAAAATAGTAGAGTAGATAAATATGCACATCTTGGGGCCCTCCGTATAAATAGTTAAGTTTATTATTAAAATTAATAATTTAAGTTAATTAAATGTGAGAAAGACGAGTGGGATCTTGAAGTGTTGATTCCATTATAGAGAAGCGGGGCCACCACTAAGTAGCATGCACAACCTTCCAATGTGGGCCCTCATGAAGGTACTCCGCCAGGTCCTCACATATAGCGGGCTCCTCAAACCGCGGTCAAGTCTCTGGTCCTCGAACTTATCCTCTTCTTGAATTGGAGGCTTCACTTCCGACCTGGAACACCATACACCTCCCTTAGCTCTCGTGTTCCGTACTGAAGAGTTTCTTCTTAGGGTCAATCCCGACAACCTCGTATCCCCTAAGTAGGTTAACGATCATGAAGATCGAAGGATCTCTCTTACAGTTGACTCGGGCGACTCGTACCCCCGTTGGTTAACTGTGTTGTACTAACGAGAACTAGAAATAGAATCTTTAATTTACTTATCTTTTAAATGAAACTTTATTATTTAGTGATTAATTAAATATAAAGTTGGTAAAATGAATGACAACGTAATAACACAACCCTTAACCTCCCGAACTGAATGAAAGCCTTGATATAGGTGGCACAGAATCCTAAAGGCGTGCAATCCGAAGATCACGGGTGCTCCCGTAGGGAAACTGTCCTTTACCAAGGAGATCACTCAATCATATGGTAAGTACCATAAATGTGTCACTCAGATCTGGTCCACTTCATAAGCCATTGCTTAGAATTCGGTTTGGATATCAGAATCCCAAAGGATCTGTCTCACTACTGGTTTTCTCGCCTTCACCAGAAGCTTATTATACCTCTAGTTATTTAATTAAGTTAAAGTATTTTAAGTTATTAAATTAATCATCATTCAAACTTGCCACAAATATAAACAAATAAAGATTAGAAGAAGATAACACAACAAGTAACTAAAAATAAACTACTATTAATAATAACAAAAGTCTACAAATCGAAGTGGGTTCGGGAATAATGAAAAGATACCACCATAAGAAATAGTCAACACATGAACATGGCTGCTCATAGACAAGCTCTCCATCTTCAAGTGATATCTAACTCACATGATCCTCACGACCCTTGATATTTATTGCATAACTACTCTACGATCCCATGCTTGACCGAGTTAATCAAGGTAGGACGAGGCCTAACCTTGGTGGGCATGTTAGGAGGGCCCTAAGGCCTCCCAAGGGATCCCAAGATCTCTGCAAGAATCTTGGAAGTCGACCCAAGAAGTGATCAAGTCCAGATCGAATGGGATGAGCAAATGGTGGGGGTTAGCTTGCTATTAATAGAGCCCCAGGGGAAGCACGACCGTGCCAATGGTGGTCAGGGTCGTGCTCGCTGTCACACGTACGTTCTGTTGCTGAATTTCAGAGCTTGTTTGTCCTTTTTGTCTATGGCATGGCCGTGCCTGTGTCTTTGGCACGGGCGTGCACTTCCTGCTGCTTGTGTTTTCTTGCTCTCCAAGTTTGCTACGTTCTCCTCTCGCGTTCAGGGCCTTCGTGCAACTGTTCGTTGGCGTGCTTGGTCACTCCCGGACTAATTTTAGCACTATTTAAGTCCCGAGATTGTCTTCAAAACATACAGTGAACAGGTTGGAAGTCTCGTATCTTCAGGAATCTCCAGTTTTTGCTTGTTTTCACCCGAAAATCCTCTGTTTCTGTCTTGGAGCTCCAGTTTCTTGATAAATACAAATAGGAACGAATTAAGCACCAAATATTAACAATATAAGCCTAATTGCATCCTATTATGAGATTGTTTATGCCTGTTTTATATGTTAATTTTGTGAGTTATCAACGTGCAAGAAAGCCTTCTTGATTATTATTTGCCTAACTTTTACTAAACCAATACCCATTTCCAATTTCATGGTGTAAAAACATTAACAAGTTAACTAGTTTACTAGTGAGCGATTAACTGAACGGTTTTTCAACATGTGTCTGACTAACCACAACACTAATCATCAAAGTTAAAGGAACATTTTCATGAATGCAACAACAACGAAACATGTTTGCAATATGATTATCAAGATTATAACATGAAAAACGCCAAATCCATACAAAACATGATTAATATACAAACGATTGTTTATGTAACACCCCAACCGATGGCGGAAACATCGGGATGTCACGTATTGATGATTGTTCAGTAGCTCATGGTGAATAATAAATTCCATTAAATGATTTAAATAAGTTACATACAATTGTTCTACAAGAATTTGTACATCAAAATGAATAATACTATAAACACATCTTCAAGCATTAACTCAATCTTCAAGCAAGTATAACCTGAAACATGTTAAGTTTGAAAATATTTTGGGTCAACATAAGTTGGTGAGAATACATAGGTTTTTGAATATAATTGATAACAATAGTTTGTACAACAATCACAGTTGTATAATGATGGAGTATGAGTCCGACATGTAACAATGCGTCTTTGTACAATCAAACCTTGTGTCGACTGAGGACTAACTCGCAAGTTAGTTAAATGTTGTTACTGTTATCGATCATCCCTGAATTTATGCGGGGGAATGGGTTTGTCAGACCTATAGCGCTATAATCTAAACAGGCGGCTTGATCATTGTTAATGATTGTACTGTGTCTTTTTGTTACAATCAAATGATAGAATGATAGTATAATTGAATCACAAGTAAGCATGAGTAAATGATAGTATAAAATGTTTAAACATGTTTCACCCCAAAAAATGTAAAAGAGAAAAGGGGCTATGTAAACTCACCTTAGCAAAATGTTATGTCTCGTGAAAAATAGAATATGTGTTGCCCAACGATTCCAAGTATTACCCTATAATTTAGGTAATAAATATGTCTAAGTCTTTCTAGTCTACAAATATATCCTAGGGTTTCGAATTGGGGATAAGTGTTCGTTTGATTAATAAATAAAATGTTTAATAATTAAGAGAAATTTGATAAATAAATAAATAAACAAAAGTCTTTTTGTAAATTTTAAATTAAAGATGGTCACAATATAAAGTTTTAAGTATGAAAATAATATTTTTATAAAATTATTTTCTTTAAAATAGAATATTAAATCCATTTATTAAATTGTCAAAATATAACTTTAATATTTAAAAATACAAAATTTAAAGAATTATTAAATTAAAAATTGTATTTCTGTTCCAAATAAATAGAAATAATTTATATAAAACTTTGGTGCAAAACTATTGAAAAATGAATTTATTATGATTTATTTATAATTAAAACTAACAAAAATTGATTAAAAATAGTAAATAAATGATTTTTCAGAAATAAAAATCATTTCAGAAAAGTTTAATGTTATAAAAACTCAGAATAATTTTTGTGGAAATTTATATAATTGTTTTGATATTTTTAAAGAATTTTATAAATAAAATAGAATAAACTTGAATTATTTATTATAGGGTTGAGTTATTCTACAAAGGCTACGAAAAATGAGAAGGGTGAGAAGGATACAAAAAACACAATAGATCATCAAATATGACACAATGAGCCACAAAATATAACACAGTGCCAAAAACTATAACACAATGCTGAAGAAAAAAGACACAATGAATTGAAAAAATGACACAACGATGAAAATAAGAAAAAGACACAATGGTACATAAATGACACAATGATATAACGCATATTCTAAAAACTACAAGCTAAAACCCCAAAAAAACGAAGACCTAAAAACTAACGACGTAGGGTTCGATAAGACGATTCCAATGCCGCTTGAATGAGTTCAATCGGAGTCCGTTTGATACCCTTCCTACGACTTCCTATTTTTCTTTCACTGTGTATTTGATCCTAACCCATTTATTATATATATTAAATAAATAATTTTTGGAAAACTAAAAATTGTATGATAAACTTTGCCTCCTGAATATCATAAAATAAATTTTTATAGAATTTGAAGATCACATTTGGTATTTTAAAGCTATTTAAAAAGATTATTAGATTAAAATAAAAAGAAAGGAGTTTAAAAAAAGGATGTGGGTTGTGGGAGTCGAACCTGGGTTCAAACCCAGTTCAATCATTATCCACCATGATTCCCACCACTGGGCTATGCCCTTGTTTGTATTTAAAACAGAAAAACAATAATTAAAAATCCAAGTCTGCAAGGGTGTTCTTCCCCAATTCAAAATCAATCGAGCCCTAGTTTATCAATAATCTGATCTAACAAACAATAACTCGATTAATCATAGGGTTATTGTTTGTAGATGGCCGATGAACAAAACCTACAAAAGAATTGAAACTTACAAAGCTTTAATCGCGTTTATCAGTCGGTCAAACAGAAAGTCAAACGCGTACAAGAAAACCTTATACTTGAGAGGTTTTCAGAAATTGATAGTGGGGATACAAGTTTCGGCACCTATAGGGTCTCGCAAAGGGTTCAATTTATACAATAACCTTCGAATTGGACAAAGTGGAAAGTTGACTCTACCATAACTATGAACGCGTAATTATCAATGATTTTGGAATGTTTCTAAGGGTAATTGGCGAGTAGGTTACGTGCATTACCTTGTCAATTCCATAACACGAACCAATTATTCAGTTGTTTCCAAATTCGTGCTCAATCTAAAGTCAAACAAAGGAAAAAGAAAGGGAATCTCGCGTCTGTTCACAGCAGCGAGTAATAGCAGAAAGTAATAAGGCCTTTTATACAAATTGGTTTGGGATTAAATCATGAAATGAGCTGTGGCTCAGTTGGTTTGGTGTGTGTGTTGTGTTTGGCTCGGCTCCGGTTCGAACCACGGCAGGAGCATCTTTTTTTTTTGAACAGAAAGGGGGAAAGGAGAAGGGAGTTGGGCCACGTCTGATGGGCCTTGGGCCAGGCTGTGTTGGGCTTCTGGATGGGCTGGGGTTTGTCTGGGCTCCGAAAAAAAAACAAAAATGGGGGTGGGTTTGGTTTGTTGGTTTTGTAAAGGTTTACCTTTAAATTAGTTATTATTATTATTATTATTATTATTGTTATTATTATTATTATTATTATTATTATTAGTGTTATTATTATAAACCTTTATATATATATATATATAAGTTGTGTGGTAGGAAAATAAAAACTTAGGCACGTTATAAAATGAATGATAAAGATATAAAGTACGTACTAGAATTTTGGGAAAAATTTTGCGATGTTACAGTCTCCCCTACTTTTGGAAACTTCGTCCCGAAGTTTATTGAAAATACAAGGTTGAAGGTGATTGGGTATAAATGAAAATGATTGTGATTTGGAGAATTCGGGTTGTAGCATGACGTGAATAGAATAAACTGTCTCGAATAGTTTGGATAAGAGGCGTGTTATGTGCGAGTTGATTGACTACAAGATAACTAGAGTTCATAATTGGTTATTTACTGTAACCTTGATAGAATTTCACACTACCTTAACGTACCTGTAAATTCCTGATTACGTTCCGGACCGCAATCACCCATTTACCTTACATTAAGGTTTTGTGTCCTTCTATGACTCTACCGATTGTTGAGCAGGTTCGATAGCCTCCACCAGTCGTGGAGCAGGTTGTAGGGCCTCTCCCGACTGTTGAAAAGGCATAATGACCTCTACCAATCGTTGAGTGGGTTCGATACCCTCCACCAGTCGTGGAGCAGGTTGTAGGGCCTCTCCCGACTGTTGAAAAGGCATGATGACCTCTATTAAGTGCAGCATTTATTATACACATAGATTGCAAATTGATAACATGTTTATGCAAGCAAGTTTATAAGTATAACACGCACAGTATATGAGTTGTAGTTGTATAGATTTAGATAATTAGTTCATATTCAAACAATCATGCATTCAGGGGTTATGATTATACCATGTAAACAACTCTCAGACAAAAATTTCAATACTAGAATTTATTATTCAAATAGCGTCAATACATAGAATAAAAGCAACCAATAGTCAAATGGTGAGACTTGCTGTTAGGTAGCTGGAGGGTCTTGATCTCTGTTTAGTTTAGGGCATCGGTTACGGAAGTGATTTGGGTCTCCACATTCATAGCACTGACCATAGTTGTATCGATTAGGATTAGCATCCTGAGCAGGGTTGGTGGGTCTCGCGACATGTGCTGACTAGATGTCCATACTTACCACATTTGGTGCACAAGCGACACGCTGAAGCAGTCGGATGATGTCGTTTGCATGTGTTACACAATGGATAGTTTCCTATATAGGGTTTCTTGTTAGAAGCTTGTGTAGTGAGGTTGGCATCAGGATCCCTGGCCTTACGCTTCTGGTTCTCAGTAGTTACCGTGGCTACAATACTTGCTTTCTCGCTTTTCCGAACTAAGGTACCGTTCTTTACGTGATTGTCAGTTAAGGTAGCTTCTAGACGTTTGGCCTCTTCGAGGGTAGCAGGGTTCCTTCCCCATACCGTGTCCTGAATCTGCATGGGCAAACCACCGATATACTTCTCGATGGCTACAGGTAGCGGAGTGACCTTATGGGGCAATAACAGACTGAGCTCATGGAAGCGGGTATTATAAGCAAGGTTTTCCCCACTATCCTGAGCAAGGGTGTGGAACTCGTCCTCTAATTTCTTGACCTCGTTATGTGGGAAAAATTCATCTTTCATTATCTCCTTGACTTGATCCCAGGTCATGGTAAGTGCAACTTCAGCTCCTCGGGTGCGCTTTTCCTCATTCCACCAAGTGAGTGCTCGTTTGTGGAGAACACTCATAGCATAACGGACCTTAAAGTTATCGGGACACTCACTGTTAATGAAGGTATTCTCAATACCCTCGGACCATTGTAGAAGTCCCGTAGCTCCCTCTTCTCCACAGAACTTAGGGGTATTACAGGAATTAAAGTGCTTAAGAGTGCAGGCTGGGAGACCATTCCCGTTCCCGTTGTGGTTTTCATTTCCATTTCCGTTTCCATTACCGTTTCCGTTGCCGTTACTGTTCATCTGGATGACTTGAGCTAGTAAGTTAGGAACTAGAGTCGCGATTTGCTGCGCCATTTGTTGAGAAATGATCGCAGCCAGTTGGGCATCAACACCATTGTTGTTGTTGTTATTGTTGTTGTTGTGGTTAGCGTCGTGGTTGTTGCTATTCGCTTCATCTTGATTTTCACCACTGTTAAGGCGTGTGCTGCGACGTGGAGGCATGATCTGTAAGAGACACAATGAAATGAATGAGGTAATATAAGGAATGTAATCATTTATGCATTAATTAAAACGAATAAACGAAAACGTTGACTTATCAAAGATTCTAGATTCTAATAACATAGTGAAGACATGCTTTAGCCTATAGGTGAACACTCATCCCGAGAATTACCAGGTAGGTATCCGGGTCCCTCGTCTGATTGGGATATATGCGCAATGCCAGCCTAGACAGAAGACTCAGAATACAGGCGTTCACCCTTCCAGATTGCACGTGTTCGTTATTAAAATCTAGAACTTTGACGAGATCTCAAGGTGGTTCAGGCTAAACCTGAGAATTGTCCTATTAGTCTAAGAGTAGATCTTGTGATGGAGAGCAATCTTCTTGTAGGGATTGAAGTAGGGATAAGAAGTAGGAGTGAGATAGAGAATAGCAAGTAAAAGGAGCAAATACTGGTTATATTCCTATGGTTATAGACTAGATTATTTTTATAATAACCTAATTCCCTATAACCATGGCTCTGATACCAATCTGTAACACCCCAACCGATGGCGAAACATCGGGATGTCACGTATTGATGATTGTTCAGTAGCTCATGGTGAATAATAAATTTCATTAAATGATTTAAATAAGTTACATACAATTGTTCTACAAGAATTTGTTCATCAAAATGAATAATACTATGCACACATCTTCAAGCATTAACTCAATCTTCAAGCAAGTATAACCTGAAACATGTTAAGTTTGAAAATATTTTGGGTCAACATAAGTTGGTGAGAATACATAGGTTTTTTTAATATAATTGATAACAATAGTTTGTACAACAATCACAGTTGTATAATGATAGAGTATGAGTCCGACATGTAACAATGCGTCTTTGTACAATCAAACCTTGTGTCGACTGAGGACTAACTCGCAAGTTAGTTAAATGTTGTTACTGTTATCGATCATCCCTGAATTTATGCGGGGGGATGGGTTTGTCAGACCTATAGCGCTATAATCTGAACAGGCGGCTTGATCATTGTTAATGATTGTACTATGTCTTTTTGTTACAGTCAAATGATAGAATGATAGTATAATTGAATCACAAGTAAGCATGAGTAAATGATAGTATAAAATGTTTAAACATGTTTCACCCAAAAAATGTAAAAGAGAAAAGGGGCTATGTAAACTCACCTTAGCGAAATGTTATGTCTCGTGAAAAATAGAATATGTGTTGCCCAACGATGCCAAGTATTTCCCTATAATTTAGGTAATAAATATGTCTAAGTCTTTCTAGTCTACAAATATATCCTAGGGTTTCGAATTGGGGATAAGTGTTCGTTTGATTAATAAATAAAATGTTTAATAATTAAGGGAATTTTGATAAATAAATAAACAAAAGTCTTTTTGTAAATTTTAAATTAAAGATGGTCACAATATAAAGTTTTAAGTATGAAAATAATTTTTTTTTATAAAATTATTTTCTTTAAAATAGAATATTAAATCTATTTATTAAATTGTCAAAATATAACTTTAATATTTAAAAATACTAAAATTAAAGAATTATTAAATTAAAAATTGTATTTCAGTTCCAAATAAATAGAAATAATTTATATAAAATTTTGGTGCAAAAATATTGAAAAATGAATTTATTATGATTTATTTATGATTAAAACAAACAAAAATTGATTAAAAATAGTAAATAAATGATTTTTCAGAAATAAAAATCATTTCAGAAAAGTTTAATGTTATAAAAACTTAGAATAATTTTGTGGAAATTTATATAATTGTTTTGATATTTTTAAAGAATTTTATAAATAAAATAGAATAAACTTGAATTATTTATTATATATATTAAATAAATAATTTTTGGAAAACTAAAAATTGTATGATAAACTTTGCCACCTGAATATCATAAAATAAATTTTATAGAATTTAAAGATCACATTTGGTATTTTAAAGCTATTTAAAAAGATTATTAGAATAAAATATAAAAAAGGAGTTTAAAAAAAAGGATGTGGGTTGTGGGAGTCGAACCTGGGTTCAAACCCGGTTTAATCATTATCCACCATGATTCCCACCACTGGGCTATGCCCTTGTTTGTATTTAAAACAGAAAAACAATAATTAAAAATCCAAGTCTGCAAGGGTGTTCTTCCCCAATTCAAAATCAATCGAGCCCTAGTTTATCAATAATCTGATGTAACAAACAATAACCCGATTAATCATAGGGTTATTGTTTGTAGATGGCCGATGAACAAAACCTACAAAAGAATTGAAACTTACAGAGCTTTAATCGCGTTTATCAGTCGGTCAAACATAAAGTCAAACGCGTACAAGAACACCTTATACTTGAGAGGTTTTCAGAAATTGATAGTGGGGATACAAGTTTCGGCACCTATAGGGTCTCGCAGAGGGTTCAATTTATACAATAACCTTCGAATTGGACAAAGTGGAAAGTTGACTCTACCATAACTATGAACGCGTAATTATCAATGATTTTGGAATGTTTTTAAGGGTAATTGGCGAGTAGGTTACGTGCATTACCTTGTCAATTCCATAACACGAACCAATTATTCAGTTGTTTCCAAATTCGTGCTCAATTTAAAGTCAAACAAAGGAAAAAGAAAGGGAATCTCGCGTCTGTTCACAGCAGCGAGTAATAGCAGAAAGTAATAAGGCCTTTTATACAAATTGGTTTGGGATTAAATCATGAAATGAGCTGTGGCTCAATTGGTTTGGTGTGTGTGTTATGTTTGGCTCGGCTCCGGTTCGAACCACAGCAGGAGCATCTTTTTTTTTTGAACAGAAAGGGGGAAAGGAGAAGGGAGTTGGGCCACGTCTGATGGGCCTTGGGCCATGCTGTGTTGGGCTTCTGGATGGGCTGGGGTTTGTCTGGGCTCTGAAAAAAAAACAAAAATGGGGGGTGGGTTTGGTTTGTTGGTTTTGTAAAGGTCTACCTTTAAATTAGTTATTATTATTATTATTATTATTATTATTATTATTATTATTATTATTAGTGTTATTATTATAAACCTTTATATATATATATAAGTTGTGTGGTAGGAAAATAAAAACTTAGGCATGTTATAAAATGAATGATAAAGATATAAAGTACGTACTAGAATTTTGGGAAAAATTTTGCGATGTTACAGTTTATACTAACGAATACTAGTTTTTTGACACATTGTTTTACAAATACTAACATAACATCATAACAATGCTTCAAAATCATCTCAAAACTAAGAAAAGTTCAAAGATGAAACCATAGGAATGCAAGGATTATGATGGTTTGGATGATGATAATGAGTTGGAATAGACTCCTAAGCTTGATACAAAGCAACGACAACAACTTCACTTGACCATAAATTACTTAAGATCACAGGAAAAATACCCAATGTTTGATCAGGAGCTAATGTGCTCTATTTTATAGAGTTTTAGAATTCGCAAGGCCATGCAGACGAGTTGCACAGTCGTGAACTATAGTTTGATCGTGACATCAGTGTCTCGTAGGTCAGGCAAGTGAGAAAGTGAGCAAGTGGCTTATTTGACCAAGTAGAGGTACACGGTCGTGCATGTGGGTAACACGACCGTGCAGTGTTGAGAAACATGCTACATTTTTGTTAGGATCTGAGTTTGTTTGTTTTGATTGTTTAACTAAATGATGACAATAATGGAATGAAAGTAGAATGAAAGTGCAGCGGAATAATAAACTGTAAATCAAAACAAGAGAGTAAATGTTTTTCGATCGAATGCTTTCATTAATATATCAAAGATTACAATCGTACAAGTTACTCCCCCTCAGCCTGATCACACAGTTGTTTGTCAGAGAGAATGTTTTGTGTGTGATACAATAGAACAGTACATGCACTGTTCTATTTATAGACTGACTCAAACCACTGATGACCTAGGCTGACGTCACCTAAGACAGTGACCTCTAACAGAATAACAAACTGAAACATCTGCTATACAAACTACTGTTACATTGAAAGCACTGATAGTAAACAGCTGTTAAAGATAAACTCTGACGATCTTGTATCCACTGCTGAAGCCTAAGTGCTGTTGCTTCCAGCAGTGCTTTGGTCTTCAGTACTTGTATCTGCTGTTGCTCTTCTTCAGACCTTTGGTCAGCAGTTGTTCTTCATCAGTTGTTTCCTTAGCAGTTCTTTGTATCAGCAGTTGTTGAGCAGTTGTTTGGATAGAACAGTAGTTAGGGTCAGCAGTCTTTTGGGAGAAGTAAGTTGTAAAGACTGTTTATTCAAGGATCAAATAGATAGCATATTTTGGCTTTCCAATCATCTGTTCTTCTCCAGGTCAGCAGACCCAACAATCTCCCCCTAGAACAGATGATGCCAAAACTCAGCTTTATTCATTGATCTTTATTCCTCATCAGACTTTCTCTGATTTGACCTTTGAATTGTAATTCAAAGTTCAAAGCAAATAGGTCTTCTTCATCTCTTTCCAGATCCAGATTTAGCAGTGCTTGGTGATCTTCTGCACAAAGGCTGTAAGCATCATCCATACTGATCTTCTGAACCTTTCCATCTGACCTGAGCAGTGTCAATTCGTGGTTGTCTTTGTTGACCTTCCACTTTAGAATTTTTGAGTCAGTGGATTTGCTGAGATGAACCTTTATTCTTGATGAGTTGGGTGATGGTGGTCTTCCTATGAGTTCTCTTAGTTTCTCTGTTGTGGGATCAGAGAAATAATGGATTTGATTGAAGAGCCCTTCCTTTATGAATGTGTCAGCAAACTTTCTTTGGTCTTCCTCTGACATCTCCTTCTGCCTTTTGAACTGTCTACTTGCAGCAGCAGTGAGATCAGAGGTTTCAAGTAAGCTGTCTAGGTTGAAAGTCTGTTGGGGTCTCTTCATCATAGGCTCATCATTGTAGACTGGTTTTCTTGGAAGGCTGGGATCCTTCTTTCTATTCTCTTCCAGACTTTTATAGGTTTCAACCAATCTAAGCTCTGACCATCTGGAAACAGACCTCATCTCCCCATAATTGGCAGCTACAATCTCCTGCCTCATTCTTTTGAACTTCAAGGCTCTGACTGGGTCTCTGCCTTTGCCAAAATTGGGAATGGAGACTTTAGCTTTGGGATTTTTGGCCATTTCTTCAATTCTGATCAGTTCTTCCCTCAAAGCATGAGTAGTCCAGCCATTGAACTGCTTTTTGTTAGCTTTGTAGGGCTTGGTTGCCATTATCTGTTCAAGTAGGGATTCCCTTACCTCCTTCTCCAGGTCTACACTGAGAGGCATGGTGGACATGGAATTGCTCAGGGTCTTAGCAAAGTCTTCAATCCTTCTGAGTTTGCTAAGCTCTGCTGAATGGATGCCCTGAGCAGTCCTGTCATCCTTCCCTTTGCATTTCTCCCTGATGATGGCATCCACCTGTTCACCCTTGTATTTTAGATAGGTATCAATGTTGAGGGGAACAGGGAAATTTGGGAGAGATGGGAAGGATCTTTCAGATGGCTGTTCAGTATTGTAGAAGGATTGTAATTCCCCCTTGAGTAGATCAAGTTCAAGGGGATACTGAACAACCAATGGTGTAATGGTTGGTGGTGGTCTATGGGTTGTGAATTTGGATGTATGTGGTGAGAATGAGGTGAGTGGAATGGCTGTGATGGGAGGAGTGGATTGGGCAGTTGAAATGGTGGTTGGTGATGTGTGAATGTTTTCATCATGCACAACAAAGGTTGATTTTCTCTTCCTTGTGTACATGATTTTTGGTGAAGGTGATTTGGCAGCAGTGGTTGGATTAACATCTGTTGGCCTTTTAGAAGAACCAGCAGATGTTGGAGTTTTGGTTGGTGATGTAGATTTGGTGGTTGTTGGTTCAGGAGTGTGTGTTGGTTTGGGTATAGTGGTTTCAGTGGTTTGGGTGGCAGTGGTTTCAGTGACAGTGGTTTCAGCAGCAGTGGTTTTATCAACAGAGGTTTGTAACTTGGATGGTGGTTTTCTAACATGCTTGGCAGGTCTTTTCATCCTTTTAGAGGATCCCACATCTTCAGTTTCCCTTTGTTGTTTCTTCTTGAGTTCAATCAATGACTCTGCTTTTACTTCCAAGGTGTCAGCCCTTTGTTGTTTGGACTGAGCAGCCTTTTCAGCTTCTATGTTTGCAGAGTCATCTACTGCCTTATTCTTTTCAGTGGTTTGTGGTGGTGGTGCTGGTGCTTGATGTTGTTGTTGTGGAACTGATTTGGTAGACTCTGGTTTCTTGGCAGACTTGGCTTGACCTTTTTGAGAAGGTGGGCAACCAAAAGGATCTAGTTTTGGTAGCCTATCTCTGCCACTCTCCCCCTTTTTGGCATCATCAGCCGTGAAATCATCATCAGTTTCATCCCTGAGGATGGTGGTAGGGGCAGAGCCAGTAGTCTTCAGCAGATGGTCCTTGATGGCTTTTATGTCAGCATGGGTATCTTTGTACCTTGCATCAACCATATTTCTGATCTCAGCCATGTAGGTTTCATGTGTTTGATCAGCCAATTTCCTGTGAGCTATGATGATGGGGGAAACTGATTTCCATAACTCATTGGCTATATCAGTGGTAGATGGTTGACTTTTGGAGAGACCTGCAATTGAGCTTAGGAGAAGCTTGACATCAGATTTGATGTCAGCAACAGATGTTTCAATAGCAGAAACTCTGGCCATCAATTCTTGGTATTTTGACTCATCTCCTAAATTAATAGGATCATCTGAGTCCCTACCAGTGGTAGTTTTATCTGATTCAGCCCTAATAGGGGAATCAGATGCCCCTTTTTCTTGGTACTGGGGACTTCCAACTGTTTTTGGAGACACTATGGTGGCTTCAACAGTTGTTGCCTTCAAGGGAGTCTTAGTTATGAAATCACTGTCCTGATGTGAGACAATGGTCTCTACATCAGTAGTGGCTGCTCCACTTGAAAACTCACCTAGAGTTTCATTGAACCCTGGTGGTGTAACCTCCTCTTCTGTTTGGGGGTTAGCAGATTGAATATTCTCAGGCTCAGTCACTTGTTGGAGTATACTCTCAGTGACAGGTGGAAGAGAGGAACTGGGATCTTCCTGAGATTCAATTGCTTCAAACAGGGGTTGCATTGTTTGTGGAACATGTGATGGTGAGAGTGGTGGAGTAAGAAGAGAGTTAGCCCTGGGAGAGGGGCTTGTGAACATATGGTCAAGTGACTCAAATGCATCATGATGTGTGTCCCCTTGGCTTACAACATGATCCTTTTGAGAGGATTCATGAGGAGGTTTGTCAGGTGGAGGTATGTCCAACTGTTGTGAGGAAGTAACAACAGTGGTTTCATGTTGCTTTTGTTGTGCAACAGAGGTTTCTTCTGGTACCTCAACATCCAGAAGCCTCATTTGTGGTTGAGTGGTGGTTTTTGTGGATGAATGTTTCTTTTTGGAAGTGGCTGGTGTGGGTTTCACAGCACTGGATGTAGTGCCATGATCACCAGGAGAAGTGGGCTCAACAACAGAGGTTTTGACAACAGTTGTTGCCTTTGTCCTCCTTGTTTGTGTTTTAGAAACTTTAGACACTTTTGACACCTTTTCTTGGGTGCTTCCACCCAGCATTCTTGTGAAAGTTTCATCAGTTAAGCTTTTCATTTGCATAGCAGCACCCTTTTTGAAAACTTTTTCAGGTAATAATTTTTGTAAAATTACACTAAGAATTCGTGGGTAAATAAGAAAAGCATTGTTTGACCCAGACTTGACTGCTTTCACATTTGATACCAAGTCCATGAACAAACCCTGGGAAAGATTGAAGTCAGAGTTTGACAACATAGCATATCCCAGATATTGCATCCTTAATGGTATTTCATTAAAGGATGTGGACTTAGCAGAGACACAAAGAAGAAGAGTATGGAAGAAAAATTTCATGACTGGAGGGAAAAACTTTTTGAAAAGAGTTGATCCAGTCATCTGACCATCATACCCTCTTTCTTGGAACTCAGTGTGAAGCTCTGTTTTAGTGAAGGAATCCTTACCTGCCAGGTCATTCAGTGTGAAGGTTGTGGATATGATATCAGGGGTAATGACGATACTGGTTTTCTCCAATTTTGGAAATAATGGATGTAGGCTTTTTATCTTGTAATAGAAATTCAGCATTCAACCAAAATTCTTGGAGTGTATCCAGATAAATGGGGGCGTTGGCGGTTAGGATGGGTAAGTATTTGGAATTGAGGAAAATGTCGATGGTGGAATGAAATGGAGTGTTGTCATCTGTTTTAATCAGATAGGGGAGACAATTGTGTGTAGCTTTGGCTTGAAGATCCATTGTAATGGATTTCGACGGGGAAAATGACTGAAGATTGATGAAGGGTTTGAGAGTGAAGAAGGCGGTTTACAGTATTTTGAATACAATGAGACAGTGTAACATCTGTTGTGGTAAAACAGGGTTTTATAGGCTCAATGAAACCGCTGATGTGGCCAAACATCTGCTTATATGAGCAGACGTGGCAATCATCTGATGGATCTAACATCTGGTGGAGAACAGCTGTTTTGGTAAACAACTGATACAAACAGCTGATGGATCCAACCGTTGGTGGTTTTTTTTTTTTTTTTTTTTTTTTTTTTTTTAAATGTAGTATATATATATATATGGACAGTTGTTTTATCTGAACAGATGTTCTGAAACAGATTTTTCAACTAACAGTTGTTTTATCTGATCAGATGTTTGGAGCAGACTTTTCAACCAACAGTGGAAATGAATGAAACAGTGGTTGTTTATCTGATCAGATGTTTGGAAAACAGATTTTTCAACCAAACAGCTATTTGAAGAAAATATTTGATTTCTGAACAATTTTATTATTTTATTTTTTTTTTTAAAATTTATTTGGTTAATCCATGTTTAACATGCCAATTCTGGAAATCAGATTTGTAAAGGTAGATGTGTCTAAAGCTTTTGTTAACACATCTGCCAACTGATCCTCTGTTGGAACATGGTGTAAAGAAATCAAACCTTTTTCATAGCTGTCCCTGACAAAATGATGTCTTATGTCAATGTGCTTGGTAGTGGAATGAGAGACTGGATTCTTGATGATATTTTCAGCAGCTTGGCTGTCCAACATGAGTGGAGTCCTAAGTGCAGTTATCCCAAAATCCAGTAGTTGATTCTGAAGCCACATCAATTGGGCTGTACAGCTTGCAGCAGCAATGTATTCAGCTTCAGCTGTTGAAGTTGAAACAGCTGCCTGCTTTTTGCTTTGCCATGAAACTAAGGCATTCCTAGAAATTGGCACCCTCCTGAAGTGGATTTTCTTGTGGTGTGACAGCCAGCAAAGTCACTATCTGAAAAACCTAAAAGCTCAATGTTTCCATTAGCAGGATACCAGATACCAAGTGTGGGAGCACCTTTGAGGTATCTGAATATCCTTTTTACAGCAATAAGGTTTGACTTTCTGGGTGAAGCCTGGGATCTGGCACAGACACAGGTAGCAAACATAATGTCTGGCCTAGATGCAGTTAGGTACAATAAAGACCCAATCATACATCTATAATGTGTTTGATCAACCAGTTCATCCTTGTCATCAATAGTGAGCAGCTTGACTGTACTCATGGGTGTGCTACATGGCTTACAATCATTCATCTCAAATCTGGTTAATAAATTCTTTACATATTTGTTTTGGTGAATGAATGTGCCATTTTGCAGTTGTTTCACTTGAAGACCAAGGAAACACTGAAGCTCACCCATGGCACTCATCTCAAACTCTGCTGTCATGAGTTTTCTGAACTCTTCACACATTTGGTTACATGTGGATCCAAAGATGATATCATCCACATATATTTGAACAATCATTAAGTGTTTCCCTTTCCATTTAAGAAATAAAGTTTTGTCAATTTTACCTCTTGTGAAGCCAATGGATAAGAGAAATGTGGAAAGAGTTTTCATACCAGGCCCTTGGTGCTTGTTTGAGTCCATACAGAGCTTTGTTGAGCTTGTAGACATAGTCAGGATGGAATGTGTCTTCAAAACCAGGTGGCTGACATACATAGACCTCCTCCTGAATTTTGCCATACAGGAAGGCACATTTGATGTCCATCTGATACACCTTTATGTTGTGGTTGACAGCAAAGGCTAAAAAGAGTCTGATGGCCTCTAGTCTAGCTACAGGAGCAATGGTCTCATCATAATCTATTCCTTCTTCTTGTCTGAAGCCTTGAACCACAAGCCTGGCTTTATTCTTGACAACAATACCCCTTTCATCAGTCTTGTTTTTGAAGACCCACTTTGTTCCTATAGGACAAACATCCTTAGGAAGTGGTACAAGCTCCCATACTTGTTGTCTTTTGAACTGAAGGAGTTCTTCTTGCATGGCTTCTACCCAACTGTTGTCTTTCAGTGCCTCTTGGTACTTGACAGGTTGTGTGAGGGATAAGAAACCTGCAAAAAGACAGATATTTGAGGATTGGCTTCTTGTGAGCACTCCCTCTCTGATGTTGCCAATGATCTGGTCTGGTGGATGAGCTCTTAAGTAAATAAGATCTCCTTGATATGGAACAATGGCATTTTGGGGTGATGGACAGAGGTTTGGTGACTCTGTTGGTGTAACATCTGTTGGTACTTCTGTAGAGTCAACAGATGTTTGGAATGGTAGTGGAGGAATGGGTCCAAGTGGTGTGTGAAACTTGACTGACTTTTGTCAACAGATGATTGACTTTTGTCAACAGATGATAGGTCAGTGGTAGTGAGGGGTGAAGCAGAGGTTTGAGGATAGGACTGGCCAACAGTGGTTGACACAGCTGTGGCAGAGTTTTGACAACTGTTTTGAACAACTGCTCCCTCTGATGCAGAATAGATTTTGTAGTGACTGGGAATCACAACATCTGTTCTGTAATCTTGCTGTGGAGACTGTGGAATACCTGCATTGTTAGTCTTAACAGTGATATCTTCAAATTTGAATTTATCTAAATCAAATAATTCAGCAGGGTTTGCAGGGATTTTCAGAGATGAAAGTTCATTGAACTTAACATTCAAGGTTTCTTCTATTGTTTTAGTCCTTGTGTTAAACACTTTGTAGGCCTTAGCAGTAGAAGAATATCCCAGAAAATAACCACAGTCTACTTTGGCTGCAAATTTGAAATGGAATCTTTAAGATTTAAAATGAAACATGGGCAGCCAAAGATTTTGAAGAAAGAGATTAATGGTTTGATTTTGAACAAAATTTCATAAGCAGTTTTTTGATGTCTGGGGTTGATCAAAACTCTGTTTTGAACATAGCAAGCAGTGTTTACAGCTTCTGCCCAAAAGGACAGTGGCAAACCAGAATCTGCTAGCATGGTTCTTGCAGCTTCTATAAGAGTTCTATTTTTCCTCTCAACTACCCCATTTTGTTCTGGTGTTCTTGGGATGCTGAACTGCCTCACAATCCCTTTTGACACACAGAAGTCATCTAACTCCTTATTTTTAAACTCTGTTCCATTGTCACTCCTGAAAACTTTTACTGGCAAGTCATACTGCTTTTCAACCTTGGTGACAAAGTCCTTCAATATACCTGCAGTCTCATCTTTAGAGTGTAAAAAGTAAGTCCATGTAAACCTAGAAAAATCATCAACTATGACAAGACAAAATCTTTTTCTTCTTAGACTCATGATTTTAACAGGGCCAAACAGGTCCATGTGCAACAGTTGTAAGCACTGACTAGTTTTGGACTCATCAATGGATTTGTAAGAGCTTTTATGTTGTTTCCCTTTTAAGCAAGAAACACAATGCTCATCACATTTAAATTCTTTTGATGGAAGACCTCTGACAAGGCTTTGTTTTGAGAGTGTGTTGATAGTATTAAGGTTGGTATGACCCAGTCTCCTATGCCACAATTCTGTCTCCTTAGTGGAGGCAGCAGAAAACAGACAGACATTTGCCATAGGATTATCCTTTAACATATCAACAACATACACATTGCCACTTCTATGAGCAACAAGCTGTGCTTTGCTCTCAGCAATAATGGTATCAATCTTTTTCACCACTTCTGGCCCAATAATCTTACAAGTTTTCTTTGTGAAAAATGAGCCATAACCTTTGTCACTCATTTGTGAAACACTCAGAAGATTGAACTTGAGATTATCAATAAGATTGACATTTTCAAACTTGAGTTTTCCTGCCTGTACAGTCCCTGAACCCAACACCTTACCTTTAGAATCATTACCAAAGGATATATCACCCCCTCCATGAGCCAAGAAGTCCAGAAGTAGGGCTCTACATCCTGTCATGTGCCTGGAACCTCCACTATCTACATACCAAAGACTATCTAAACAAGCAGAAGCTCCCTTAGCAGCAGCCATCAATGCACAATCACACTTGCACTCACATTCATCAGATGCACCCCAGGGATCTGAGAGATTCACAACCTCTTCTTCAGGTTTCTCACCTGCAACAACTTCACTAACAATATCATCAGTCACAACATCAGATTCATTTAACACTTCCTCAGATTCAATCTCATCAACCATAGCCATGAAACAAAAGTTTTCTGGTTCATTTTCAGCTTTGGCAACCAGTGCAAAATTCTCATCTGTTAGCTCATCAGGTAGACTGCTCCAATCAACAAAGCCTTGTGTAAAGAAGCTCTGTTGACTGGTCTCTGCAGGAGCAGAGGATGGTGCAGCAGTCGTTTGAACAGGTGGTGGAGCAACAGGTGTTTGCACATAATGGATCTGAGGAACAGTGGTTTGGACATACTGGACAGGAACAGTGTTGAGGACTGTGCAAAATGAGCAGTGTTTTGCACATTTGGTCCAGGGGTATTATAGGAATTCTGATAAGTGTTGGTCTGTGGTCTTTGATTTGGATAGGTTATCATAGGTGTACCATGTTGACCCCTACATTCCCTAGCAAAATGACCAAACCTATGACATTTATAACACTTGATCTTTGATTTATCCAACCCCACCTTAGATCTGCCAGTCAACCCTGGAAACCTTCTCCCTGTTTTCTTGTAAAAATTATTAGTTCTTACACTGAGAAGGGCCAATTGGTGCATAATGTCCATTTCTTCCAAATCATCAGGGTCAAAGAATTTCAGGTCATCATACTCAAAGGATATGTTATCAGATGCCTGTATATCACCACCACTTGCTGTGAAAGCATAGTTAGGTGAATAAGAATCAGAGTTAAAACCCGAGTTAAAAACCTGAAGTTATGTCAATAAAATGATCATAACTCTGATCCTTTGTGTTTCCAGGCACCTCATCATGACCCAAAGTGCTGTATTCCCAAACACATAGTCATCAGACACTTTTCCAGAGTCCTGGAGCTTCTTTTTCTGGTTAAGCTCTCTTTCATAGGTCAAGAGCTTACCATGAAGCTGGGTCAGTGATAGGTCTTTAAATCCTATTGAGTTTCTCATAACAATTGCAATAGTGTCCCATTTGTCTGGTAATGATCTTAAAAACCTATGGTTCAAAGTTGAATGAGGGTAAGTAAGACCAACCAATTTTAGTTCACTAATTAAGCAGTTAAATCTCTCAAACTGTTGAGTTAATGACTCTCCTTTGACATGACTGAATGTTTCATATTGTTGGTTAAGTATTTCACGGTTGTTTTCAATAACCTCCTCAGTCCCACCAAACTGCTCTTTCAGTGCATCCCACAACTCCTTTGCACTGTTACAGTGTAACAACCCAGCATATATATCATTGGGTAGAGCCATGGCCACAATACTGAAGGCCTTAGCATCTAGCTCAATTTTCTGAAAATCCTGGTCGGAGTAGTTTTCAAGTTTCTTTGGCTCAAACACTTTGGGATCTTCAGTACTCGGCACAGTCGGAACATGTGGTCCGAAGATAACCGACTTCCAACACCCAGTGTTTTGTTGAGCTAGAACATGGCTCATCCGACGTTGCCAGATATTGTATTCAGATCTGACAAGCATCGGTGGCTTGTTGTTCGTGCCAGTGTTATGTGGATCGTGATTGATAGAAGCCATTCTCTGATTTTTCAAAAGAACAAAGTCTGTTTAATAACGGTTGAAACGAAATTAAACTATTACTCTGTTTTCAATCAAACTGACAAACGATATCAATAATTGTGAGCTGATTATTAAATTGATTTGTTAGATCGAATTTAATTGACCAAGCTCTGATACCAATTGTTAGGATCTGAGTTTGTTTGTTTTGATTGTTTAACTAAATGATGACAATAATGGAATGAAAGTAGAATGAAAGTGCAGCGGAATAATAAACTGTAAATCAAAACAAGAGAGTAAATGTTTTTCGATCGAATGCTTTCATTAATATATCAAAGATTACAATCGTACAAGTTACTCCCCCTCAGCCTGATCACACAGTTGTTTGTCAGAGAGAATGTTTTGTGTGTGATACAATAGAACAGTACATGCACTGTTCTATTTATTGACTGACTCAAACCACTGATGACCTAGGCTGACGTCACCTAAGACAGTGACCTCTAACAGAATAACAAACTTAAACATCTGCTATACAAACTACTGTTACATTGAAAGCACTGATAGTAAACAGCTGTTAAAGATAAACTCTGACGATCTTGTATCCACTGCTGAAGCCTAAGTGCTGTTGCTTCCAGCAGTGCTTTGGTCTTCAGTACTTGTATCTGCTGTTGCTCTTCTTCAGACCTTTGGTCAGCAGTTGTTCTTCATCAGTTGTTTCCTTAGCAGTTCTTTGTATCAGCAGTTGTTGAGCAGTTGTTTGGATAGAACAGTAGTTAGGGTCAGCAGTCTTTTGGGAGAAGTAAGTTGTAAAGACTGTTTATTCAAGGATCAAATAGATAGCATATTTTGGCTTTCCAATCATCTGTTCTTCTCCAGGTCAGCAGACCCAACAATTTTGGTTGCACGACTATGCAGTGCTGAGAAACAAGTTGCATTTTGGTTGCACTGCCAGTGCTTCCGAGTAAAATGGACCTGTACAGTAGGTGCATGTGATCCACACAGGAGTGCTGCTCGAGATTTGGCTTGTACCGGCTTACACTCTTGTGTGCACTCGCAGTGCTGCCGAGTGACTTCGACCTGCACGACCATGCACTTGGGCCGCATGACCGTGCAACAAGTACAAAATGATCAGGAAGTGTTTGTTTCGTCCTGTTTCCGCCCTTTTCCTTGAAATTTACCCTTTGAACGCCATTTAGGACCTATAAAATCAATAGTGCAAGGTTAAGTACCAAATCTAAGAAATTATAGTTGAAAACGCGCAAAATGAGAGTTTAATCAGGGACTTAAATATGTATGTTTTAATGTATATCATTTAGCTTGTAGTTTTTAAAATTTATATTAAATCGTTGCTGTCTTTTTCTTACTTTCGTCATTGTGTCTTTTTCTTAGTTTCGTCATTGTGCCATTTTTGCGGTTCATTGTGTTTAATTTCTTCAGCATTGTGTTATATTTTTTGGCATTGTGTTATATTTTGTGGCTCATTGTGTCATATTTCATGATTTATCATGTTTTTTGTATCCTTCTCACTCTTCTCATTTATTTTGCACTGTATAAAATAACTTGGCCCTATATAAAACATATTGTTTCAAACATGTAAGTTAGGAAACGAGAAGTTTAGACAACGTTTTACACCAAAAGATTTTTATATAATACATCATTTTAACACACATGTTAGGAAATGAAACGTTTAAAAAAACGTATTGCTTATAAAAATAAACCAGATGTGTTTTTTTTTCTTTTATTGCATATTATGTCCTTTCTTATTAACTAGGTTGTTGTATTCAGTTAACCTTATTAATATGATGGGTAAAATGTCCATTCACCACCCTCTTCACCATTATATCCCACCTCCACTGTTTTTTTTTTTTTTTTTTTTTTTTTTTTGCAACCCTAATCCACCATCACCTTCTCCAAATCATCATGCTCTTCACCAATTCATATTAAGGTTTTTCAAAATCAATTGGTACTTAGATGCCACATAATTTTCAACCTCTCACAAAAAAGATCCAAAACTAACCGCCTCGAGAATCAACATTGTTAATCCAGAAAATGTCACAAAACCACTTCATCATTGCCTGAACCTAACAAACCATCTTCCGAAACATTAAAATATAGACATTCCGAATAGAGCCTGAGTTCGCTTTTCTATTCAACAAATTGTTTTTCTAGATCTTATTCTTTCATATATCTATATCCAATTGCATAATATATGATCTTAATTTATATGATTTAGTATCATCGCCATAAAAACCCTTTAAACCTTCATTATTGTAATCTGGTTGGATCCGTATTAGTGAATCTAGATCCAGAAGGGGGCATAATGGGATTGATGGTTCCATTAAAATACAATGCTCATCCTTAAAACCTTCTGGGAGCGTGTTCATGGACCTCTCCAGTTGAAACTTCTCATCAAAACGTTTAAGAAGTATCCATACATGATGGACGTAACATATAGTTTTCCATGTTTAATTTTGCTAATCTGAAACTTATGTGGAATATAAGTAACAAATCCTTATCCACTTCACCAATTCCTAATATGAGTTGGTGAAGAAGATGGTGCTTTAGGGAAGATAGGTGATAGTTGATTAAGGCTGGAAAAAAATGTAAGTCTGATATAAGGGTAAAATATATGGTGAATAGACAGTTTTACCCCTCATATTAATAAAGTTAATTGAAGACAACAACTTAGTGAGAAAGGACACAACACGCAAAAAAAAACATAAATTGGACATAAAATGACTTTTTTTTTCTAAAGCACATGTTTCATAATCTTTGTATTACATAAAGGACACAATGGGTAATTTTGTTAATTTAATAATTACAAAATATTTTAAAACCAAATAGTTGAACCATAAACCATTCATTTGTATCACAATATTGGATTTAAGATTGTATCACAATCTTTATAAATCCAACACAATAAGTTGTACTACGCATGCAATTTCCCTAAAAAAATTTATAAGATTATATTCTCTATGGTAATTTTTATGTTAAAATTTATTGTTTAAAAGGTTAATTTGAAAGTTATTTTCTCTTGTTAACAACCCAAATAAGCAATAGTCAAAGTATATGCAGTGTAACATTCAGACCCTCTCACAATCAATATTGTCCGTTTTGCCTTTGATGGGTTGCTCATCTAGGAACTCGTGGATTTCTTTTTGGTTTCCCGGTGGAGAGTTATAAGATTGTCACCCATGCTGGTACTACTCCCAACTAAGCAGACTTAACTTTGTAGTTTGCATGTCCTGCACAATCAACTAGGCCTAAAATGCGTTGGTGATTTAAGAGACGTTGGATTACTTATGAACTAAGGATCTCTACTGGCCACGACCGATGTGGGATGTGCCTAGTGTGTCCCATTTGTAGGATCAAAAATCAATCAATTAATAGTTAATCAACACGATTTATAAACTGTCAGTTGCGAAAACCCTAACGATCTTGGAAAATGATGAAAACTGATGTCAAATCACACGCGAAATCATTTTCAACGTTTATCTTAATCATTAACTTGAAATAAACGATTATAGACTCGAATTAAGACAAACTCTCAAAACTAGGATTATCAACACAATTTATAAACCGTCAGGTGCAGAAACCCTAACGATCTAGAAAAATGATGAAAACCGATGTCAAATCACATGCGAAATCATTTTCAACGCTTATCTTAATCATTAACTTGAAATAAACGGTTAGAGACTCGAATTAAGACAAACTCTCAAAACTAGGATTTTCTAGACAGAGTATAGGCGCTTAGGAATAGTGACCAACTGACTAAGACTCACTATAACTGCTGCCTAACAACCCTATATATAGACATCTTCCATTCAACCTATCAAAGGTCCGAATGGAGCTATTCGACCATGAAATGTTCTGAATGAGACCTTTCTGGTCTCATTCATACCTACGACTTCTAGAATGAATATTATACTCGACCCATCGACATACAGTACCAGACCACTAGTTGGGGACATACACGATTGTGCCCTTACATTCTCCCCTTGGACCTAGCTAGTGATCTACTAAACTAGAAAGCTTCAATTCTTCAAATTCTGTATTCATCAATTTCCCGAAAGATTTGAAAATTTCATTTTCATATAAGCTTGTATCAAGTCTTCATGCGCTCTAGTCTATCTCTTTATTAAGCTTTGAAATCTTAGACAGACTCAAGAAATCTAGGCTTTATCATTTGATGGTCGAGAAATGAAGACAAAGAACAATCCTTCGGCTTCCATGATGTCACTTATCATATCTTGATTCATTTCCTCTACACTTTCATTCATGTTTTTGTTGTTCTGGTGATCTTGATGTCCATGTTTGGGTCTTGTTCAGCTACACACTTTGTCGATGAATCTTGAACAGTGCACCTGTTGTATTTGATTCTGTAAAATGTTTTACTAAAAACTGCACAAACTACAACTGGCATTAGTCATGACAAAAATCTCGGAAGTAATACTTACATCCAATTTGACCCTCAATATTTCTCCCCATGAACTATTAAAAATTTTCAATATTCACCATGAACTTGTTAGGATCTGAGTTTGTTTGTTTTGATTATGTTCAACTAAATATGGAAATAATGAAAAGAGAATAGAATGAAAGTGCAGCGGAATAATAAACTGTTAATCAAAATAAGAGAGTAAATGTTTTCTGATCGAAAGCTTTCATTAATCCAAAAGATTACAATCGTACAAATACTCCCCCTCAGCCTGATCACACAGTGTTTGTCTGAGAGAATGTTTGTGTGTGTGATGCAATAGAACAGTACAAGCACTGTTCTATTTATAGACAGACTCAAAGCACTGATGACCTAGGCTGACGTCACCTAAGACAGTGACCTCTAACAGAATAACAAACATAAACATCTGCCTATTACAAACTACTGTTACATTGAAAGCACTGATATTAAACATCTGTTGAAGATAAACTCTGATGGTCTTGTATCCACTGCTGGAGCCTAAGTGCTGTTGGTTCCAGCAGTGCTTTGATCTTCAGTACTTGTATCAGCAGTTGTTCTTCATCAGACCTTTGGTCAGCAGTTGTTCTTCATCAGTTGTTTCCTCAGCAGTTCTTTGTATCAGCAGTTGTTGAGCAGTTGTTTGGATAGAACAGTAGTTAGGGTCAGCAGTCTTTTGGGAGAAGTAAGTTGTAAAGACTGTTTATTCAAGGATCAAACTGATAGCATGTTTTGGCTTTCTAATCATCTATTCTTCTCCAGGTCAGCAGACCCAACAATCTCCCCCTAGAACAGATGATGCCAAAACTCAGCTTTATTTATTGATCTTTATTCCTCATCAGACTTTCTCTGATTTGACCTTTGAATTGTAATTCAAAGTTCAGAGCAAATAAGTCTTCTTCATCTCTTTTTAGGTCCAGATTTAGCAGTGTTTGGTGATCTTCTGCACATAGGCTGTAAGCATCATCCATGCTGATCTTCTGAACCCTTCCATCTGACCTGAGCAATGTCAATTCGTGGTTGTCTTTGTTGACTTTCCACTTTAGAATTTTTGAGTCAGTGGATTTGCTGAGATGAACTTTTATTCTTGATGAGTTGGGTGAAGAAGGTCTTCCAATGAGTTCTCTGAGCTTCTCTGTTGTAGGATCAGAGAAATAATGTATTTGATTGAAGAGCCCTTCTTTGATGAATGTATCAGCAAACTTTCTTTGATCTTCCTCTGACATCTCCTTCTGCTTCTTGAACTGTCTACTTGCAGCAGCTGTGAGATCAGAGGTTTCAAGTAAGCTGTCTAGATTAAAGGTCTGTTGGGGTCTCTTCATCATTGGTTCATCAGTGTAGATTGGTTTCCTTGGAAGGCTGGGATCCTTCTTCCTATTTTCTTCCAGACTTTTGTAGGTTTCAACCAGCCTTAACTCAGACCATCTGGAAACAGACCTCATCTCCCCATAGTTGGCAGCTACAATCTCCTGCCTCATCCTTTTGAATTTCAAGGCTCTGACTGGGTCTCTGCCTTTGCCAAAATTAGGAGTGGAGACTTTAGCTTTGGGGTCTTTGGCCATTTCTTCAATCCTGAGTAGTTCTTCTCTCAAAGCATGAGTAGTCCAACCATTGAACTGCTTTTTGTTTGCTTTGTAAGGCTTGGTTGCCATTATCTGTTCAAGGAGAGATTCCCTTACCTCCTTTTCCAAATCTACATTGAGAGGCATGGAGGACATGGAATTGCTCAGGGTCTTAGCAAAATCTTCAATCCTTCTGAGTTTGCTAAGCTCTGCTGAATGGATGCCCTGAGCAGTCCTGTCATCCTTCCCTTTGCATTTCTCCTTAATGATGGCATCCACCTGTTCACCCTTGTATTTCAGATATTTATCAAGGTTGAGGGGAATAGGGAAGTTTGGGAGAGATGGGAAGGATCTTTCTGATGGCTGTTCAGTATTGTAGAAGGATTGTATTTCCCCCTTGAGTAGATCAAGTTCAAGGGGATACTGAACAACCAATGGTGTAATGGTTGGTGGTGGTCTATGGGATCTGAATTGGGATGTATGTGGTGAGAATGATGTGATTGGAATAGCTGTGATGGGAGGAGTGGATTGGGCAGTTGAAGTGGTGGTTGGTGATGTGTGTATGTTTTCATCATGTACAACAAAGGTTGATTTTCTCTTCCTTGTGTACATGATTTTTGGTGATGGTGATTTGGTAGCAGTGGTTGGATTAACATATGTTGGCCTTTTAGTAGGTCCAGCAGATGTTTGGGATTTGGTTGGTGATGTATGTTTGGTGGTTGTATGTTCAGGTGTGTTTGTTGTTTTAGGTGCAGTGGTTTGGGTAGTTTCAGTGTTTTGGGTGGCAGTGGTTTCAGTAGCAGTGGTTTTATAAACAGAGGTGTTCAACTTAGATGGTGGTTTTCTAACATGCTTGGCAGGTCTTTTCATCCTTTTAGAGGATCCCACATCTTCAGTTTCCCTTTGTTGTTTCTTTTTGAGTTCAATTAATGACTCTGCTTTAACTTCCAAGGTGTCAGCTCTTTTCTGTTTCTCTTGAGCAGCCTTTTCAGCTTCAATGTTTGCAGAGTCATCTACTGCTTTATTCTTCTCAGTGGTTTGTGGTGGTGGTTGTTGTGGTGGTGCTGTTGTTGCTTGTTGTTGTTGTGGAACTTGTTGTGGTGGAGCTGATTTGGTAGACTCTGGTTTCTTGGCAGACTTGGCTTGGCCTTTTTGAGAAGGAGGACAACCAAAAGGATCTAGTTTTGGTAGCCTATCTCTGCCACTCTCCCCCTTTTTGGCATCATCAGCCGTGAACTCATCATCATGTTCATCCCTAAGGATGGTGGTAGGGGCAGAGCCAGTAGTCTTCAGCAGGTGGTCCTTGATGGCTTTGATGTCAGCATGGGTATCTTTGTACCTTGCATCTACCATATTCCTGATCTCAGCCATGTAAGTATCATGTGTCTGATCAGCCAGTTTTCTGTGAGCTATGATGATGGGGGAAACTGATTTCCATAACTCACTGGCTATATCAGCTGTGGATGGTTGACTCTTGGAAAGATCGGCAATTGAGCTCAGTATAAGCTTGACATCAGATTTGATGTCAGCAACAGAGGTTTCAATGACAGAAACTCTGTCCGTCAATTCTTGGTATTTTGACTCATCTCCTAAATTAATAGGATCATCTGAGTCCCTACCAGTGGTAGTTCTACCTGATTCAGTCCTAATAGGTGAATCAGATGCCCCTTTGTCTTGGTACTGGGGACTTCCAACTGTTTTTGGAGACACTATAGTGGCTTCAACAGTTGTTGCCTTCAAGGGAGTCTTAGCTATGTAATCACTGCCCTGATGTGAGACAGTGGTCTCTACATCAGTAGTGGCTGCTCCACTTGAAAACTCACCTAGAGTTGCATTGAACTCAGGTGGTGTAACCTCCTCTTCTGTTTGTGGGATAGCAGATTGTATATTCTCAGGACCAGTCACTTGTTGGAGTAAACTCTCAGTGACAGGTGGAAGAGAGGAACTGGGATCTTCCTGAGATTTGTCAATTGCTTCAAACAGAGGTTGCATTGTTTGTGGGACATGTGATGGTGAGGGTGGAGGAGTAACAAGAGAATTAGCCCTGGGAGAGGGGCTTGTGAACATTTGGTCAAGTGACTCAAATGTGTCATGATGTGTGTCCCCTTGGCTTACAACATGATCCTTTTGAGAGGATTCATGAGGAGTTTGGTCAGGTGGAGGTATGTCCAGCTGTTGTGAGGAAGTAACAACAGTGGTTTCAGGTTGCATTTGTTGTGCAACAGAGGTTTCTTCTGGTACCTCATCATCCAGAAGCCTCATTTGTGGTTGAGTGGTGGTTTTTGTGGATGGATGTTTCTTTTTGGAAGTGGCTGGTGTGTGTTTCACAGCACTGGATGTAGTGCCATGATCACCAGGAGCAGTGGGCTCAACAACAGAGGTTTTGACAACAGTTGTTGCCTTTGTCCTCTTTGTTTGTGTTTTAGAAACTTTTGACACTTTAGACACTTTTTCTAGGGTGCTTCCACCCAGCATTCTTGTGAAAGTTTCATCAGTTAAGCTTTTCATTTGCATAGCCTCACCCTTTTTGAAAACTTTTTCAGGTAAGACTTTTTGTAAGATTACACTAAGAATTCTTGGGTAAATAAGAAAAGCATTGTTTGACCCAGACTTGACAGCTTTCACATTTGATACCAAGTCCATGAACAATCCCTGGGAAAGATTGAAGTCAGAGTTTGACAACATGGCATAACCCAGATATTGCATCCTCAATGGGATTTCATTAAAGGATGTGGACTTAGCAGAGACACAAAGAAGAAGAGTATGGAAGAAAAATTTCATGACTGGAGGGAAAAACTTTTTGAAAAGAGTTGATCCAGTCATCTGACCATCATACCCTCTTTCTTGGAACTCAGTGTGAAGCTCTGTTTTAGTAAAGGAATCCTTACCTGCCAGGTCGTTCAGTGTGAAGGTTGTGGATATGGTTTCAGGGGTAAGGACGATACTGGTTTCTCCAATTTTCGAAATAATGGAAGTAGGCTTTTTGTCTTGTAGTAGAAACTCAGCATTCAACCAAAATTCTTGGAGTGTATCAAGATAAATGGGGGCGTTGGCGGTTAGGATGGGTAAGTATTTAGAGTTAAGGAAAATGTCGATAGTGGAATGAAATGGAGTGTTGTCATCTGTTTTGATCAGATAGGGGAGACAATTGTGTGTAGCTTTGGCTTGAAGATCCATTGTAATGGATTTCGAAGGTGAGGATGATAGAAGATTGATGGAGGGTTTGAGAATGAAGAAGGCGGTTATCAGTATTTTGAATACAATGAGACAGTATAACGTCTGTTGTGGAAAACAGGGTTTTTATAGGCTCAATGAAACCGCTGATGTGGCCAAACCTCTGCTTATATGAGCAGACGTGGCAATCATCTGATGGATGAAACATCTGGTGGATAACAGCTGTTTTTGGCAAACAACTGATACAAACAGCTGATGGGTCCAACTGTTTTTTTTTTTTTTTTTTGTAATATAATATATATATATATATATATAGGTGGACAGTTGTTTTATCTGAACAGATGTTCTGAAACAGATTTTTCAACCGACAGTTGTTTTATCTGATCAGATGTTTTGAAACAGACTTTTCAACCAACAGTGGATATGAATGAAACAGTGGTTGTTTTATCTGATCAGATGTTATAAACAGATTTTTCAACCAAACAGCTATTTTTAAAAATTTGATTTGCTGAAACATTTTATTAAGATTTATTGAAACTTTATTTGATTAATCCATGTTTAACATACCAATTCTGGAAATCAGATTTGTAAAGGTAGATGTGTCTAAAGCTTTTGTTAACACATCTGCCAACTGATCCTCTATTGGAACATGGTGTAAAGAAATCAAACCTTTTTCATAGCTGTCTCTGACAAAATGATGTCTTATGTCAATGTGTTTGGTAGTGGAATGAGAGACTGGATTCTTGATGATATTTTCAGCAGCTTGACTGTCCAACATGAGTGGAGTCCAAAGTGCAGTTATCCCAAAATCCAGTAGTTGATTTTGAAGCCACATGAGTTGGGCTGTACAGCTTGCAGCAGCAATGTATTCAGCTTCAGCTGTTGAAGTTGAAACAGCTGCCTGCTTTTTGCTTTGCCATGACACTAAGGCATTCCCTAGAAATTGGCACCCTCCTGAAGTGGATTTTCTTGTGGTGTGACAGCCAGCAAAATCACTATCTGAATAACCTGAAAGCTCAATGTTTCCATTAGCAGGATACCAAATACCAAGTGTGGGAGCACCTTTGAGGTATCTGAATATCCTTTTCACAGCAATAAGGTTTGACTTTCTGGGTGAAGCCTAGGATCTGGCACAGACACAGGTAGCAAACATAATGTCTGGCCTAGATGCAGTTAGGAACAATAAAGACCCAATCATACATCTATAATGTGTTTGATCAACCAGTTCATCCTTGTCATCAATAGTGAGCAGCTTGACTGTACTCATGGGTGTGCTACATGGCTTACAATCATTCATCTCAAATCTGGTTAATAAGTTCTTTACATATTTGTTTTGGTGAATGAATGTGCCATTTTGCAGTTGTTTCACTTGAAGACCAAGGAAACACTGAAGCTCACCCATGGCACACATCTCAAACTCTGTTGTCATGAGTTTTCTGAAATCTTCACACATTTGGTTACATGTGGATCCAAAAATGATGTCATCCACATATATTTGAACAATCATTAAGTGTTTCCCTTTCCATTTAAGAAATAAAGTTTTGTCAATTTTACCTCTAGTGAAGCCAATGGATAAGAGAAATGTGGAGAGAGTTTCATACCAGGCCCTTGGTGCTTGTTTAAGTCCATACAAAGCTTTGTTGAGCTTGTAGACATAGTCAGGATGGAATGTGTCTTCAAAACCAGGTGGCTGACATACATAGACCTCCTCCTGAATTTTGCCATAAAGGAAAGCACATTTGATGTCCATCTGATACAACTTTATGTTGTGGTTGACAACAAAGGCTAAAAAGAGTCTGATGGCTTCTAGTCTTGCTACAGGAGCAAAAGTCTCATCATAATCTATTCCTTCTTCTTTTCTGAAGCCTTGAACCACAAGCCTGGCTTTATTCTTGACAACAATACCCCTTTCATCAGTCTTGTTTTTGAAGACCCACTTTGTTCCTATAGGACAAACATCCTTAGGAAGTGGTACAAGCTCCCATACTTGTTGTCTTTTGAACTGAAGGAGTTCTTCCTGCATGGCCTCTACCCAACTGTTGTCTTTCAGTGCCTCTTGGTACTTGACAGGTTGTGTGAGGGATAAGAAGCCTGCAAAAAGACAGATATTTGAGGATTGGCTTCTTGTGAGCACACCCTCTCTGATGTTGCCAATGATCTGGTCTGGTGGATGAGCTCTTAAGTAAATAAGATCTCCTTGATATGGAACTATGTCATTTTGAGGTGATGGACAGAGGTTTGGTGACTCTGTTGGTGTAACATCTGTTGGTACTTCTGTAATGCCATCAGATGTTTGGAATGGTAATGGAGGAATGGGTCCAAGTGGTGTGAAACTTGACTGACTTTTGTCAACAGATGATTGACTTTTGTCAACAGATGATAGGTCAGTGATTGTGAGAGGTGAGGCAGTGGTTTGAGGATAAGACTGGCCAGCAGTGGTTGACACAGCTGTGGCAGAGTTTTGACAATTGTTTTGAACAGCTGCTTCCTCTGAGGCAGAATAGACTTTGTAGTGACTGGGGATCACAACATCTGTTCTGTAATCTTGCTGTGGAGACTGTGGAATACCTGCATTGTTAGTTTTAACAGTGATATCTTCAAATTTGAATTTATCTAAATCAAATAATTCAGCAGGGTTTGCAGGGATTTTTAGAGATGAAAGTTCATTGAACTTTACATTCAGAGTTTCTTCTATTGTCTTAGTCCTTGTGTTAAACACTTTGTAGGCCTTAGCAGTAGAAGAATATCCCAGAAAATAACCACAGTCTACTTTGGCTGCAAATTTTGAAATGGAATCTTTGAGATTTAAAATGAAACATGGGCAGCCAAAGATTTTGAAAAATGAGATTAATGGTTTGATTTTGAACAAAATTTCATAAGCAGTTTTTTGATGTCTGGGGTTGATCAAAACTCTGTTTTGAACATAGCAAGCAGTGTTTACAGCCTCTGCCCAAAAGGACAGTGGCAAACCAGAATCTGCTAGCATGGTTCTTGCAGCTTCTATAAGAGTTCTATTTTTCCTCTCAACCACCCCATTTTGTTCTGGTGTTCTTGGGATGCTGAACTGCCTCACAATCCCTTTTGACACACAGAAGTCATCCAACTCCTTATTTTTAAACTCTGTTCCATTGTCACTCCTGAAGACTTTTACTGGCAAGTCATATTGCTTTTCAACTTTGGTGACAAAGTCCTTCAATATACCTGCAGTCTCATCCTTAGAATGTAAAAAGTAAGTCCATGTAAACCTAGAAAAATCATCAACTATGACAAGACAAAATCTCTTTCTTCTTAGACTCATGATTTTAACAGGGCCAAACAAGTCCATGTGCAACAGTTGTAGACACTGACTAGTTTTGGACTCATCAATGGATTTGTAAGAGCTTTTATGTTGTTTCCCTTTTAAGCAAGAAACACAATGCTCATCACATTTAAATTCTTTTGATGGTAAACCTCTGACAAGGCTTTGTTTAGAGAGTGTGTTGATAGTATTAAGGTTGGTGTGACCCAATCTCCTATGCCACAATTCTGTCTCCTTAGTGGAGGCAGCAGAAAACAGACAGACATTTGCCATAGGATTGTCCTTTAACATATCAACAACATACACATTGCCACTTCTATGAGCAACAAGTTGTGCTTTGCTCTCAGCAATGATGGTATCAATCTTTTTCATCACTTCTGGCCCAATAATCTTACAAGTTTTCTTTGTGAAAAATGAGCCATAACCTTTGTCACTCATTTGTGAAACACTCAGAAGATTAAACTTGAGATTATCAATAAGATTGACATTTTCAAACTTGAGTTTTCCAGCCTGTACAGTCCCTGAACCCAACACCTTACCTTTAGAATCATTACCAAAGGATATATCACCCCCTCCATGAGCCAAGAAGTCCAGAAGCAGGGCTCTACATCCTGTCATGTGCCTGGAACCTCCACTATCTACATACCAAAGACTATCTAAACAAGCAAAAGCTCCCTGCACATCAGTAAATGATTAGTTTTGGTGAGTGTCCAAAGCCAAGTTGGCTTTGGATGGGTCCTCAGACCTTTCAGACTCAAGCTTTGGAAGGTGATCAGTGGTTTGGACCAATTTCTGAATTAAGGTCAACAACTGCTGCTGACCATTTGCCAGTGCTTGAATGTCAACACTTGGGGCAGCAGTTGTTTGATCACTTCCTGACAGATGATAATACCCATATGGATTTCTGTTCACTCTTGGTTTAGAGGGTCTCTTTGGCTCCTCATAAACATGTGGCAGACTGTGACATGGAGGTTGACCATAACCTCTTGGGTATTTGCTTGTGGGTGGAGCATCTGTTACTTGGACATCTCTAGAAGCAGATGTTTCAAGCCTTTTTGTAACAGATGTTTGGACAGGGGTGAAGGTCTGTTTGGGCTTTCCTTTTGGAGTACTAACCACAGGATTTGCAAGAGTTTTAGCTTTGTATTCTTGTATTTTAACATCAAAATTTTTGAGATACAAACACTCTTTGGTCTTGTGATTCTTTTTCCCACATATTGAGCATGTGGCTTTGGAATCACATTCACTTGTTCCTTTGTTAATATCATATGCTTTTAGAAGAAAACAGTTTTTGGAGACATGATTCTTCTTTTCACAGAAATCACAGAACAAGTTGACAGTCTTTTCTTTCTTCTTCCCCTTTTCAGTCTTCTTTTCAGCAGATGTTTGAGCATCTGCTGGAAGATCTTTTAGGGGAATGACTTTTGCCAAGGGAATGACCCTTGCCTGAGGAGCTGTCTTTCCCTCAGAAGTTTTGAAATCAACAGGTTTATAATTCTCAAGAGTATCACACTCATCAGACCAAGTAGGTTTAAATTCATACTTTTCAAGTTCAGCAAAAGATGAGGAACCTTCTGGTTTTTCAAGAACAATTTTCTTACCATTTGGTTCAGTGATTTTTATCTCTTGACCCTGCAGGTTTGTTGGTACTATCTCAACAGACTTTTGACTCTTTGTGTCAGTGTTTTCAAAAGCTGGAGCAGTGGTTGCAAAACCAAAGCCAAACTTCACATGACTTTTGGTTTGTTTGTTGAGTAGCATCTCAAATCCTCTACATGATTCCACCCATTTCTTACATTCAACTTGGGTGGACTCAAGCTCACTTTTACAACTTTGATATTTTGTTATCATAGTTTGGAGCTGGTCTTTGGTTATAGTTGCTTCATGTTTTAAGCTGCTTATTTCAGACTCTTTTGCAGTTAAACTTGTTTTCAAATCTTTTGTGAGTTTTTCAAATTTAACTTCATCATCCAAAATTTTCTTTCTAAGGTTTTCATTCACCTCTTTGATGTTAGCAAATGCTATTACACATTTGTAAGAACACAACTCTTTAAGAATTTGAGGAGATACCTTAGCAGCAGCCATCAATGCACAATCACACTTGCACTCACAGTCATCAGATGCACCCCAGGGATCTGAGAGATTCACAACCTCTTCTTCAGGTTTTTCACCTGTAACAGCTTCACTAACAACATCATCAGTCACAACATCAGATTCAGTTACCACTTCCTCAGATTCAATCTCATCTACCATAGCCATGAAACAAAAATTTTCTGGTTCATTTTCAGCTTTGGCAACTAGTGCAAAATTCTCATCTGTTAGCTCATCAGGTAGACTGCTCCAATCAACAAAGCCTTGAGTAAAGAAGCTCTATTGACTGGTCTCTGCAGGAGCAGAGGATGGAGCAACAGTCGTTTGCACAGGTGCTTGAGCAACAGGTGTTTGCACATAGTGGATCTGAGGAACAGTGGTTTGGACATACTGGACAGGAACAGTGTTTGAGGACTGTGCAAAATGAGCAGTGTTTTGCACATTTGGTCCAGGGGCATTATAGGAATTCTGATAAGTGTTGGTCTGTGGTCTTTGATTTGGATAGGTTATCATAGGTGTACCATGTTGACCCCTACATTCCCTAGCAAAATGACCAAACCTATGACATTTATAACACTTAATCTTTGATTTATCCAACCCAACCTTAGATCTGCCAGTCAACCCTGGAAACCTTCTACCAGTTTTCTTGTAAAAATTATTAGTTCTTACACTGAGAAGGGCCAATTGGTGCATAATGTCCATTTCTTCCAAATCATCAGGGTCAAAGTATTTCAGGTCATCATACTCAAAGGATATATTGTCAGATGCCTGTATATCACCACCACTTGCTGTGAAAGCATAGTTTGGTGAATAAGAATCAGAGTTAAAACCTGAGTTAAAACCTGAAGTTATGTCAATAAAATGATCATAACTCTGATCCTTTGTGTTTCCAGGCACCTCATCATGACCCAAAAGTGTTGTATTCCCAAACACATAGTCATCAGACCCTTTTCCAGAGTCCTGGAGCTTCTTTTTCTGGTTAAGCTCTCTCTCATAGGTCAAGAGCTTACCATGAAGCTGGGTCAGTGATAGGTCTTTAAATCCTATTGAGTTTCTCATCACAATAGCAATAGTGTCCCATTTGTCTGGTAATGATCTTAAAAACCTATGGCTCAAGGTTGAATGAGGGTAAGTAAGACCAACCAATTTTAGTTCACTAATTAAGCAATTAAATCTCTCAAACTGTTGAGTTAATGACTCTCCTTTGACATGACTGAATGTTTCATATTGTTGGTTAAGTATTTCACGATTGTTTTCAATAACCTCCTCAGTCCCACCAAACTGTTCTTTCAGTGCATCCCACAACTCCTTTGCACTGTTACAGTGTAACAACCCAGCATATATATCATTTGGTAGAGCCATGGCCACAATACTGAAGGCCTTAGCATCTAGCTCAATTTTCTGAAAATCCTGGTCGGAGTAGTTTTCAAGTTTCTTTGGCTCAAACACTTTGGGATCTTCAGTACTCGTCACAGTCGGAACATGTGGTCCGAAGATAACCGACTTCCAACACCCAGTGTTTTGTTGAGCTAGAACATGGCTCATCCGACGTTGCCAGATATTGTATTCAGATCTGACAAGCATCGGTGGCTTGTTGTTCGTGCCAGTGTTATGTGGATCGTGATTGATAGAAGCCATTCTCTGATTTTTCAAAAAACAAAGTCTGTTTAAAAACGGTTGAAACGAAATTAAACTATTACTCTGTTTTCAATCTAACAGACAAACGATATCAATAATTGTGAGCTGATTATTAAATTGATTTGTTAGATCGAATTTAATTGACCAAGCTCTGATACCAATTGTTAGGATCTGAGTTTGTTTGTTTTGATTATGTTCAACTAAATATGGAAATAATGAAAAGAGAATAGAATGAAAGTGCAGCGGAATAATAAACTGTTAATCAAAACAAGAGAGTAAATGTTTTCTGATCGAAAGCTTTCATTAATCCAAAAGATTACAATCGTACAAATACTCCCCCTCAGCCTGATCACACAGTGTTTGTCTGAGAGAATGTTTGTGTGTGTGATGCAATAGAACAGTACAAGCACTGTTCTATTTATAGACAGACTCAAAGCACTGATGACCTAGGCTGACGTCACCTAAGACAGTGACCTCTAACAGAATAACAAACATAAACATCTGCCTATTACAAACTACTGTTACATTGAAAGCACTGATATTAAACATCTGTTGAAGATAAACTCTGATGGTCTTGTATCCACTGCTGGAGCCTAAGTGCTGTTGGTTCCAGCAGTGCTTTGATCTTCAGTACTTGTATCAGCAGTTGTTCTTCATCAGACCTTTGGTTAGCAGTTGTTCTTCATCAGTTGTTTCCTCAGCAGTTCTTTGTATCAGCAGTTGTTGAGCAGTTGTTTGGATAGAACAGTAGTTAGGGTCAGCAGTCTTTTGGGAGAAGTAAGTTGTAAAGACTGTTTATTCAAGGATCAAACTGATAGCATGTTTTGGCTTTCTAATCATCTGTTCTTCTCCAGGTCAGCAGACCCAACAGAACTTGTAAATTTGCAATTTGTTTCCCCTTTTTCAATTTTGAAAGTTACAATTTGAATAAAAACTTCAACTTTTTATGCTTTAACATTGAGTATATGAGCTTTCACATTTAGTATCCCAATATCGGCTATCGAAAATAAAATAGAAAAAAAATATTTTAATTTTCCAAAGTTTATGCTAAAACACACCAAAAATCTTTTTGAATTTTCAAATAGATTTGCAGAAAGGTAAACTAAAACAGTAAGTAGATATATACAAACATTTTTGTGAATTTTTCGGTTAGAGGATCATATCAGAATTGGAATAGTCAGTCAAAACTCTATTTAATCAATTTTCTGATTTTGACATTGAGCAACCTACAACCATTACCAGTATATTTGTCCATTTAAACCCGAAATCAATACTTATTGTTCAACAGTTTACATACATTAAGGTAATATTAGATATTGAATAACCTATGGTCCCCGCACATGCGACACATTCCCGTATCAAGAATTGCGCAAAGTTTCATCGTAACGCGTGATTATATTGTAGTTATCCGTAGGTTACAAGGTATGAGACACAGAGGTGATAGGTCAGCACATTAATACATCAAAGCAACTTGTGCACACTACGAGGGTGAGGCTTATATCAAATATGATTTTCATCATCATTTTGATATGATGCATTAGATAATCTTTGATTATAGTCATACATTTTAAGTTCCTCATTCGGTAACTTGGGATATGGCATTTTCAGCTTTTTTACGATACCCTGACTGAATCTAGGTCCATAAATCAATACGACAGAAGATCATTCAGGCCATCCCCAGATAACTATCAATATAACGACCCGAAACCACTGATTTTGGCAATCCTTTCAAACAAAATTTCGGTACTAAGACCATATGCCAATGAGACGGTTATCCACATGATTACCAGATATTGTTTCTTTTTAGGTTTATATCACCATGCTGAACTTTAAACTTCGATTTCTAGCCAACCAATATATAATTGTAGTGGCTACTCAATGTTGTTAATTCATTTTTGCTACAAAGTATGCTGATAGTCCACTGATATACTATCATCTTCTCTTTTTTTCCAGAAAACTCATTTTTGATTTTATATATATACTAGTAGATTGCCCGCGCGATGCAGCAGGAACACACAAAAACACTTCTAATAGTCTGTATGGTTCAGTTAATTTCGATTATTAGCCTCAATCGAAACTAAAATCAAAAGTCATCAACTAATCAATCTTATTAAACAATTAGTTCCTTGGTTTGCTTAGTATTGTTAGATTGTCGGTTTTTACTCCGGTTTTGCTAATTTTTGTGAATAACAAAAACAAACTTTGGCTAAGTTTTTTTGCTTACAAATACATGAAATGAAGGTACAAATACATGAAATAAAGGTAAAAATAGGCTTGTAAACGAACCGAATGTTCACGAGCTATTCGTGAACTTGTTCGGCGGGAAATTCGCTTATGTCGTTTATTTAATAAACGAACAAACACGAACAAAAAAATTTGTTCGTTTAGTTAAATGAACGAACATGAACAAACATTGAGTTTGTTCATTTATGTTCGTGAACGTGTGCTTATGTTCGTTTAAGTTTATTAACTACATACGTGGTTATATTTACTTAAATATAAACATTAATTGGGCTTTAGCTACTTGTATAAATATATAACCAATTAGTAATTGGGTTTTTTTCAATAATACAAAATCATTCACATTTATTATGTTTGTGAACGTCTGTTTATGTTCGTTCGTGAACTGTTCATTTAGGTTTTAAATGAACAAACATAAACAAACAAGAACATGACAAATTTCTTAATGAACGAAAATGAACACAAAAATGTGTTTTATTATGTGTTCATGTTCAGTTAAAATTAAATGAACAACCACGAATATCATTCGTTCGGTTGTTTACAAGCCTAGGTATAAAACCTATCTACTCAGCTTCAAACCGTATTAGAGTATAATTTGTTATATACTTCTAATTAAAAATTTGATATTTTATAAGATTAATAATATCTAGGGGTGAACAATAATTGAACCTCAACCGAAATCGAACAAAAAACATACAAAACCGAACTAAAAATTAACCAAAACCGAGTAAACCTAATATCGGTTTTTTGTTAACCAAAGTTAACCAAAATTAACAAATTAAAATGAACCATTCATACATTTATATTTTTTTGTACATCCATTACATGTATTTATACCTTCATTTTATGTGCTTCTAAGAAAAATTGTAACCAAATCTAGTTTTGGTTATTAACCAAAATTAACTAAAGCGAACTAAAACGACAATCTAACCAAATAGGCTGAAACAATTAACCAGTTGGTTAACAAGTTCAATAAACCGATAATGTCGATTTTTGTTTCGGTTGAGGCTTATAGTCGAACTGAACCTAACACAACCATGAACCATTAGAAGTGTCTATGTTCCCTACCACATCGTGCGGGCACACTGTTATGAATATATTAATGGGTCTGTTTCAGTTTAACTAATTTGGGTTAACTAAGGGTACAAAAATAAAACGATAACCATTTATAAGTTAAATCGATGTCTTCAGTTTTCAATAGATTTTGGTTTAGTTTTGGGTGTTTTTTGGTTTGGCTTCGATGAACGATTTAGTTATTGCTCACTCCTAGATATCGTTAATCACGTAGCACATATAGATTTTTAAAATAAAAAAATAGCAATACTATAATTATATTAAAGATAATAAAATGTTAATTATAATGACGTATTTATTTTTATAAAAGTATAAACGTATGCCAAAAATATTACTATTTAAAAATCACAGGGGATGGTTTGCGTAAAATAAGGAAAAGAAGTTTAACTATAATTTAAATAAGTAAAAGTTAAGTAAAGTTTAATGGATTAAAGTGTAACTAGAAAACCCCGTGAATTAAAGAAACTTTGAAAACCAATTGAATGGCTCTTATATCACTGTTTTGGTCAAAATTTACTCAGAATGTCAACAACATCCTCAGGATATAACTAAAAATGTTTTTTAAATCCTGAGAAAACTTTACCACTTTTTAACCAGGTAAGAGAAATCTCATCCCCAAAAGGAATGGAACTCCTCTTCACAAAGAAAAACTTTGATTTCCAATCTTTCTCAAACCTAACGACATTAAACAAGAAAGGAGGATCCCTATCTATAAGCTGAAGAACATAGCGATGTGAACCATGTGTCCTCAGCTTATATACATGAGACATCTCTCCTACTTGAAGAGGGATCCCATGACTTTTGATGATCCTGTTACAAACCATTAATATTCTCCAGATTTCGGGCATAGCTTGAGCATAAGCCATCCCTGTCACATCAAAGAAATCTTTGATGAACAAAGGAAAGGGATATCCTAAACCTAGAGAAAAAGGTAAGTACAAGAAGCAGACCTATATGGATGATGCAAAATCAGATTTTGCCTCAGGATCGTAAGGACGAAACTCAGCAGAACTCGGGAAAATTTTCGAGTCCCTTAAAGCCTGAATATCCTTATCATCAAAAGAACAGACCTCCTGTTCAGGATGACTTAAGAGATTTTGGGGGATGAAGTTATTTGGAGCTCCAACACTCCCAGAAGCTCTAGTAGCCCTTTTAACCATCTTAAGGATTTTACTAATATTTTTGCAGGTTTGTGAGAAAATAAGAAGAAGAGAAGAAAGAAATTACCTTCTATAAAAGATCAGATGTGGTTATAAAGGAGAAGGAAAGCTCCAAATATTGGGTGCAGAAGATGACCATGTGTAACGGTCATCACTTGATCATCGTCGAAAAAGTAACCGTTATCCTGACAAGACGTCCCATCAGTTTATTAGATAAGATTTTGTGGTTTAAAAATATTTTTACCGTTAAGATATTAATGATGACATATTTTTAGGGACAATTGTTGGTGGTGAAAATCCTCAATATGATTTTACCTCGTATACTCAATGTAGCATCTTCAGGATGCTGAAAGACCTAACAGACTTAAGGTTGTAACTATATTTCAGCATGTGCACATCCTGAGGATGGACTAACGAACTATCTTTATATGACCTAATTGCAGGTACAACTAAGTTATGATATGGACTTGTAACTGTTCTCCAACGTCTATATTATAATACTCAGTCAGAGAAGTCAAAGATAGAAGAATAACTCTTTCAAGCCAAAGTCCAAGATAGAGGATGGAGTCAAACTCGTAACCGATATACATTAAATATCGGCGAAGAACCAGGAAACTGTTGGGGCAACGTATAGCTGAGGTGAAACTGTCACAACGGTCACATGAAGTCTTCAAAGAACTTAACTAACCAAGCATATTATACGGGATCTCTTGTTTACGTTCATATACTATAAATATGGGGATGATTGACGAGTATAGGACAATTTTTAAACAACACATTCACCTGAACTACACGAATACTCTGCTGCTTATAGAAAACCTCAAACACACTCAACACAAATCATTGTAATCATAGAACACTCGTCATTTATTCATCCAAAGTTGTATCATTTTTACCTTATTAATATTAACAAACAAGGCAGGGGCTTAGACTCTCCCAAGGTTTTATGTCGGCGATCTACAACTGATCAAGGGCTTTCCTCGTACATCGTGTGACGTTCTTTGTGTACTTGTGCTTAGATTATCAGTTTATTCAATTTACCATACAGTTTCATCCTCAGGATACAACTGTCCATCCTCATCTTTACCTTAACAATCCCGAGCATAGTTGTCATATTATTGTTCATTTACACTTATAAATCATCATCCTGAAACTAACACTAAGTTTTTATCCTACTAGCACTCTATCTCACTTTTACTAATTTGGAAAACAAGATTATTTCTAACAAGTAATTTTTGACCAAAACAGCCACTATCTCGGTCTCAGGGATTTTCATCCTTTTGATGGCTTCCAGTTGTATTATGTTGACTGAGCTCCCTCCATCTATTTATATCCTGCAAACGAAATGGTTAGCGATATATAAATTAATGACTAAACCATCATGGTGAGGCTCTAGGACATTTTCTCGATCCTATTCTTCGAAGCTAATCACTTTTGCATTCGTCAGGATGGTAGTCTTTGTGGGCCTTTCTCCCTTTTCTGATTTCATTTCTCTTGCATGACTTATGGCTGCTGAGTAGGATGTTCCACAAATGTCTGTGTGACACCTGGCAAATTCGGGTTAACAACGTGGTCTAGATGAAAGTCTACCTTAGCGAGTCACGCGTATATTGTACTTAACTGGGTTAGTTAAGCCGGGTTATGGTTCGGGAACTATTAGTTAGTCTAGAAGATCATTGGATGTTGGTCTAGAGGTTCATTAGATGTCGGTCCTTAACCAAGTATACAAACAGTGACGATTTGTAGGATCGTCAGGGCATACGGAACGTACGAGTCTCGAGTCCCGGGAATTGGTGAACGAGTGTAAATATGTGTATTTACTTGTGTTATGTGTTTACAATCATTATGTGACTTGTCGGTACATGAATATGCATTAACGTATGTTAAAACGGGGTTTAACGCGCAAAACACACCAACATAGGGGCTATAGGCGATTAGGCTTGGGGAATAGCCTAATCGCATGACTTTGGGGCGAGTAGGAGGATTCCTATAGGCGAATAGGGCTAATCGCATGAACAGTCATGCGATTAGGCACCCTACTCGCGTATAAACCTGCACAATCGCATGGAACGGGCTGGACGACTAGAAACGCCTATAAATACAACACTTAACCTCCTAAACTCAATTAGACAAACCCTAGTCGTCCCATAACCGCCCCAAACACTTAAACAACCTCTGGAAGGCGATTTTGATCAAAAACACAAGGTTTCAAGGTCTAACCATCAATCTTTTACAATTCCAAGGTTTGATTCTCATCCATAATACTTTGTAAATGTTTTTAATCAATCCCTAATGGTCCAGACCTGTTCATAAACGAAAAAGATTTCTGAAAATCGTCAATAAGAGTCATTAATCGGATTATAACTATTAAACATGCGTTATGGGTATGTATGATTAGAAAGATAGGATTTTTATGAATCTTGATGATGTTTTGATGTGTTATCATGCTAGGTCAGAATTAATATTGTTATTATAATGATAGAAATCTCAGTAATTGGATAATAGGGTTATGATTACATGCGTTAATTGAATGTTGCATGCTATGTGTATGTGTTTGGATTGCTTTGGTTGCATGCAGGACTGATTTTACGAGGATGAACGAAGGGTTTTGGGTTAAACATGTTTAGGATAGTGCTTGGGATGATATTGGGTAGTTACACACGCTCTGGATCTGATTTGGAGCGTTAAACGCGCGAAAAAACCGGAACAGCAAGGTTACAGGCGAGTAGCCTTGCTAATCGCATGTATCTGGGGCGAGTAGACCCCCACTCGCATGCATTAAGGGGCGATTAGGCCCCACTCGCGTGACTAGGGGCGAGTAGCCCCAATCGCGTGCCCCTAGGGGCGAGTAGCCCCAATCGCTCAACATTAGGGGCGATTAGCCCTAATCACGTGACATTTCATGCGATTAGCCTCCCTAATCGCGTGTACTGCTGCTGTAAGTGTATATTAGCATTCCGAGACCCGATTTGACATGTAGTAACATGCTAGGAACCCCGTAACATGTCTAATAACTTGGTAACATATATTTGGATGTATTTCGGTGATACGTGAACTATGTGCTATAACTTGTTGAACGTTAACGTGTGTTAAGTGTACTTGCGCTATTGTATGTTTTGGAACGTAAACATAACATGGGGAGTCTCGGGTCACCAATGGGATGTCGAGTCTTGTACTTTGGGTCAGTTAAACAGTCACGGTATTTTTAAACGAACTTGGTTATGGTCTGGACATCTAGGGACTAATTAACCTGCGGGTTATTAGTCTAAGTACTTGTAACTGTCGTATGTTAGGTCGCCACTGTACGGGACTAACATAGCAGCTGAGTTTACTCGGGATTAGGAGTAAAGCAACTTAAGGTGAGTTTACGGCCCCTCTTTTAAACTGGTTTTATACTTTCGGGGGAGAAAACATGTGTTAAAACTATTTGGTAACTACTGTCATACTATGGGTTCTAACGTATACTACACGATCTTTGGAAGTCCCGGGGGGAACCATGAATGTGCGGGTTTGCACAACGGGGAAATGTGAATAGCGCTATTGGGAGTGACCAACCCCGCTCGTCGGCTTGGAGGGCCGGACGAGTGCATATTGTCTCAAACAGGAACAACAGGAACATTTGGAACTATTCGGGCACAAAACTGGTATTCGAGTTAGTAATGGTTTTCCAATCGTGGTAGTAACAAAACGTACGCCTAGCTAGCGTATACTGGTTTTCTATTTGTTATAGTATGGACAGGTGAACTTGGTACTTGAACTGCAAACCTGTAAACTCACCAGCATTTTTGTGCTGACGTAAACTTTTACATGTTTTCTCAGGTCGCTAAGGTAGCACAATGGAACTAGGGCGCACGCGTCTGCACGGCGTCTAGATAGAGTTGCATGATTTCATAAACATTGAACTTTGGTTATTTATGTTGAACTTTATCTTGAATAAGCTTCCGCTGTAAACGGGATTTTTAAAACATTGTTTTGGTATTGCATTAATTACATTTAGACTTGTTTATTGTGATCGTTGGTTTGGATCCTGGTTTGTCATGCGCCTCGCGGTAAAACTCCGCAAGTGGATTTTGAGGGTGTGACAGATTGGTATCAGAGCCAATGGTTATAGTGAACTAGGACTGCATGTAGAGTCTAGTCTATAGCCGAGTCGCACACACTAGACGATCACATGGTACTAAACGTTATAGTGGGTTACGTATGGTCTTGTCGGGGTGTCTCTAAATCGTTGGTCTTTCTACGTTACATCATCCGTTCTATCTTAGGTTGGGTTACTTGTTTTCTAGGCAGTGTGGTCTATTGGAGTAACTCGTGTGCTCTTGAGATTTGTCCAAGGCTCGGACATCTCCCTTTCGCACTCCAATAAAAACACTTGTCATGAACTACCGTAGTATTACGGTGTATAGCTAAGAGTCTATGTTCGGTGATTTGATCTTTGAACTAGGAGAACGCTTGGAGGACCATGTAGAGCGTTTTATCATTTTGGGTGCACACAAAATCATAAAACGAAATGCATGGAAGCACTAGTGAGCTCTGGGTTGAAGGGATAGTCCTGGATTGGATCTGGCTTTAATCTTGTGAACATTAGTGGTTATCTTTAACTGCGCAACTAAATTTTCTCGTTCTTTCTGCCAGAATCATGTCTGGAGTACGTGGAGGACGAGGAGGTGGACGCGGTGGTGGACGCGGTGGTGGTCGTGGTGGTGCTGGTGGTCGTGGTGGAGGTATTAACCTGTCACAGGCTGATCTGAATAACTTGCTCCAGGCTGCCTTTCAGTTAGGGCACAACGGTGGTGGTAAGTTGTTTTATCCATTTTCTTTGCCTCATTGGTGAGTCTTGTGTACGTTATTCGTGGTTTCTCATACGTTTCATGTCAGGTGGTCCTGTTGACCCACCCCCACCCATGTGCACCTACAAGATGTTCCGGGACTGCAAGCCCCAGGAATTTTCTGGCACCGAGGGTGCGGTCAGTTTGCTTAGGTGGTTGGAGAAAGTGGAGTCGGTATTCCTGATGTGTAACTGTCTCCCAGAAGATCGGGTGAAGTATTCGGCTGCGTTGTTTCAGGACGTGGCATTGACTTGGTGGAATGGTATCACCCAGAACATGGGGATTGGGGAGGCATATGCTATGCCATGGGAGAATTTTGTGCAGTTGCTGAAGCGGGAGTATTGCCCGAGAGAAGAGGTGCAGAAGCTGGAGCATGAGGTGTGGAACCTCAAGATGACTGGGTCGGAAATCGAGAAGTATACGGTTAGGAGGAATGAGTTGGCAGTGCTATGTCCCGATCTGCACGTGCCAGAGTATCGTAAGATTGAACATTATGTCTCAGGGTTGGTGCCGGAAATTGCAGGGTTAGTGGCTGCTGGGAATCATCCTACTTATGCGGAGGTAGTTCGATCTGCACATAGGATGACTAATTTAAAGGTGAATGAGGGGATTTTGCCGGCGAAAGGTTCGACTGCTAAGGCTCCAGAGAACAATAAGCGCAAGTGGGAAAACGACGGGAAGGGATCTGGGTCTACGCAGCAGGGTAAAAAGTTTGATAATGGGGGTTCATCGTCTTCGGGTAATAAGCAGGGTGGTTATGCAGGAAAACTGCCCAAATGCAACAAGTATGGACGCCATCACCTAGGGAACTGCGACAGTAACCGTTGTCACCGCTGCCAGCGAACAGGCCATTATGCTAAAGACTGTCGGGTTACACTTCCATCGACTCAGGCTCCGACCAACAGTTCAGCTCCGACTACTCAGGGAACTACAGGGAAACAGGGATGCTACAACTGTGGTGACACTGGGCATTACAAGAAGGATTGCCCAAAACTGAAACAGGGTGGAAACAACGGGAATGGGAACAACGGGGGCGGCGGCAGAAATGCACGTGCCTTCGTCATTGGAGCTGCTGAGGCGAGGCAAGACCCTGATACAGTCACCGGTACGTTTCTTCTCAATAATCATTCCGTTAGCGTGTTATTTGATTCTGGTGCCGACAAGAGTTTTGTATCCATGGGTGTTAGTCGACTGCTAGATATAGTACCTGTACCATTAGAGACCAAGTATATTATTGAGTTGGCCGACGGTAAAACGATTGAAGCTACTAGTGTTCTTCGGGAGTGTCAGTTAGAGTTGTCGGGTTTATCGTTCCCTATCGATCTTATGCCGGTACCATTGGGTAGTTTTGACGTTGTGGTAGGAATGGATTGGTTATCTTTATATCGCGCGGAGATTGTCTGTTACGATAAGGTTATTCGGATTCCTCTCCCTGATGGAGAATTTCTTTCTGTATACGGTATCAAGGGTGGTGTTTCGCTAAACATCATCTCTAGCATGAAAGCCCTTAAGTGTCTTCGAAAGGGTTATCCAGCCGTTTTGGCGCTCTTATCTGTTTCCACTAGTGATGAGAAGAAGATTGACGACATTCCGGTGGTACGCGAGTTTTCTGATGTTTTTCCCGATGATTTATCTGGTCTTCCTCCTCATCGTCAAGTCGAGTTCGGTATTGATCTTGTACCAGGGGCTGCTCCTATTGCTCGGGCCCCCTATCGTCTTGCACCTCCCGAGATGCAGGAGTTGTCTAGTCAGTTACAGGAACTTTTGGACAAGGGTTTCATCCGGCCAAGTTCTTCCCCTTGGGGAGCCCCAATTTTATTTGTCAAGAAGAAGGATGGGAGTTTCCGATTGTGTGTAGACTACAGAGAGCTGAACAAGTTGACCATCAAGAACCGTTATCCTCTTCCACGTATCGATGATCTATTCGACCAGCTACAGGGTTCTAGTTATTATTCCAAGATCGACTTGAGGTCCGGTTATCACCAGCTGCGCGTCAGGGAGGCTGACGTTGCAAAGACTGCTTTTCGAACACGTTATGGCCATTTTGAATTCTTGGTCATGCCTTTCGGTCTCACGAACGCACCGGCGGTTTTCATGGACTTGATGAACCGCGTCTGTAAACCGTATCTGGACAAGTTTGTCATTGTGTTTATTGATGACATTCTAATCTACTCCAAGAACGAGACCGAACACGGGGAACATCTGCGGTTAGTTTTGGAACTCTTGCGACGGGAACAGCTTTACGCCAAGTTCTCAAAGTGTGACTTTTGGTTACGCGAAGTTCAATTCCTAGGACATGTGGTTAATGAACTAGGAATACATGTCGACCCAGCGAAAATCGAAGCGATCAAGGACTGGGGAGCACCAAAGACGCCAACTGAGGTGCGGCAATTCCTAGGCCTTGCGGGCTACTATCGTCGTTTCATTCAGGGGTTCTCGAAGATTGCTCAACCCCTCACCACTCTCACCCAGAAGGATAGGAAGTTCGACTGGGGTGAATCACAAGAGTCAGCGTTTGAGGAACTGAAGTCTAAACTGTGTTCTGCTCCCATTCTGTCTTTACCTGAGGGTCCTGATGATTTTGTCGTTTACTGTGATGCTTCCATTCATGGACTCGGTTGCGTGTTGATGCAACGCGAGAAAGTGATTGCGTATGCTTCTCGTCAACTCAAAGTGCACGAGAAGAACTACACAACTCATGACTTGGAGTTGGGTGCCGTGGTATTCGCGTTGAAAATTTGGAGACATTACTTGTACGGTACCAAATGCACCATCTACACCGATCACAAGAGTCTCCAACACATTTTCGACCAACAACACTTGAACATACGGCAGCGTCGCTGGATTGAACTTTTGAACGATTATGATTGTGCTATTAAGTACCATCCTGGCAAGGCGAATGTTGTAGCGGACGCCTTGAGCAGGAAGGAATCTTCTAAACCTCGTCGCGTTCGGGCGTTGCAGCTCACTATCCATTCGTCGTTACCTGATCAACTCCGTTCTGCCCAATTGGAAGCTTTGAAGGAGGAAAACCTTAAAGCTGAAACCATGCACGGTGCCGACAAGCACCTAGAGCGAAGGCCTGATGGCCTGCACTATTTCGCAGAGCGCATATGGGTTCCTTTATTCGGGGGACTACGGGAGCTTGTTCTTGATGAGGCTCATAAGTCCCGGTATTCTATTCATCCTGGTTCGGATAAGATGTACCAAGATCTAAAGGTGCTTTACTGGTGGCCAAACATGAGGTCGGACATAGCCTCATACGTGAGCAAATGCTTGACCTGTGCTAAGGTCAAAGTGGAATACCAGAAACCGTCGGGTCTCCTGCAACAACCTGAAATTCCGGAATGGAAATGGGAACGGATTACTATGGATTTTGTCACACAACTTCCTAAATCACCAAGCGGGAACGACAAGATATGGGTGATTGTCGATCGGTTAACGAAATCAGCCCATTTTCTTGCTATTAAGGAAACCGACACCATGGATCGTTTGGCTCGTCTCTACTTGAAAGAAGTTGTTTCTAAGCACGGGGTACCTGTTTCTATTATCTCGGATCGTGACTCCCATTTTACTTCTCATTTCTGGAAGTCTTTGCACAAGGCTTTGGGTACCCAACTAGACATGAGTACGGCTTACCATCCACAGACTGACGGTCAGAGTGAGCGTACGATTCAAACATTAGAAGACATGCTGCGGGCATGTGTGATCGATTTTGGCAAGGGTTGGGAAGCTCATCTGCCGTTGGTAGAATTCTCGTACAATAACAGTTATCACACGAGCATCAAGGCTGCTCCATTCGAGGCACTGTACGGACGGAAATGCCGTTCTCCTCTTTGTTGGGCAGAAGTGGTGAGAGTCAACTCACTGGGCCTGAACTAGTGTACGAAACTTCGGAAAAGATCGTACAGATTCGAAATCGGTTGGCGGCGGCACGGGACCGGCAGAAGAGTTATGCCGATCAGCGTCGCAAACCACTGGAATTCCAAGTTAACGACAAGGTGCTTCTGAAAGTTTCTCCGTGGAAGGGCGTCATACGCTTTGGGAAGCGTGGCAAACTCAACCCATGGTATGTCGGACCATTTACGATCCTGGAACGGATTGGGCCGGTGGCATATCGACTTGATCTACCGACGGAGCTCGGTAACGTACATAACGTCTTTCACGTGTCAAACTTGAAGAAGTGTCTGGCTGACGAGTCTCTCATCGTTCCACTAGAAGAGATCAAGGTTGATGATCGTCTTCGGATTGTGGAAGAACCTGTGGAGATCCTTGATTACAAGATTCGTAGCCTACGTCACAGCAAGATTCGTATCGTTAAGGTTCGGTGGAACTCGAACCGGGGACCGGAATATACGTGGGAACGGGAGGATCAGATGAAGTCTAAGTATCCTCATCTCTTTCCTAAGGAAGCGTTCGAGTCGAGACACGTCTCTTCGGCAGCTGAATGAATCTCGGGTCGAGATTCCTTTTAACGTGGGGATGATGTGACAACTCGGGTAAATCTCTCTCTTTTGGTTTCTATCTTTTGCTTGTTTCCTTCGTTATTTCTTTTGATTCTTTCTGTACTTGTACAAATTTTCGGGACGAAAATTCTTTTAACGTGGGGATGATGTGACACCTGGCAAATTCGGGTTAACAACGTGGTCTAGATGAAAGTCTACCTTAGCGAGTCACGCGTATATTGTACTTAACTGGGTTAGTTAAGCCGGGTTATGGTTCGGGAACTATTAGTTAGTCTAGAAGATCATTGGATGTTGGTCTAGAGGTTCATTAGATGTCGGTCCTTAACCAAGTATACAAACAGTGACGATTTGTAGGATCGTCAGGGCATACGGAACGTACGAGTCTCGAGTCCCGGGAATTGGTGAACGAGTGTAAATATGTGTATTTACTTGTGTTATGTGTTTACAATCATTATGTGACTTGTCGGTACATGAATATGCATTAACGTATGTTAAAACGGGGTTTAACGCGCAAAACACACCAACATAGGGGCTATAGGCGATTAGGCTTGGGGAATAGCCTAATCGCATGACTTTGGGGCGAGTAGGAGGATTCCTATAGGCGAATAGGGCTAATCGCATGAACAGTCATGCGATTAGGCACCCTACTCGCGTATAAACCTGCACAATCGCATGGAACGGGCTGGACGACTAGAAACGCCTATAAATACAACACTTAACCTCCTAAACTCAATTAGACAAACCCTAGTCGTCCCATAACCGCCCCAAACACTTAAACAACCTCTGGAAGGCGATTTTGATCAAAAACACAAGGTTTCAAGGTCTAACCATCAATCTTTTACAATTCCAAGGTTTGATTCTCATCCATAATACTTTGTAAATGTTTTTAATCAATCCCTAATGGTCCAGACCTGTTCATAAACGAAAAAGATTTCTGAAAATCGTCAATAAGAGTCATTAATCGGATTATAACTATTAAACATGCGTTATGGGTATGTATGATTAGAAAGATAGGATTTTTATGAATCTTGATGATGTTTTGATGTGTTATCATGCTAGGTCAGAATTAATATTGTTATTATAATGATAGAAATCTCAGTAATTGGATAATAGGGTTATGATTACATGCGTTAATTGAATGTTGCATGCTATGTGTATGTGTTTGGATTGCTTTGGTTGCATGCAGGACTGATTTTACGAGGATGAACGAAGGGTTTTGGGTTAAACATGTTTAGGATAGTGCTTGGGATGATATTGGGTAGTTACACACGCTCTGGATCTGATTTGGAGCGTTAAACGCGCGAAAAACCGGAACAGCAAGGTTACAGGCGAGTAGCCTTGCTAATCGCATGTATCTGGGGCGAGTAGACCCCCACTCGCATGCATTAAGGGGCGATTAGGCCCCACTCGCGTGACTAGGGGCGAGTAGCCCCAATCGCGTGCCCCTAGGGGCGAGTAGCCCCAATCGCTCAACATTAGGGGCGATTAGCCCTAATCACGTGACATTTCATGCGATTAGCCTCCCTAATCGCGTGTACTGCTGCTGTAAGTGTATATTAGCATTCCGAGACCCGATTTGACATGTAGTAACATTCTAGGAACCCCGTAACATGTCTAATAACTTGGTAACATATATTTGGATGTATTTCGGTGATACGTGAACTATGTGCTATAACTTGTTGAACGTTAACGTGTGTTAAGTGTACTTGCGCTATTGTATGTTTTGGAACGTAAACATAACATGGGGAGTCTCGGGTCACCAATGGGATGTCGAGTCTTGTACTTTGGGTCAGTTAAACAGTCACGGTATTTTTAAACGAACTTGGTTATGGTCTGGACATCTAGGGACTAATTAACCTGCGGGTTATTAGTCTAAGTACTTGTAACTGTCGTATGTTAGGTCGCCACTGTACGGGACTAACATAGCAGCTGAGTTTACTCGGGATTAGGAGTAAAGCAACTTAAGGTGAGTTTACGGCCCCTCTTTTAAACTGGTTTTATACTTTCGGGGAGAAAACATGTGTTAAAACTATTTGGTAACTACTGTCATACTATGGGTTCTAACGTATACTACACGATCTTTGGAAGTCCCGGGGGGAACCATGAATGTGCGGGTTTGCACAACGGGGAAATGTGAATAGCGCTATTGGGAGTGACCAACCCCGCTCGTCGGCTTGGAGGGCCGGACGAGTGCATATTGTCTCAAACAGGAACAACAGGAACATTTGGAACTATTCGGGCACAAAACTGGTATTCGAGTTAGTAATGGTTTTCCAATCGTGGTAGTAACAAAACGTACGCCTAGCTAGCGTATACTGGTTTTCTATTTGTTATAGTATGGACAGGTGAACTTGGTACTTGAACTGCAAACCTGTAAACTCACCAGCATTTTTGTGCTGACGTAAACTTTTACATGTTTTCTCAGGTCGCTAAGGTAGCACAATGGAACTAGGGCGCACGCGTCTGCACGGCGTCTAGATAGAGTTGCATGATTTCATAAACATTGAACTTTGGTTATTTATGTTGAACTTTATCTTGAATAAGCTTCCGCTGTAAACGGGATTTTTAAAACATTGTTTTGGTATTGCATTAATTACATTTAGACTTGTTTATTGTGATCGTTGGTTTGGATCCTGGTTTGTCATGCGCCTCGCGGTAAAACTCCGCAAGTGGATTTTGAGGGTGTGACAGTCTGATCCTCCTGAAATAAAATTAATGATGCCAGCATCCTTGGGTGGAGATGCTGCCCTTTCTGGGATGCTAGTGCTATCCTGAATCTTTGACTCCTTTCTGCCCAGCAGATCCTTAAGATGACCCTTGCTTAGGAGATATGCTATTTCTTTTCTTAAAGCAATGCAATCTTTAGTAATATGTCCAAAATCTTCGTGGAAAGCACACCATTTGTATTTGTCATTCCATCCTGACTTGTTATCTTTCCTTGGCCATCTTGCTTTGTCTCCAAGATCCTTTATAGCGTACATTAAACCTGTTACATCCACAGAAAAACAATAGTCCGACAGTTTAGGACAATCCTCTTCATCATCATCCTCGACTACATTGACCTTTTTATTATCAGACCTAGCATATGGTTTATGCTTGTATGGTTCATATGTGGAAGTGGACTTCCATTTAGGATTGTTGTATCTTGAGGATGTCTCTATCCTCTTCTGTATCTTCTTGTCATCCTCAAGACGGATGAATCTCAAAGCTCTGTTTCGAACTTCATCAAGATTCCTACAAGGGTTCATCACCAATTCTTTATAGAAAGGTGAATCCTGTTGTTGTGACATCTAGGTTTGGGATGCTAAGTGCTTCTTTCCCAAACCTTGTGATATACTCCCTTAACGATTCTCCATGTGGCAGTGTCACCCTATACAAATCACTTGTCAAACGTTCAAATGTTTGACTACAAGAAAACTGATTGTTAAACATGTTAATTAAATAAGCAAAAGAAGTAATAGAGTAGGGAGGAACACTTAGTAGCCATTTTAAGGCTAGACCAGTGAGGGTAGAACCAAATCCTTTGCATAAGCATGCTTCTTTCAGATTTGCTGGAATGGGATTTATTTCCATCCTTTCCCTGTATTGTGCTACATGCTCTTTAGGATCAGTAGATCCATCATAAAGCTTCATGCTTGGAGTCTGGAATCTTTTTGGGATCTCAGCATCACATATTGGGGGTGCAAAGCGAGACACCCTATGACATGCTGAGGATACCTAAGGGACGGGTTGTATTATCCCTGGTACACTAGACACCATATCCTTGATTTTTTGAAGCTCTCTTGCCAATTGTGGGCTATACCTGTATCCTGCAAAGAAGCAACATCATTAGTAGCAAAACTACTGGAACTTAAACTGTTACTATTGTTGTATCCTCGGGATGGTTTGGTGGCATATCCTCGAGATGGCTCTACAGCATATCCTCGGGATGGCTCAACAGTATATCCTGCAACCCTAATTGTTGTCATCCTGGGTGCTGTAGTGGTTTCTGGTGAAGAGGATCCAGTGTTCATGGGAAAATTGAAATCCAAAAACTCTAGGCTGCAATGGTGTCCCCATGTCTTCAACCGGTCTCTTTGAGGATGTTTTGAGAGTTTGAATTTCTCTCATCAGCATCTGGTTGGTATCCAGTTGTTGCTTTATTTGATCCTTCACCATTGCAAACATGGAAAGGAGCTCATAATTTGACACGAAAACAGGAGGAGTGGATCCAGATGTTGCCATCCCATATCTAGCAGTATTAGGAGCAACACTCCTGGTAATTTATGCAGAACTTTTGGGTAAGGTAGGAGGGGGTGGTAGAGTCATATTTCTGGCAGTGGTTGTGGAAGAAGACACATGTTTTGGGTTTGAGGCCATAGTTGTCAAGACTTTTGAAACAAATTAATTGAGAGAGAGTTTCAACAAGGTTTTTTGTTAAAATTAGCACCACTTGCCCCACGGTGGGCGCCAAATTCTTTTGGTCAAAAATTACTCGCTAGAAATTATCTTGTTTTCCAAATTAGTAAATGTGAGGTAGGGTGCTGAATATGTGAAATATAGTAAAAGCTTAGTGTTATTTTCAAGATGATGATTTATAATGATAAAGATACAATATTATGACAACTATTTTTAGGATGACGAAGATATGATTAAGGATGGACGGTTATATCCTGAGGATGTAACTGTCAGGTGGTGTGGTGAGATAAGTAAATATTAGTATGAAACAACAAAGAACAACACTCGATGTACGAGGAAAAAACTTGATCAATTGATGATCGCCGACATAAAAACTCGATGTAAGAGTCAAGGCTCCTGCCTTTGTTTGTTAATATTAAAATGGTACAAAGGTATTACAAGTTTGGAAGTATGATGAATAATCTATAATTACAATGATTGTCTAGTGTTTGTGTGTGTGTGTAGAGAGTATTATAGGGGTGTTCCAAAGTGTTGAGCATGTGAGAAGTGTCCTAATTTTGTTCATCATACCCCTATATATAGTTTACATGACAATTAATAGAGGATCCTTCAAAACACGTTGTCTTCAATGATTTCTTGGGCTGTTTCAAGTAGTTGTTGAGGATGTTTCAACTGAAATAGACGTTGGGCATCGGTTTCCACCTTTCTCACCTTTCATTCAATGTCTTGGCGGTTTCACTTTGACTCGTTCTTTAAGTCTTTACGCGTATTCTTTATGCATCCTTAAACTCATTGACTTGGTAAGACTTCATAGATGTGACATTCGAGAACCAAGCACACATTTTTCTAGCTGGCTTTATTGTTTACTAGCTGAATTTCGGGACAAAATTCTTTTCAACTTGGGGATGATGTGATACCCCGCATTTTTAGGTTAACACTTTTACTGAACTCTAGTTAACTTACATATTCATACGTGGTTAAATACATAACTAGGGTTAGTTAAGGAGGCCTAGCATATGTTAGATGATATTAACATATGTTATAATTAGGAAAATCCTTGTTTTGACACACACATGAGTCCTGTATCCCGAACGTTGGTGATTTATCTGGCATATATAATAATGTGTACAATTGAATTATGATGAACGTGAAGTTACATGTTTATGTGGATTACATGTTTATGTGAATTACCGCTTGACTGAAAGTTAATATGTAAACCATGCAAATTACGTGCACCTTATGATTAATATGTTATGAGATGATAAAAAAATGGTTTTTATGCAAGTTGGGGTGATTAATATTATCGGGTCCGGTATTGGGCTAAAACATGATTAACGGGTCCGATTAGTGGACTAAAAGGGCCCTAAAACCTAATTGGTTGGGCAACAAGCCAAGCTTTCTTATAATTATGAAACAAAAAAAAAATATAAACCCTAACCCCCCAACCCCTTTGCGCCGTGAACAACCCCTCACCCCCTCTCTCTCAATTTTCAACAAACATCCATCTTATTCATCTCTTCAAGCTAGTTTGGGTGTAATCTCTAGGCTTTGAGGACTCTTGAAATTGAAAGGTATAATCTTTACATGTTTTACGATGATTAATAATGCTTGAAAATTTTAAAAATCATAAAGCATGCATATATATATATATATATATATATATATATATATATATATATATATATATATATATAGGGGTGGGTTCAATGGGGAACCACAAAAAATTGGGAAACTGGGGAACCAAGGGTATTTTTTTCTAAATGTTAAAAATCTAAAATAACCTACACAAACAAATTACACCTTATTCTACTTTCTCTCCCCAAACACTTTCCCTCTCTAAACACCTTCTCTCTCTAAACATCTTCTCTCACTACATTCTTCTCTGGCATTCTTCTCCGATGGTCTTCTCCGGCAGTCTTCTCCGACGATCTTCTCCGCGGTCTTCTCCGATGGTCTTTCACTGCAATCTGTTCTATTTTATTATGTTAGAGATCTGCTTAAGGTTTGTTCCAGATATGATTCTAGGGTTTATTCTAGTAAACAACATCAAGTTGTACCATTGTAATCTGTTATAGATCTGTTTCAGCTCCAGATATGTTCCTGATCTGATACCAGAGTTTGTACCTTCAGTGAGTGAACACATACTTGCTGCAGAATCTCCTAAACATTTTCAATGATCTAACTTCTCTAATGAAATTCGGTTATTATTAATTCCAGATTTATTTTTGTTCAAGATCTGTTTCTTTTACAGAATATCTTTTGTTTATGCTGTTTGTTCTTTGGCTTATGATTTTTCATAATATAATAATTATAATGTTTTTGTTATTTTTTATTTAGTTGAATTTCTCATATTCGTATTAAGTTGATCTATTATATTGTTGAATAAGTAATTAGGTTTTGACTTGTAAGAACATGTAAAGTATGATTGTTAAAATTTGGGGTTTCATGAAACAAAAATTCTATTTAACATGTTAAATTGTTTTGTGCTAGCTTTAGTTTTAAACAGAAACATGCTACTTAAAAGCTTTTTCATGTTAAACTGTTTTATCAAAAATATTTAACTAGTTAGAATATGTGACGTTTGGGAAAGTTTACCATAGACTTAAGCATGTGAAATCGAATACTTTCCTAGGAGTCTAAAGTGTGTTAATTGATACTAGTTAAAATGTTGTTTCATCCATACTTAAATAATTGAATGGGAGTTGGAGTTTATTTTTATATGAACAAATTAAATGTAGAGAGACTAGTTGTTTGTTGGATATTGTTGTGATTAGCTGGGCTGCTTACTGATTAAGAGTTACTCTACTAGCTAAACTACATTCAGCTTTGTTAAAAATTTGATTTAACATGTTAAATTATTTTATATCAAGTTTAGTTTCAAATAGATTTGTAAAACACAACATGCTGCTTACAAGGTTTAACATGTTAAATTATTTTATCAAAAATATTTAACTTGTTAATATGTATAAATTTTTATATAAAATATTTTAATTTTTTGGAAAAAAAAAAGAAATGTGATTTAAGATGTTAAATTCTTTTAATTATTAGTTTGATAACGTACATGTGTACTGTTAGAAGCTTATCTAAGTGTGTATGTTGAATAGTGTAAAATTTTGTTTCGTTTTGTATAACTTGTTAATTTGATGATGGTCTGGGGTTTGGATACAAGTAGGTTAGTAAGCTGCAATACATTTTTAAACTGGTGAGTAATGATAGAGCTTGACAGCTTGTGTGGATCATCTGACACTTAGTTATGTTTATGGTGTTAACCGTTAACTACAGATAAGCTGTATTATATAGGATTTTGTGGTTTATAGCTTTTTAAAGTTTAACCTATGACCTCCAAAAGACTAATTATTTATAACTCTTCATAACCGATAAGCATGCCAGTTGTTAAAAGCATACCAGTTATTAAAGGCATACCAAATTATTCCATTTCAATATTTTGGGTCGTAAATAGTGGTAGATCTAGCTTTTTTTTTATGAATAAGAAACACGAAACACAAAGGAAGAAGAATATATGTGAAAAAGAAATATTTGAGGAAAATGATAGTGACTTGCTTGTCAGTGAAGCAACATACGCATTAAAAATACGTAAGTGTTTTATCTGAGAAAAACATCAAAGCCTTTTGTTAGGTTTTTGTTTGTTACGTTAACTGTGATATTTTATTTTTATTCGTAGTGTTTTATAAGAATACTGATGTACCTATTCTTGATATGACTCTAGATCTGGAACCGATTAGTAGTACAAGGTTTCAGACTGTTTTAATAAACCTTGTCGGATCTGTAAGGATGGTTTGTTGAACAACAACAACATATTGTATGTGAAGATGTTGTTTTTGGGATAGAAACAGTTGACAAAAGTGATGATTTTGATGTTACTTGAGATGGGAGCCATGAGATGATTAAGAACAAGGTGGTGGGGGAGAGTTCTTTGAGGGTAATTGAGGAGGAAGTTAAGGATGTGCTAGAAATGATGATGGTATGGTTCTAGATGTTAGTGGAAGTTAGTATCCGCTGGCTCCGCCGCTGAACTGTCGTCGACCGGTTTGAATTCCAGGAGATTTGGTAATTCGTCTAGGAGGCCACTGCGTGGCCGGTTGTTATGTGAGGGCATCGCTGGTGGAGATAAAGTCTTTGTCGCATTGTGAGGATGACGGATATAATAGTGCTTATGAGCAGAATACGTGCTATGGATCGTCTTATGGTGATACCGTGAGTTCTAGTCCTTTTATGCCCTACAATCCGCTGAATCTTAATTAAGATAATATGGTATGCCTTTAATAAAACATTGAATTAGTGAGAAAAAATGTGCACATTTAGGCTATGACCTAGTGTACTTTAGTGGCACATAAGTAAATTTTAGTGTTTGTGTAGTTTGATTATATGATCATCTAGGGGTCAAATGATTAAATATCATTTCTTATTGTGTGGTTATGATTGTTGAATTATTAAGGAATAAGGAGTCAGTTCATTAATTTGGGGATAGTAGCAGAGGCAATGATCCTGGTTACTTGATGTTTAGGGACCAATTTAGGATGAAAGTAATATATATATATATATATATATATATATATCAAACCGTTCGAGAAAGTCTGCTGCAATGTAATAGTATTTATTTCTTAGAAGATTAACATGGACCTTTGTATGACACCCTAGACAAATCCCACATCGGTCGTGGCCAGGAGAGATCCTTGGTTCATAAGTAATCCAAAGCCTCTTAAATCACTAAGGCGTTTTGGGCTTAATGCTAGTGGATGAGAGGAGAACTCCACAGTTAAGCGTGCTCAGGTGGGAGTAGTATCAGGATGGGTGACCTCCTGGGAAGTCTCCACCGAGGCAACCAAAAACAAATCCATGAGCTCTGGATGGGAAACCCATCGGGGCAAAGCGGACAATATTGGTGGTGAGAGGGGCCGGATGTTACAAATGGTATCAGAGCCACTCATGTGTCCTTCAGGATAGTGGGGCAAACCTCATCGAGGACGATGAGTCCCTGGGGGGGGGGTGATTGTAACAGTACTGATTTCTTAGAAGATTAACATGGACCTTTGTATGACACCCTAGGCAAATCCCACATCGGCCGTGGCCAAGAGAGATCCTTGGTTCATAAGTAATCAAAAGCCTCTTAAATCACCAACGTGTTTTAGGCTTAATGCTAGTGGATTAGAGGAGAACTCCACAGTTAAGCGTACTCAGGTGGGAGTAGTATCAGGATGGGTGACCTCCTGGGAAGTCTCCACCGGGGCGACCAAAAACAAATCCGTGAGCTTTGGATGGGCAACCCATCGGGGCAAAGCGGACAATATTGGTGGTGAGAGGGGCCGGATGTTACATGCAATCTGTACTGTTTCGATCCTTGACTTGTAATCTGTTATGTATAATTCTATTCCAGATCTGATTCTAAGGTTTGTTCCTTCACTGAGTAAAGACATACTTGGTGTAAAATCTTCTAAACGTATTAATTGATTTAGTACATTTTATTTCTGTTTTTGCTAATAGAAAATTCAATTTAACATGTTAAATAGTTTTGTATTAGCAATCTTGTGAACCGGTTTGAGTTTCAAACACATTTTAAAAACATAACATGGTGCTTAAACTGTTTAACATGTTAAATTATTTTATTTCAGCATGAGTTTTAAACAGATTAAAATCATAATTTGCTACTTAAGAGCTTTTACATGTTAAACTATTTTAGCAAATCTGCATAATGATTTCAAGTACTTATTATTGCTGGTTTTGTCAAAAGAAAATTCAGTTTAACATGCATGTTTAATAGTTTTATTTTTTCAATCCTGTGAAACAGCTTGAGTTTCAAACATAAAGGTTTAACATATTAAATTATTTTAACAAAAGTGCATAATGGATTCAAGTACATTTTATTTCTAGTTCTAACAAAAGAAAATTTCTATTTAACATGTTAAATAGTTTTGTTTTAGCACTCTTTGTGAAACAACTTAAGTTTCAAATAGATTTTAAAACATAATATGTTGCTTAAAAGGTTTAACATGTTAAATTATTTTATTTCTGCTTGAGTTTTAAACAAATTTAAAACATAATATGCTACTTAAAAGATTTGGCATGTTAAATTATTTTTGCAAATATGCATAATGGGTTCAAATACATATTATTGCTAGTTTTGTGAAAAATAAAATTCAGTTTAATATGTTAAATAGTTTTATTTTATTAATCTTGTGAAACAACTTAAGTTTCAAACAAATTTTAAAACACAATATGCTTCTTAAAAAGTTTAACATGTTAAATTATTTTAAAAAAAAAGTGCATAATGGATTCAAGTACATTTTATTTCTGGTTCTGTCAAAAGAAAATTTTGTTTAACATGTTAAATAGTTTTGTTTTAGCACTCTTCGTGAAATAGCTTGAGTTCCAAAGAGATTTTAAAACATAATATGTTGCTTAAAAGGTTTAACAAGTTCAATTATTTTCAAATAGATTTAAAACATAATTTTCCACTTAAATGGTTTAACATGGTAAATTATTTTAACAAATATGCAGAATGGGTTCAAGTACATATTATTGTTGGTTTTGTCAAAAGAAAATTCAGTTTAACATGTTAAATAGTTTTATTTTTATCAATCTTGTGAAACATGTTGAGTTTCAAATAGATTCTAAAACATAATATGTTGCTTAAAAGGTTTAACATGTTAAATTATTTTAAGAAAAGTCCAAAATTCATTTCAAGTCCATTTTATTTTTGGCTTTGTCAAAAATAAATTCAGTTTAACATGTTAAATTGTTTCATTTTAGAAATCTTGTTAAACAACTTGAGTTTCAAACATATATAAAACACAATATGCTACTTAAGAAGGTTTAACATGTTAAAATCATTTTAACAAAACATCTTGAGTTTTAAACAGAATGTAAAATGTTAGGTATTATTCATCTGCAGGTATATTCATATTGTTAATATTTTCATATATCGTATTATCCTTTTAAACCAGGTAGAAGTGTTATATAAAAATCAAACCATGGACGGAGAAAATGATAATCAGGCAACAACAAATAATCAACTTGAAAGAGAAGGTTATTTAAAAATTATATTTAATACTTGTTGCATTATTATTTTAGGTTTATGAAAATGAATTATAACTTTTTTGATTGAAAATTTTTTGCAGGATCGAATGATAAATCAACGACTGATTCATATTATAGTTTTGCAAGTACTACACCTCAAGTTTCTTTATTTTGGATACCGCAAGTGCCAAAAGATCAAAAACCTTTTGTCGGCCAAGAGTTTACAACAATAGAAAGTGCAAAAAAAAATGTATTCTGATTATGCACAAAAATGTGGATTTGACATTAGGCTTTCGACACAAAACACAAGAGCAAATTACTATGAAACACATTAAAAATGTGATAAACTCTTTAATAGTAAGGCAATTTAACGTGTTAAACAATTTTAAATTAACATGTTAAATCTTTTAAATGTTAGTTTTACAAGAAGGTAGGACACTCAAACAGAAATAAAATAACTTAACATGTTAAATTCATTTTTCTTGACTCCACAAAATAATTTAAGTTGTGTTACCATTATCTGCTTAATACATGCTTCTGCACCACTGGGAATCATCAAATCAGCCACCCGTTAACAAATATGATTTGTTGCAACAGAAAAACAATAATTAAATGTCGCGCAAGCAGTTCCAAATGGAGTAGGCTGGTCCCATAAACCTAACTAGGGTCGTTAACAAACGCGCATTGCGCGTTGTGTTTAGTGGTTTCATTGTTGTTTTGGTATGTATTTGGATAACATAAAAGGTTGTTCAAAATTTGCAGCGCTACTGCTGGCATTTGAGTAACATTTAATAGGTACAAACTGTCTACATAGGTACATTGAAGTCTGAGTATCATTTAGTAGGCACAAACTATTTACGTAGGTACATTGCATATGTATTTGGGTAATATAAAAGGTTGTTCAAAATTTGCAGTGCTACTGTTGTCATTTGATGTAGGATGATGTTACTAATTCCATTCTATTTTTTATGCTACTTCCCCTTGCCTGCGGACTTGCTTTCAGCTACAGTTTCAAATGGGAATATGTGGATTCGTTATATTTATGCAGAGGCTTATATGGCACCATTTTTATTAATACAAATGTGTGGCAACAAAAGTTACCTGATGTCAGCACTAACGGCCTCTTGGGTAGTAGTGGAAGGCGATTTTTTGGTACGAGTGTTGCTGGTTGTGGAGTGCCTGATACTTCTTCTTGGGGAACGTGTTGAAGGTAGCATGCTTTCGCAACTGAGCTCATCTTTGTTATCGTTTTGAATTTGGATTTGAAACTGTGATTCTTTGTTCTCAATTTTTAAAAGCGCGATGTTGGAGTCGTCCATGGCTAGCACCTGGTCACATGTTTTTTTCAGTAGTTGATTTGCTTCCCTATCAAAGATTGTTGCATTAATGATATCTGGTTTGTCTTTAATGATGGCTGACAGCTTGTACCTGAAAGGAAGAATGTGTCAATGTAGTGCGTAAATCTATGGCTCATGATGGAGATAACGTACATGTTCTTAGGTTTTTCAAGTTTGCCATCTTGTGTGCAATACCAGCGAGGTCCTCGTGCATACAATAACTAACTGCAGGTTGGGTAAGCTTTATAATACCATTCTTTATACTTTTGCAGTTCAATGATGTGACCATTTATTATGTATGATTTCCCCTGTAACAAATGAGGTAGTTGGTATTGGTTTTATATTTTGGTTGGGAATTTTTTAATTTTGTTTAACTATTTACCTTAACATCTTTATGTTATTTTTGTAGGATGTATGATATTGAAGTCGTGTTTTCAACTATCAGTGTTGATGATGGAGCGCAGGCATCGCCGGTTCTGTACATGTTTGACAGAAATAATTTGTAGGTTTTAATGGTATAAAGTTGATATGCTAGCAATGTAAAAGTAGACGCGTACAGGTTTTGAAGCTGTGCTGTTTCAACAGCCTTGGGATTCAAGCATTCTTTTGTTGCATTTATGGATTTCAGTTGTAGTGTACCTGTTTTGCATCAGAGTACATTGGTTTCAGTCCTATGAAGGTTTTATATGTATGTATAACACACAACATACCTGCAAAAGTATGAACTTTAAGAGCTGTTATGCCAATTATAAAAGGCTTTGAGGCTACGTCAATTGGGGATCTGTTGAATCTTGTTGGTGAACTGATGATGTTACTCCAAAGCGCAACCGAGATTGGTTCATTGCTGTGTCAAATATTGGCTATGTTGCTTTAGTTTTTTCATATGTGTATAAAAGGTTCTAAATGTTTATAAATAACATGTATGATATGATGGTAAGCAGCCTATGAAGTTTTCACTGCCTGAACGATGTAAATATGTATTATGAGTACCTGTTATCTCTTAGGTACATAATAATGTATGGTTGGTTGTCTTTGGTTTTCCCGTCCTGTAGGCTTTGCAGAATCCCAATATAATCTGTCAAGAAGCACGTGTTGATAGTTATAATATGTATTTGGTAATAAATGTTTCAGGAAATAGACATAGCACACTTAATACCTATAATCCCTATTTTCTTCTTCGATTCTATTTCAAGCCTTGTATGGGTGGCGAAGTCAAAATATTCATTTGGTATTTTGCCTGTATCAGGTATTAGTGTGAATATAGATGCCTTACCAATACGCAACATTGTTGGGTTAGATAAGTTGGTGGTGAAGTTATCTGCCAAAGCGCAGGCATAACCGTCAACGTTGTAGCAGGAACCTTCTTGTAAATTTGGTTGTACAATCTTTCGCTCTTCACCTTTGACAACTGCCTGTATTCCGACACCCTAGTAAAACGGTAAAGAAAGTTTTAACAGCGGGAACAGTATACCAACATCAGTTTAGGCGACATTTGTTTTGGTATTATATTTATTAAGCTAGATGTAGGACATCATATTAAGCATCATCTAGTTGTATCTCTTTTATAAATAAACAATGACCATATTAAAGGAAAAATTATTTTATATTTTTCATGCGGTAACGGGGGATAAAATGAGGCCTGACAGTTTAAAAAAGGGGGAAGGACGACATGTAGCAGAAAGTATACCTCTTTGTCAACAAAGAGATAATGCAGCTCATTATCTCTATACTGTGGAATCCAGGGTCGTATGACACGAACATCAAGTGGTGGCGCTTCTCCTTCTTGCCTAAGTCCAAATATTCCTGTCTCTTCCATTGTGAAACATCTATGTTAAGAAGGAAAATATCAATGTCAGCAAAGCAGAAAATGAGTTATTGTATAATATGTATAGTTTACAGTTATGTATTTTTGCAATGCCGTAAGGCTATACGTTATCATCTAAACTTTCATAGGCTTCTTCCTGAACTCTACTTGCTAATGACATTGAAGCAAGTTTACGTGGCTGAGTGCACACTAGGACTTGTCACTGCCTACTCCCTAATCAGCAAGAAATAGAACCAACACCAACCGGTTAAATGAAGTACCTTAAGTTAATCTATCATGCACACTTGTTTAAACCAAGATTAGCATAAATTGAATCAATCAAGCAAACTTCATTATTTAAAGGGACGTACTACGAATCTGGGTAGGGTTTAAGGACAAAGTGGAGAAAACGACTATGAACACAGTGGCTTCAAAGTGGTCTTATATATCGGAGTGTGGGGATGTTAAAGTTGACAAGGAAGGGATTACAGATGACATTACTATAATGGGGAAACCGACCCATGAAGGAATACATCACGTGTCACAAAGTCGTAGTAGTATCTCAATCTGTGAAATTTGAAGATTTAATGTGTAAGATTTTTTGTAGATTACAGATGACATTACTATTCATGCCTATCTTGGATTTGAATGACACAAACTAATAATCAAGATATTCTGCAGGGATTTTTTTTAGGTTCCAATGTACTACTTTATTCATGTCATAAAAGTTTTAAATTGTTTTACAATTAAAGGTTCGTTTAATAAAACAATTTACATGTTAAATCTTTTTAATAACATGTTACATTTTACAAATCAAGCTAAAATAAAATAAATTAGCAAGTTACATTTTTTAACACTATGTTATGCTTTACAAATCAAGATGAAATAAAGTAATTTAACATGTTAAATTCATTTTATTAATCCACAAGATAATATAACTTCTGTCACCATTTTTTTAAAGGACGGGATGGAAAACTGTGAAAAATAATCATGTTCAAATCCAAACAACAAATGATTTCAATTTAACATTTTAGATCGTTTTGATGTTATGTTTTAACAAATTTGTATGAAACTGGATTGAAATAAAAAACAAATTTAACATGTTAAATTGATTGATTCCTAGAACTACCCATAAACTGCTTAAAGAAAAACCTAGATTAGAATGTTTCACCTAAAATCAAAGAACTATGATCAAACTCACAATAGAATGAAGACACTGAACAATAATCAAATAATAATGATCAAAGTAAACACTAATAAATTTAAGAAACTAAAAAACATTACCTCACAGATGGTTTTCACGGTGATTAAGAAAATTAGACAAGAATGATGGCAAAATTTTTACCAGAGACAGCTCGACAACATAATTAATTGCCACAACTACCAGGTCTGCAACAGTTCTCTCTGGCGACCAAGTCTTTAGTAGCTGTCTCATGGGTGGAAAGTTACCAAAACACCATTAACCTACTCCCATGACAAAGCGGCGATCATTGTTTCTTCGGGAAAATGCATTAGGGGGAAGAAAAGCTCGCAAGATTATCGGCTTAATATAAGCTTCTGCACCACCCAGAATCACAAGATCAGCCACCCATTCACAGAAATGATTTGCTGCAACACAATAAAAAACAAAATTAAGATGATATGTTTAGTAATGTTTCTGCCAAATTACCATAAAACACGTTGAAAATCTGACAAACTCTTTAATATCAAGGAAATTTAACATGTTAAACAATTTTAATTAAACATGTTAATTTTTTTTAAATGTTTTGCTTACGTTCTTGGTTCATTATCTTGTTCATGAGTTTGATACGCAGTAACGTCTTCTGTTCCTTGGTCATCACTGGTTCAAAAGTTTGTTTTGGCTTTTTCTTTTAACTTCCGGAACTTCCTGAACTTTCACAAACTTTCCCAGTTTCTTATCAAATTCACATCCTGCATTCACATCCCACGCAAAGCATAAGAATACCACACGTTGGTATTTGCTTGCTTGTTCACTATCTTTAGCTTCCCAGTAGATCGGATTATAATAAAGCATTATAATATCCTCATACGAACAGTTGATCAACCATATAGGATCAAAGATGTGAATCTTCTTGAAATCCTTTGCACCATCCTTCAACACTATAATAGCCTCTGCAATTTTGCAATCATAGTACCACCAAATGAAATCTTTGGAAAAGTGTTGTGGGATTTGCATCAATGGAATATGTTTCAACACTTTAGGTGGTTTATACTTTAACGTCACCTTAGGCATCCCAGTAATAAAATCAATCTCTTTCTTATGAACAATCCGTTTTGGATACTGAGGAGTAAACAAGTTCCACTTAGTTCTGCTTTCTCTCGACATACGATCTGCAAAGTAAGCAACATGATCGTTTACAGAACCTGTCATCTTATGTTTACAAATATCACGAATCGCCCAGTATGGAAGTGTCTTCAAATCATGAAATCTGTCAAAGTACAGTATTCCTTTCTCCTATTTAACAGCTACACACTTCAACTGTTTCACAAACTTCCACCCAAGAGCTTTCCCTTTGAACAACTCATTATGGAACTTGTAGAAGCTGCCCTGAATTTCTGTCTTTGGACGATTAGCTTCTTTCTCCTTCATCTTTCTCAACAGATCTTTCAAAGTATCAGATTGTTCAGTGTTCGGCTTGTCACAATCTGGAAACACTTCTTCAACAAATTTCTTACTCTTTTCATGAGCAAGTTTCTCAGCCTCTTTCAACAACTCGTCAGTCAATCCAGGAAATCCAGAATCTTTATTCTTCTTGAAGTATTCTGGATATTCCTCACTCGTGATATCTTCAATCTCTACTTCCTCAAATACTGGCACGTCTCTGTCATCGGAGTGATTACCTGCTTCTTTCTCAGGTATGTTTGAATCTGATTATCAATCCTCAACTCCTTCAGAGTCTTTCCAACCTGTTTCGCCACTCCTTCTAAAATCTCCTTAGACATGGCCGCATAAACTTCTCCATCTTCTAAATCAGGATCGTTGTATTCCAACTCAAATCTCATATCGTTGGACTCAAATATCTCAGGGAATCTGCCAGTCATCTCTATCATCCAGACTATGTCTGTCAGCATCTGACGATACATATTCTTATCATCATCGTATAAGGATCTAATCTTCTTATTCCAAACGATACTATCATCGTCAACAGTGCCACCAGGAGCCTTTGAGCTAGATTCTCCTGTATCTTTTCCCGATCCTCTCTTCTCACACTTATACTTGTCTGTGTCATCATCATCATAATCACTGTCAAAACTTGCAGAGCTATTACCTTCTCCTGAATCATCTCCCGAACCATCATCATCACCATCTTTCTTCTTCTTAGGATCTTTACCAACATCCTCATCTAACTCAATATCTTCTTCTTCCTCTTCTTCGGATGGTTCGAAATCAACTTCTTCATCACGCTCCTTATCTTCTTCACCAGCTTGTAACTGAGGAGCTTTAGAGTATAAGTCTTTGATCAGATTATCCATACTCTTATTACTTTCTTTCAGCTTCTTGTTCTCCTCTTTGATAGCAATGTATCTTCTGGTGTTTCTCTGTTCGTGCTTCAACAACTTCTTGTTTTCTCTCTGAAGTTGTTTTATCTTAGCTTCAAGAGCTTCTTGATTCTCATGAGATGTTTCAACAACGTCTAACATCTTTTTTTCATTGTTTCTCAACTGTTCTATTTCTGCTTCTTGCTGATTTATAATTTTCATCATATCAGCAAGCTTCTGGTTCACAGCAGTCATAACATCACTGTCTACTGTAACCTTAGGTGTAGAAGCTTCAGCAGCAGGAATCTTACCTTTCTTTATCTTCTTCAGCACTCTATCCAGTGCATTGTTGAACTCTTTAGTTGGTAACTCAGTCTCTTTAGCTGCAGTTGTTGTCTTTTGCTTCTTCGCTGCTGGGGATGTGATAGGTGATTTAGAGCTAGATGTTGGTGGCAGTTTCTTATCAGCAACCAATATCTCAATGTCTCTAGCCCTTTTCTCCATTGGCTTTAGTACTTTTTCTTTCTTCTTGTACTGTGGTTTCTTCTGTTTCTCACCTGGCTTTGGCGATCCAGCAAAGTCATCGGATCCCAATCCCAAACCTTCATCGGTTTCATCCAACGCAATAGGACTTTTTGTCCTTTGCTCCTCCAAAGACTTATTAAGACTAGCAGACTCACCAGCCACAGTGGCCTTGGGCGTGGTGCTCTTTACAGTCTCGCTATCCGAATCCCATCGTTCATCCTCTTGTGTCTCTTCTGAGTCAACCGATACTTCATCCACTAAATGTAAACCTTTCTTTGCAACACTCTTTTTCCTTCTCAAAACCTTTTTCTAAGCAGGTTCACTATCATCCTGTTTCTCTTTGCCCTTCCCTGTCTTTGCACCAACATTAATCACTTGACGCTTTCTCTTTGCATCAGGATCTACTGATCATAATGGATTGTCTTCATCTGATTCACTGTTATCATGTCTAACCTTATCAGTACATGGATCTTCATAATCTTTATTGATCAGATGACCAAAAAGATTCTTCATAGGTGGTCTTTCTTTCATCGCCACACCCTTATAACCTTTCATCCTAACAAGTGTGTTCAAACTCATGTGATCCTGAACTACAATCTGTTTAGGATCTCTCTTCAAGTTCTTATACTTCAAATCAAAGATCATCTGAAGAAATCTCGGGTACAATAAAAACATCTTACTCTTCAACCGTGTAAATGGTTCTAACATGTGTTCTAATAACATACCTGATACATTGAACGGTTTGTTCAATATAAGAGCCACCATCAAAGAACTGATGCTCTTTCTCATCACATCATACCCTCCACTTGCTGATCCGAACACATGTATCATGACATGAGCAAGATACTTAAATTGAGGACATAACTTCCCTTTGTGTACTGGACCGTCAGTGATTGGTATATTATACTTCATCCGAAGGAAGCATTTCCTTTGCTCAGTCCAAGACAATTCTCTGGGATCTGTCTTCACATCTTCCAGCTTCAATGCCTCTCTGATATCATTTTCAGAGATAATCACCAATTCTCCCTGAATCTTACTAACAATCGACGATTCACCTTCCCAATAATCCATCTTTGCATTTGTCCAAAACTCTCTTTGGTGATCTCTGTATATAATAGCTGGAGTAGCAATGGCGTCAATAACACGACTCCTCTTCAAAAACTCAATGATTCCGGCAAATTCAGTGTGCTTCTTCAAGTCTCCTAAGTATGCACAACAATTATGTACCGGTTCGAATGGCAAATCAGCAATCTGTTCCTTCCCGGTTGCCTGCTCTAAAGATCCAGCTGCAACACTAGCACTTCCCTGTTCAGACATAGTTAGACTGCAAAAACAAATCAAACAAACATATTAAAAAACGGACAAAATAAACAAAACTTGAAATTTTTTTGGTTTTCAAATTCTACATTCGACCAGTTGTTGGTTCGAATGTGAAATCAAGAGTTCGAATGTGGAATTAAAAAGGTTCGAATGTGAAAAACATTTTGAAAAAGTATACATTCGACCGTTTGTTCCAGATTCGACCGTTGTGAACATTCACCTTCGCCCAAACAGTCACATTCGACCGTTTAAAATTGGGCGAAGGAGACTGTTCATCTCCTTGAACATCAGATTCTTATTTTGTTCGATTTAACCTGCCATTTTAATTTAGATACATTCTAACACCACCGATTAAGCATTTTCAACCAACAATTTCAATTATCAAGCATTGATTAGGTGTTTTCTACCAAAAACTAGGGTTCGAACTGTTTAATTCATCAATTGATCAATCTGATTGAAATTAACCCTAAGTTTTTGTTCATTCCCCCCCCCTAAAACACATAATTAATGAATCCTCATCAAAAATTTGAAAAATTAAACGGTCAAAATCATGGTTTAATGACAGTTAGGGCTTGGGCACAAAAACGACGATTATGAACTGATTAATGAGTGTTAACCTGCAATCGTTATAGGAAAATGATCAGTGAATCAAGACGAACACAATGATACAATTTTTAGTACACGGGCAACAAGATCACTTTATCTCAGAATTTTTGAAATTTTTTGAAATGAGGTCGAATGTGTAGATATGGTATATATAGACTCCACATTCGACCATTTGACTAGGTCGAATGTGAAACTTTTTCCACCTTCGACCCTACTGAAAGGTTCGAATATAGGAAAAAGGGTTCGAATGTGAAAATATCACATGAACTCTCACATTCGACCGTTTAAAAGGTACGGATGAACAGATCAAATTCCACCTTCGACCCAACGAAGGGGCGAATGAAAAATGGAATTTTGAAAATTTTACCCAATCTCAAAATCGAGTCCCGTTCAAAATATTTTTCAACTTTTAATCATCCGACATTCATTATTTCAAATTTAAAGATTACAAAGCTCAAATGATCCATCAAGTTTTAGAAAATCATCATCAACCACCATCAGTTATAAAAAATAAGATAGAAATGTAAAATCATTTTGGTATATGTAACACCCCAACCGATGGCGGAAACATCGGGATGTCACGTATTGATGATTGTTCAATAGCTCATGGTACTAAATGAAAGTTGAATAATATTAAACAATTTACAATTTGTCATACAAATTACATAAACTTGATTTCATAAACTAGGTCCAAAGCTCCTATGTGTTCCAAGACTTGTACAACTTCCAATAGCAAATAAAACCTGAAACATGATAAGTTGGAAAGATGGGGGGTCAACTATAAATAGTTGGTGAGAATACATAGGTTTTTTCATATAATTGAAAACGATGTGTTGTATAGCAATCATGATTGAAGTATAATAATGAGAAATGATAGAATATGAGTCCGACATGTAACAATGTGTCTTTTGTACAATCAAACCTTGTGTCGACTGAGACCTAACTCGCAAGTTAGTAAATGTGTAACTGTTATCGATCATCCCTGAATTTATGCGGGGGGATCGGTTTGTCAGACCTATAGCGCTATAATCTTAACAGGCAGCTTGATCAATGTTAATGATTGTATTGTGTCTTTTTGTTACAGTCAAATGATAGAATGAGTAAATGATAGTGTAATTGAATCACAAGTTTCAACAATGTAAGAATGAGTAAATGATAGTATATAAAATGTTTAAACATGTTTCACCCCAAAATGTAAAACAGAAAAAGGGGCTATGTAAACTCACCTTAGGTGCATAATGAGTTCGTGCGTTTTATTGAGCGTGCAAACACTTAGTAATAATGCCTTGGAAAACTCGGAACTAGCTAGAGGAGATAATGATGGATGAAAACTTTAGTATATAGGAGATGGGATAATAATGTTTTTTTTTTATTGAATGGCATAAAGAGTTGAATGGTAGGCTATAGTATTTATAGTGTATAATTTGGAGTTGTAATTAGGGACTACTTTGACTAGGCTAGAATTTAGGAACAACTTTGACTTGACTAGAAGACCATATTTACTAACACTTTGACTTGACTAGGAGACCATATTTACTAACACTTTGACTTGACTTGACTTGACTAGGAGACTACGTTTGACTTTTTGACTAAGGGACCTTGAAAGGGTTTAAGTTTAATTGGTTTTAATTAACATCACAAAACACCAAATGGTGTAGTGGTTTGTGTGGTGTGGCTAAGGTTTAGCCCGCCAGGGACTCGGGTTCGAATCCTGGCACAGGCAAACATTTTTTTTAACGTTTTTAAATCAGAATTTTTAATACAATCCAATTTAATATTGATTATAAGTCATTATTTAAACAAAAAAAAATTAACAAAATGGATGGTAAAGATACTGTACACATGAATCGGATGAATAAACGATGGAGTTCTATATGTACATATATATAAAGAAAATTTGTGTGATGTTACAGTCTCCCCTACTTTTAGGAACTTCGTCCCGAAGATTATTTTAAGAAGAAACATTCGAATAGTGTTGAGGATAGTTATGGTGACTATGGTTCAGAGTAGGGTAAGAGTTTAAGGAATGTATAAGATAACCATAAATGCTAGATGGACTACCAAATAACTAGGGTTTGTTATTGGTCTCACACTATAGTATCCCTTTCCACGTATCATTAGTGTTTATATATAGGGTGTACCGCAGCTAACCCATCACACCTCTGATACTTCGAAAACATACGGGGTATCTCCCAAAACCTTAATAGAATTTCACACTACCTTAATGTACCTGTAAACTCATGATTACGTTCCGGACCGCAATCACCAATTTACCTTACATTAGGGTTTTTGTGTCCATCTATGACTCTAAACACACATGTAAGTAATGCAAAATAGCCTTGTGATTGAATCGTATACAATGTATCCAAAAATAAGTCCAACTGTTGAGCAGGAAAAAGACCTCTACCAGTCAGTGAGTAAGAACCTCTACCGATTGTTGAGCAGGTGCGATAGCCTCTACCAGTCGTTGAGCAGGTTGTAGGGCCTCTACCGACTGTTGAGCAGGCATGATGACCTCTACCAATCGTTGAGTAGGTTATTTGGTACTCTACTAACTGTTGAGCAAGTACTTTATCCTCTATCAGTTGTTTGATTAAGTGTACCAATTATTACACACATGAATTGCAAATTGATAATATGTACATGTAAGCAATCAAGTATCAAGTATAGCATACGAGTTGTAATAGAGTTGCCCTAGACAAGGTTAATGACTCTAGGTGTGTCTACAGCAAATAGTTTATATTCCATGAATTCTAGTTTCAAATGTTCAAATATGGTAGATAGTCGAATCCTCATGTATAACTAAGGATTATGTTTGATGCAACACACAATCAAGTTTCAATAGTTTGGTTATCATGGGTAACTAGCTCATGTGTGAGAAGGTGAAGGATATGAATTTAGTTTTTGAGAGGATGATGAAAAATCTTGAAGTAGAATCAAGGTTATGAGAGATAGTGAATGTGAAGATAGTTAATAAAGAGTTTATTTTATAGTAAGGAGATTATGTAGCAGTGTAAATTTTGGGGTTTGGATCAAAGGTTATAATCAAGTGTATAAGAAAACATGATTGTGGTATATCCCAAATATTGTAAAAATTTGAACAAGTTGAAAATGAGTGAGTGTCGATGGAAAATTTAGAGACTAGATATTATTCCTAAAAAAAATCTTATTTTCAAAATTGGTTTTATACATAAAGCAAAAGTTGTTAAATAGTACAAGCTAAGTGGGCTTTGATTAAAATATTCCCGTTAGTTGGAGATTTCAAACATGACATTAGGTTTTGAAGATCAAGGTTCTATTAAGTGATTTTTAATAGTTTAAAGCATTATACAGAAAATTGTTTGTTATGTCAATAAATAAACAATTGAATTTAAGTTCGAGGACATTTTTTGACAAAAATATGTACTTTGTAAAGTTACTAGGTAATGAAAATACAACAAGATTTAGAAATCTTTAGTTTGTGCTAAGGTATGAGGTTATAGTTTTTAAAAAATAAGTAACATGTGGAGAAATGAAATAATATGATTTGGGTACGGTGTTGAATATATAAAAAGTGGCTAAGATGGTAAGGTGAAGTGTGATTGTGAAATCCATAGATGGTTATGAAATGAGATTGATTTAAGCTGTAAAATTTTGAGATTTTAGAGCTTAGTTTAAGGAAAGTGAGTGTAATCATTTATTCATTAATTAAAACGAATAAACGAAAACGTTGACTTATCAAAACTATTAGATTCTAATAACATAGTGAAGACATGCTTTAGCCTATAAGTGAACACTCATCCCGAGAATTCCCAGGTAGGCATCCGGGTCCCTCGTCTGATTGGGATTTATGCGCAATGCCAGTCCTAGACAGAAAACTCAGAATACAGGCGTTCACCCTTCCAGATTGCACGTGTTCGTTATTAAAATTTAGAACTTAGACGAGATCTTCAAGGTGGTTCAGGCTAAACCTGAGGATTTGTCCTACTAGTCTAAGAGTAGATCTTGTGATGGAGAGCACTCTTCTTGTAGGGCCTAAAGTAAGGATAAGAAGTAGGATAGAGAATAGAAACAAGTAAGGTTGCAAGTAAAAGGAGCAAGTACTGGTTAAAATCCTATGGTTATAGACTAGATTTTTTTTCTAATAACCTAATTCCCTATAACCATGGCTCTGATACCAATCTGTAACACCCCAACCGATGGCGGAAACATCGGGATGTCACGTATTGATGATTGTTCAATAGCTCATGTACTAAATGAAAGTTGAATAATATTAAACAATTTACAATTTGTCATACAAATTACATAAACTTGATTTCATAAACTAGGTCCAAAGCTCCTATGTGTTCCAAGACTTGTACAACTTCCAATAGCAAATAAAACCTGAAACATGATAAGTTGGAAAGATGGGGGGTCAACTATAAATAGTTGGTGAGAATACATAGGTTTTTCATATAATTGAAAACGATGTGTTGTATAGCAATCATGATTGAAGTATAATAATGAGAAATGATAGAATATGAGTCCGACATGTAACAATGCGTCTTTTGTACAATCAAACCTTGGGTCGACTGAGACCTAACTCGCAAGTTAGTAAATGTGTAACTGTTATCGATCAGCCCTGAATTTATGAGGGGGGATGGGTTTGTCAGACCTATAGCGCTATAATCTAAACAGGCGGCTTGATCAATGTTAATGATTGTACTGTGTCTTTTTGTTACAGTCAAATGATAGAATGAGTAAATGATAGTGTAATTGAATCACAAGTTTCAACAATGTAAGAATGAGTAAATGATAGTATATAAAATGTTTAAACATGTTTCACCTCAAAATGTAAAACAGAAAAAGGGGCTATGTAAACTCACCTTAGGTGCATAATGAGTTCGTGCGTTTTATTGAGCGTGCAAACACTTAGTAATAATGCCTTGGAAAACTCGGAACTAGTTAGAGGAAATAATGATGGATGAAAACTTTAGTATATAGGAGATGGGATAATAATGTTTTTTTTATTGAATGGTATAAGGAGTTGAATGGTAGGCTATAGTATTTATAGTGTATAATTTGAAGTTGTAATTAGGGACTACTTTGATTAGGCTAGAATTTAGGAACAACTTTGACTTGACTAGAAGACCATATTTACTAACACTTTGACTTGACTAGGAGACCATATTTACTAACACTTTGACTTGACTTGACTTGACTAGGAGACTACGTTTGACTTTTTGACTAAGGGACCTTGAAAGGGTTTAAGTTTAATTGGTTTTAATTAACATCACAAAACACCAAATGGTGTAGTGGTTTGTGTGGTGTGGCTAAGGTTTAGCCCGCCAGGGACTCGGGTTCGAATCCTGGCACAGGCAAACATTTTTTTTAACGTTTTTAAATCAGAATTTTTAATACAATCCAATTTAATATTGATTATAAGTCATTATTTAAACAAAAAAAAATTAACAAAATGGATGGTAAAGATACTTTAAACATGAATCGGATGAATAAACGATGGAGTTATATATATAAATATATATATATAAAGAAAATTTGTGTGATGTTACAGTAAAACACACCTAAAATCTTTTTGAGTTTTGAATTTTTGACAAGAAATATAAAATGCATAAATGTAAAGATAAAACAGTAAATGTTTTGTGATTTCCGGTAAAGGGATCATATCAGTTATTGAGAAATCTGATCACACCGTTGATCTTTTGGATTTGATATCATTAAAGACAATGTGTGATCTGTTAACTGCTGATATTGTGATCCACATAAACTCACATGCAGACTGTTGTGCAGTGCTTTAGACTGATACTATTATGTATAGTATAAACTCAATTGTCTATGGTTCCCACACACACGACATACTCCCGTATCAAGAAATAAATGCACAAAAACTCATTGTAACACGTGATTATGCTTTCGTCATCTGTAATTTACAAAGTAGGAAGCACAGAGGTATACAGGTCAGCAATTCAATGCTACAAAGCAACTTGTGCACTCTACCAGGTTGAGGGCTAATATCAATCATGATTTGCATCAGTGATTGGATACTATGTAATAGATAATCTTTGAATATCATCATACATAGAAAGTTCCTCAATTCGGTAACTTTAGGATTTGGCTTTAAAGCTCTTTTATAAAGACACCTTGTCTGATCTAGGTCCGTAATTACTTACAGCAGAAGATCAGAGAGGCTATCCCCAGACAACTAATAACATAACAGCCCGAAACCTCCGAGTTTTGTACAAATACCCTATCAAACGAAATTACGGTACTAAGACCATATGCCAATGTGGAGTTCATCCACACAACAATTCGTTGATATGTACGTATCAGGCACGCAGTATTAGGTCTACGAAGCCTATCAGCACATTACACAGACTCAGACACACACTGAGGTGGTGATTAGTCCTGTTTTTCTTTTATACCATTAGCTTTCAAAAGATAGTCAAATCTTGATTTATCAAAAGCTTTGGTAAAAAGATCTGCACGTTGATAGTCAGTGTGGATTTTGACCATATCGATCAACTCTTTAGCGTAACAATCACGAATAAAATGGTATTTGATCCGGATATGTTTAGCTTTTGAGTGATTTACTAAGTCTTTTGTTAATGCAATTGCGGCTTCATTATCACAGTAAATAGGGGTTTTAAGAAATTGCAACCTGTAGTCCACCATTTGTTGCTGTAACCAAAGAACCCGTGAATAGCAGCTTGATGCTTAGACGTATTCTGCTTCACATGTGGATAAGGTAACTGCGGTCTGTTTCTTGCATTGCCAGGTCACGAGCCTGCTCCCCATAAACTGGCATCCAGCCATTGTGGATTTGGTGTCTTTGTCACAGCCACCCCAATCTGCATCACTAAAAGCGATTAGGTCAAAATTATCATCATTATGGTACCCTAGTCCTCTCGACGGACAACCCTTCGGATATCTAAGGATACGTTTGACAGCTGCAAGATGACTCTGTTTCGGCTTCGACTGATAACGTGCACAGAGACATGTGGCAAACATTATATCTGGCCTGGAGGCGGTGAGATACATCAGATATCCGAAGATTGCTCTGTATGTAAATGCGTCAGTTAGCTCCCCCTTAGCATCAACACCAATCCCGTGATTAGGTTGTATTGGGGTATCCATCGGCTTCGAATCATCCATCTAGAATTGGCTCAAGACTTCAGAAACGTATTTTGTCTGGTGAATAAAGATCCCCGTTGGTCTTTGTTCCACCTGTAAGCCTAGGAAGAACTGCATTTCTCCCATCGCACTCATTTCGAACTTTTCCTGCATAACACGTTCAAATTCTCTGCACAAAAGTTCATTAGTAGAACCAAAAATAATGTCATCAACATAAATCTGCACAAGAAGAAAGTCATCTCCTGTTTGTTTTGTGAACAGTATGCAATCTACCAAACCTCGTTTAAATCCTTTGGACAGAAGATACGTGCTCAGCTTCTCATACCATTGCCTCGGAGCCTGGTGCAACCCGTAATGAGCTTTGTTTAAAACATAGACCTTATCACGGGGAATAGGATCTTTAAAGCCTGGTGGTTGACCTACGTAAACTTCTTCCTTGACCACACCGTAGAGAAACACGCTTTTGACGACCATTTGATACACCTTAAATTTCTTATATGATGCAAATGCCAGAAACATTCGGATAGCTTATAAGCATGCAACTGGTTCAAAAATCTCGTTGTAATCAATTCCTTCAACTTGATGAAAGCCATGTACGACCAAACGAGCTTTGTTCCTTACACTTGAACACCCATTTTGTTCCTATCTTTTTCCGTCCTGGGGGTAAATCTGTCAGTGTCCACACGCCGAGTTTCTGAAATTGTAATAACTCCTCTTGCATAGCCTCTACCTAAGCTTCATCCAAAAGAGCGTCCTTGTAAGTCTGCGGCTCAACCTACGAAACATAACAAGCAAAAGACTAGTCATTTTGAAAACCTGATTTTTGGATTTTGGCATATAAAGCAAGAGCGCCAAGGTTTTCCGGTGAGTTAGCATTCCTCAGTTGACCTCTCGTCATCACACTGCTACCAGGATCACCAATAACCTGCTCGATCGGGTGAATCCGATGTATCCGAGATTCCGGATAATCAGGTTCTTGAACTCCCGTCTGAGTAGTTATGTTCTGTGTGGAATCCAGATCATTACCTACATTTGATGATGAAGCACCATGCGGTTTTGGGTTCACTGGTGGTGTCTCTGTAGCAATATCTGGAACAGCTTCACTTGTAACATCATCATCATCTTCAGATTCTGATGAATTAAGAGTTGTGGAAGCTTCCTGAAATACCTCTTCTTCAGATACAGGAGCATTGGTATCATTAGAAGCTGTTTGGGGGTTCACAGTGATCGGACGCACCAATGGTGATGTCACTGCGTTTTCGACCTCGTAATATAATCGTAATACAGCTTCTTCAACCAAGCTATCTAGATTGAATGATTCAAAGAAATCCTTGTAATCAAACATCCAGTCTGGACCGCTTCCCTGTACATTCTGAGTATATCGCTGCACTTCAACGTTAGCCCACTCCTCGACTTGTCGAGTTCGTTTGTTGAAAACCCGTTTGAGCGGGGTTGCATATCTAACAAAGAATCCTTCTTCAGCCTTCGGTGTGAACTTCTCATATGGATTAAGCATTGTACATGGAGCTCCAAATGGTTCTAGATACTCTAAGTTCGGCTTTCATCGATTCAACAGCTCATAAGAAGTTTTGCCAAACTTCTTCACTGTTAAAACACGATTAAGAGTATAACAAGCTGCGTAAATTGCTTCATTCCAGAACATTACTAGAAGATTGGAGTCCGCAAGCATTGTCCTCGCCGTTTCTATTAGAGTCCTGTTTTTGTGTTCGGCGACACCGTTCTGTTGAGGGGTATACGGAGCACTGTATTTGTAACATCGCAAATTTCCTCTAATTTTTTTTTTGATAAAAAGAATGTATTGTTTTAAACAATATATGTTTTAAATACATTAAACTAATAATTATTTGTATCTCGACACTTTTGTACGTTTTAAAAATATTTCGAGTCACTTCCGGGCTTATATAATCATATTATGAATTTAGAATAATATAGTTTTAGGGAAATAATTGCCAAAAAAAGATTTGTGTGGACCGGGACTCGAACCCGCGTCCACAGCCAACCAACACACAGTGATAACCAACTGAGCCAACTATCATCTTGTGTAGTATTTCAGAAGAAAATAAATTTAACATATTCCTTAAATTGATTAGTCAAAGTCTTAGTCAAACAGTCAAAGTCTTAGTCAAACAGTCAAAGTCTTAGTCAAATAATCAATTCATCATAAAACCTTACTTTATGGTGTTGACCAATTTTAATGGCTAATTGACTCCAAAACTAGTATAAAAACCCACCTATGACCCATTATACTTTGCACCTCTAAATCGATTGTTTCAATCCGATTAAACTTTCCCTCATACCTTTCTTCTATAGTCTATTACTTCTACAATTGAAGCTTTGATTATAAGCTCTTGTAATTGGCGAATTAGAAGCTTGATATTCTTTCTTTTTTGTTTTCTTCAATTTGGACTAGCTACGTTGTTGAGTCTTTGGGTTCTGGTAGGTATTTTGTGGTTGAAAGCTTGAAATATTAGGGCTTTGGTAAGATACCTGGTTTTGGGTTTGACGGTTTTGGTAGTTGGTGTTGAAAGGATTTCTGTTCCCCTGCTGTGCTGGCTGTGTGCATTCTCTTTTAAAGTGACCTTTCCCACCATAATTGAAACAATTCACTTTGGCTTTGTTGAAGCCATATGTGGTGTTTGGGGAAGTAGAAAGATCAGTTCTTCTGGTCTTCTCAATGAATTCGGTAGCTCTTCTCATAACACTAGCAAATGCCCACTGTATATCAATAAGCTCCATCTCTTCTTTATCAATCTGTGCGTAGTCTTCACTGGTTAAGTTGTTGTTCCCAATTTGACTCGCAACCAGCCCGTTATAAGAAGCTACCATAGCTGACACCAATGCAACATGTTGTTGTGCAATCTCAACTGTAACATTGTTCAGATTCGAGGTTTCAAGCACAATTGAACTCTGAGTAGGTTGGGTTTGATTCATCTGAGATTGGTTCACTTGAGGAATGTATGATTGTTGTTGAGGTTGGTTTAGATTAGCAGAATAACAAGCTGCTTGTTGCATAGGTGAGAATGGTGATATGAAAGTTGTAGTAGGATATGATGGTGGGGTATAAGATGAAGTTTGTGCAAGGTAATTGATAGGTGTTTTGGATGGTTCAACCTGGCTAGAAACGCACGCAATGTGTGGTGCAATGTTTGAACTAGAACTTGAACCAGCAAGAGATCAAGATGCATTACCATGATATAATTCCGGGTTCTGAGGAATTTCAGCTCTTTTGGTCTTCCTCTTCTCTTCCATCTCCTTATTCTCTAGTTTCTGAATAAACTCGTTGATGGTCCAGTATTGGTACACATCCTTTTCCTTCAATACCTCTATATGCTGATTCCAGTATGGTGGCAACGCATCGGCAAACTTGTCCACCAGCTCCGACATTGGTATGTTTATCTCATAGCTAGAAAGCTCGGTCAGTAAATGACAATACCTTGGAATCAGCTCCTTCAGCGTTTCATTCCCCATGTAGCTGAAGTTCTCAAACTCTTTCCTAAGTTCCTCCATCCTTAACTTCTTCGTCTTCTCATTCCCATCATGCCTATTTCGTAACATGTCCCACAATTGTTTCGATTTAGTGCAAGAGCCAAACTGATGTAAGAGATCAGTATTAATGGCCTGGGACAGTTGAGAAAACGCCTTCTTCTCAATAGCAAATTTCTTTTTCTCATCCTCAGCAAGATTCTCCAACGGAATCGGCTCACCCGTGTTCTCCAAGATCGGAGCAACATAGCCCTTAGCAATCATTTGCCAAGCTTCCGTTCCCTCTAATCCCATTCCCTCAAGATGTATCTTGAACTTGGTCTCCCATGTGTTGTAGTCGACCATTTCCATAAGCATTGGTGGACGGCTTCCACTACCCGACGATAAGTCTTGAATAAGAGTCGAGATAGCGTTGGTAGTGTGAGAATGAACCGCCGCTGCTGCTACACCCCAATAGTCAGCCATCGGTTGTGGTTGTGGTTGTGCAACTTGTAAGAATCGTGTGGTCGAATGTGAAACTCAAACCACGTTCGACCATTTGGAAAAGCTCGAATGTAGAAAATAACAAACTCCAATTCACTTTCGATCGTTTACACCCACGTTTGACCACTCGATTGGTCGAATGTAATCAATATGGTCGAATGAACAAAATCACACTGATAAACTCTAGATTCGACAAAATAACACTCCACGTTCGACCAAATAATCCTTGGTTCGACCAAAAACTCACACTTTCGACCAAATCTCCTAGGTTCGACCCTTCATGTTTCAAAAACGGTTATTCTTTGAAAATCAGTTAATTTTGATAAAAATTTTCAAGTGTTGATGAAATTTGATGATCTTAATCAGGTTTTGCCTCGGATTTGATTTGGAACAAGTTTAACAAAGAGAATTATGAGTTTTATCCATGAAAACATGCTCAAATCAATCAATTTAACACCAAATTCAGTTTATCAAAGAAAAACAGAAAGTTTTGATCAAAATTGGGTCCAAATCAGCTGTAATATTATCAATTTATGGTTGTTTGATCCATATGGCTCTGATACCACTTTGTATGTGCATAGGATCGTCTTAACAACAAAGATAATGATCAAACAAGTTCAATTCAAGTGCGGAATCCCTGAATTGATCACAAAATGATAACAAAACTAGCAAAAAACATAAATCATCATAAACATTCTCATTTCATTAAGATAGATAATCAATTACACTTGAAAATGATGTTTACAATGCTTAAAATACTTTTTCAGACTTAACAATAAACCTAGGGAGAACACACACAGGGAGGGAAAACAAAATGTCAAAAGTTACAAAGCAAAAATCAACTTGACCTTATATAGGCCTGCACATTCGCCCATTTGTGTTGGTCGAATGTGCAGGTTCGACCAGTCATCATGGTCGAATCAAGACATACATTAAACCTATTTCTACCTTCGACCTCCCTGAATACATTCGACCTTTTACATCTCCCTTCGACCAGTTAGAAACCACCTTCGACCATGTAATTTCACCTTCGACCGTCCGACTATGAACAAAACACGTGTTATTCGCAATCCAAAAGCATTAGTCGCATAATATGCATCTACAGATTCTATTCCCTTTGGGGATGAGATCCCTATGTGCTGGTTGAAGAGCGATAAAGGTTTCATAGGATGTTATAGTTTTTATGAAAAATTTTTGTAGTTATATCCTAAGGATATTACTAATATCTTAAAAACTTGCAAGTTTTACAGGTGCTTCTTTTACAAAGCTTGCTTCCCCTTTGAGTGACGCTTATCTCAAGTACCAAGTTGTACTCAAGTTACCTGATTCTGCTAGAACCTTTGAGGCGGAAGGAAGTCGTTCATCTACTGAGATGTCCGGTGAGTGTTTACCTGTTACATCCTGAGGATGTTTATTATTTATTACTGTCTAACCTTGTCCTTTTCTCTTTTACAGCAAAAAAAGTCTGCCTCCTTTGACCTGGATGATATTGATAGCCATGTTGTTGAGAGTATCACAGTTACCCCACTATCTAGCTCCAAGATGATCAATCCTCCACCTAATATTTCTAAGTCGATGGTTGCCGCCTCCTCTAAGAAGAGGAAGATTATAGCTGCTCCTGCTTCATCCCTGGAAATTGCTTCCTTCGAAGATCTTAGCTTTGAGGATGTCCTTGGCAGGATTTCTCAATTTACTCTCCAGGTATCTTGCCATCCTGGGGATGGTAATGAATAATTATCAAGTAAGTGTTTAGTTTCTTACCTGTTTTCTTCTAGGGACATGAGCATCTTCTTAAGTCCATGGAGGGAGTCAAGAAGGAGCTCAGTGATACTCAAGCAATGCTCAAAGATGTGAGAAGGATTGCCCAAGACAATGGTAAATACTTTGAGAAGAAGTTGGGTGAAGCGAAGGTGGAGTTGAAGCTGATGAAATCCAAGCAGGCTCAGATGGTTCAGGATCACGACAAAGAAATGGAGAAGTTTAAACAGGGTTTGATGAAATCAACCACCATTTCTGTTATGCAAGCTAGGATAAAAATCACTCTTCAGGCTGAAGCTCCTTCCTTTGATCAAAAGGGATGGGATATTGAAGGCTGGAAGCAGAAGCTCAAGAGCTTGAATGGGAAAGAAGTGGTTCATGAACCTGTTGCTCCTGCATATCTTGAAGATGCACCAGAAGGGTCTGAGGCTGCTGAGATCAGGGAGGCTAACGCCAAGGTGGCTGAGCTGGTGAAGGAACTCCAAGTGGGCGATGAAGGATGTGATGACTAGGCTGGAGACCACTTTTTTAAGATGTTTTGTTTATTATGGTAGTTTGTGGTTAAACAGTTTCAAACAATCTTATTTTGGTATGTAATAACTTAAAAATAATGAAAGGTTTGGGTGGAGGGATCTTGGTTTTCAAGACGAACCCCAAATCTTTGACCTGACCTTGACTTTAGACGTTGACCCCTGGTGGATGGGTCCTGGTTTAGGATGAAGCCATGGGTTGACGTCAATTTTGACTTTAAATGAAATGAAATGGTAATATGTTTTGACGCTACATCCTTGTATTCTTTCTTTATTCCTTGGTTATCTTGCAACCACTATCAAATGATAAGTGGTAAAGAATGAGATAAGCTTATACATTAACTAGTCTTCAAAGTTTTCTAAGAATAGCTTTATTGACATCTCAAAGATGTCCCCAGTCTTTATTACATTCTTAGGATAGTCTTCTATCATCCGAAGGATGTCCTAGTGTTGTTTCTTTCAAATAGACTTAGAGTCTTTTTCCCTTTTTCAAGAAGGGACCAAAACTTTTGATAATAACCTACAGAAAGGTAAACTTAGTTGTCATACTGGTGATACAGACTTTTATAAACTGGTGTCATGCCCATAAAGATGAACTTTTAGAAATAACTGGCGACAAGGCCCAATGTAGCATCTTGAGGATAACTGGCGTCAAGGCCAAACATAACTGGCGTCAAAGCCACTGGCGACTAGGCCAAATACGAGAAAGAGACATTGAAAAATGTCTAAACCTTACGGATTCAATGTATATTCCAAAAATGATGAAATTGTCAGCCACTTTTACATGGACTGGTCCCACCATCCTTAAGATATACATAAATATGTGCGCTCCAGGCGGGGTTACTAACCCAATGTGAAAGGTGAAAACGTTTAAACCTTAGGAAGATGTCAGACACTTTAACGTAGGAGAGGGTGGCCAACTCTCTAGTCTTCAATGATTGTACCTGCAAAAATATTAAGACAAGGTAATTTGTTAGTCTATCCTCAGGATGCACACTTGTCAGAATGTTGTTACATCCTGAAGTCTGCCCAGTCCTTTACCATCATGAGGATGTCACATAGGATATTCAAGGTAAATCCATCCTGAGGATTTCACCACCAATAATCACCACGTCATGTTATACAAAAAGGTGCCTGAGGGCATTTTGGGAATTAAACTCTTCTTATTTTACTTCCTCCCAGTTGTTTACTTAAAGTACATGAAAACACATTTTTGCATCATACCTTCATTCATCTCTCTCATCTTTGATCTTTTCTATCTAACATTAATCTGAATCCAGATCCATGTACACACTAATTTTGTGTGTGAAGTGGTTTTTGTAGAAGATGAAGCCCAAAACATAAATTTACTAAAAAAAAAAATAATAATAAAAAAAATCAAACTCGTTTCCCCTTTTAGTGTTGTTCTCCTCTTATTCTCCACATCCCTCTAAAGTCGACCCATCACCTCCGCTTACCACCTCCTACAACCACCACTAGCCACCCTCCCGTCGATGCAAGTTTTGAAGCCTACATTGTCGCAAAACCATATCTGAAACCCTCATCAACGTCGCCGTCGCAAAACCAGATCTGAAGATGACCAGGGATAGTTATATTGATGCCACCGTCACAGAGACGTTTAAGTGGCTCCGCCGCCGACGACTCGTCATTCTCGATGTCCAGTGAGACAACTTTGAAATTGTTAATTCGGTTGTAGCTTGAGATACTTATCTAATTCGGTTGTAGCTTCTTGTAAATATTACAAGGTATAGTTATATCAAAATTCTAGTTATTTATTGTAACATTTGGCAATTTTTAATTGTACGTTATGTATAAGTTAAATAAAAACGTCAAGTTCTATTATTATTATTCGTATTTAATTATTTTTGTGGCATTTTTGAACCCTAATACTATGATAATTATTCATAATATATATATATATATATATATATAAAATATATGTCAAAAATAATTGTCAAAAATAATATGCTGGGGACGGGACTCGAACCCGAGCCCTCACCCGGGTCACAACCTCAAGAAGCCAAACCAACTGCTCTAGCCATTATTCTTGTTCCAATCCGGGCACATTATAATTATATCACAATTCAAAAACATCTCAGTTGACTTGGAAAGTCAACTGAGATCAATAACTTACCATAATCACAACCATTTGACTCGTAATTGATCGGGAATTTATTGGCAACGTGATTACCGGCCTGGAACGAGTCACACACACATCAATTATCCTTCAATTCATACCCATTTATACGTTTTGACGCGTCAACATTCAAAACAAAGTCAAACATGCCAATTCGAACATCCAGACCATTACCCTATAAATTGGACATTCCTGTACGATCACAACTCGCCATTCATTCTTTCTAAACCCCTAATTTCTCATAAAAATCTGCTGTTCTTGGAATTCTGTTCGAATTTGACTTTGAAGTTTGACCGTTCATTTCGTAATCGATTAAGCTTTGTAAGTATAATGTTTATTGTGGGTTTTATTGATCGGCACCCACACAACATAAACCCTAAGGTTAATTGGGTTAATATTGTGTGGATTTCCCGATTGCAGAAACTAGGGCTCGTATTTTGATTTTGGGGAAGAACACGAATTACTAATGTTATTTATTTTAAATAAACAGAAGTCAAACACAACCACTCGTCTGGACCAGGTGGTTGTGTCTGGTGCCATTTATCTGAGCCACGCGGGTTCGATCCCCGGCTGTGGCAAAACCTTTTTTTTTCATTTTGTTTTAAACAATCAAATTAATTATATATATTACTTATATTTTATAAAATTTGTTTTAAAATATTAAAACTCTTTTAATAATTCTACAAAAATTATTTTAAGTTAATCTAATGAAAAAATTTAACTTACAATTTTTAGTTTTCAAAAATTTATTTATTTAATATATTTAATAAATAAATTAATTTTATTCTATTATATTTATAAAATTCTATTAAAATATCAAAACAATTTTATAAATTTCCACAAAAATTATTCCGAGTTTATATAACAATAAACTTTTCTGAAATGATTTTTATTTCTGAAAAATCATTTATTTATTATTTTTAATCAATTTTTGTTAGTTTTAATCATAATTAAATCCTAATAAATTCAATTTTTAATATTTTTGCAACAAAATTTTATACAAATTATTTCTGATTATTTGGAACAGAAATATAATTTTTAAACTAATAATTCTTTAATTTTAGTATTTTTAAATATTAAAGTTAAATTTTGATAATTTATTATAAATAGAATTAATATTCTATTTTAAAGAAAATAATTTTATAAAAATTATTTTTTTCTTTAAACACATTATTGTGACCATCTTAAATTCAAATTTTATAAAAAGATTTTTGTCTATTTAATTACTAAATTTCTCTCAATTATAGAACATTTACATTTGTAGACTAGATAGACTTAGACATATTTATTACCTTATTATAGGGTGATATTTCGCATTGTTTGGGCAACACCACTATTCAATTTTTCAAGAAGTATAACATTTTGCTAAGGTGAGTTTTACATAGCCCCTTTTCTATTTATCACCGTTTTTGGGGTGAAACATGTTACAACATCATATATGCAATTCAATCATCAATGTGTCTATGTGTTTTTCTATGTTGCATTATGTCTTGAACATGACTAGGGTAAGCACAATTCTAGCATAATCATTAACATTGATCAGCCGACGATATACATTGATAGATCTATTGGACTGACAATCCCACCCGGATACGTGCCTCCTATAAAGGTAGCGTGGGTGTTTGTTATCGCATAACATATTCGAGTGAACCATGAGCGTATGGGATGTACCACATTATAACAGTCACAAGGGTTGATTATGCACTCGATTTACTTCTAGTATGTTTTCACATATGGACTAGACTTGCCATGACACATTAATTGCACAACATTTTTTTTCGATTATCAAAACCTATGTAATTCTCACCAACTTTTGTTGACCCAAAATATTTTCAAGCTTAACATGTTTCAGGTTATAGCTTGCTTGAAGATTAGAGTTATTGCTTGAAGATGCGTAGCTAGTATTTTTCATTTTGATGTACAAAATTCTTAGAAGAATCGTATGTAATTTATTTAAATCATTTATTGAAATTTATTATTTACCATGAGCTACTGAACAATCATCAATACGCGACATCCCGATGTTTCCGCCATCGGTTGGGGTGTTACAGATTGGTATCAGAGCCATGGTTATGGGGAATTAGGTTATTAGAAAAATAATCTAGTCTATAACCATAGGATTTAACCAGTACTTGCTTCTTTTACTTGCTATTCTCTATCTCACTCCTACTTCTTATCCCAACTTTCATCCTTACAAGAAGATCGCTCTCCATCACTGGATTTACTCATAGACTAATAAGACAAAATCCTCAGGCTTAGCCTGAACCATCTTGAGATCTCGTCGAAGTTCTAGATTTTAATAACGAACACGTGCAATCTGGAAGGGTGAACGCCTGTATTCTGAGTCTTCTGTCTAGGCTGGCATTGCGCATATATCCCAATCAGACGAGGGACCCGGATGCCTACCTGGGAATTCTCGGGATGAGCGTTCACTTATAGGGTAAAGCATGTCTTCATATGTTATTAGAATCTAGAATCTTTGATAAGTCAACGTTTTCGTTTATTCGTTTTAATGAATAAATGATTGCATTCCTTATATAACCTCATTCATTTCACTGTGTCTCTTACAGATCATGTCTCCACATCGCAGCGCTCGTCTTAACAGTGGTGACAATCATGATGAAGGGAGTAGCAATCACAACCATAACCATAACCACGGTGCTAACCACAACAATAATGGTGTCGATGCCCAACTGGCTGCAATCATTTCTCAACAAATGGCGCAGCAAATCGCGACTCTAGTTCCCAATTTTTTAGCTCAAGTCATCCATATGAACAACAACGGGAATGGTCACGGCAACAGGAACGGGAATGGAAATGGAAACCACAATGGGAATGGGAATGGTCTTCCAGCCTGCACTCTCAAGCACTTTAATTCCTGTAATCCCCCAAAGTTCAGTGGAGAAGAAGGAGCTACAGGACTCCTACAATGGTTTGAGGGTATTGAGAATACTTTCATTAACAGTGAGTGTCCCGATAACTTTAAGGTCCGTTATGCCATGAGTGTTCTTCACAAACGAGTACTCACTTGGTGGAATGAGGAAAAGCGCACTCGTGGGGCTGAAGCTGCACTGGCCTTAACTTGGGATCAAGCTAAAGACATTATGAAGGCAGAGTTCTGCCCTCGTAATGAAATCAAAAAGTTGGAAGATGAGTTTCATGATCTTGCTCAAGATAGTGGAGAAAACCTTGCTTACAACACTCGTTTTCACGAACTTAGCTTACTGCTACCCCACAAGGTCACCCCCTTGCCTATTGCAATCGAAAAATACATTGGTGGCTTACCGATGCAGATTCAAGACACGGTGTGGGGAAGGAACCCTGCTACTTTGGAGGAAGCAAAACGTTTGGCTGCCACCCTAACAGATAACCATGTGAAGGCAGGAACCCTGACTCGGAAAGGGGAAAAGAAAACTGTTGCAAAGGATACTCCCCAACCTGCCGTTGATATCAAAACTGAGGCCTCAACCAACGGAAAGTGCAAGGTCAGGAATTTTGCAATAGACACCACTGTCCCACCCAACAAGAAACGATACAACGGGAACCAGCCTAAGTGTGATACCTGCCAGTATCACCACCCAACCCAAGTACCCTGCCGACAGTGCACCAATTGTCAAAGGTATGGGCATCTGGCGGATGCTTGTCGAATTCCTGCTACAAACGCCCTTGCTGCTCCAAATAACCCCGCTAGAGACCCTCCAGCTACTTAACAGCAAACCCCACCATTTGAATGATGTCTACTTTTTAATTCTATGTATTGACATTTTTTATTCAAGTAATGAATTCGAGTATTATCATAACATCTGAGTGCATGCTTGTTTGAATGTGAACTAATTGCTATATCTATAATCATACTTGCTTACTTGTACAACAAATTAGTTGACTACCAAAAAACCTACTCAACGATTGGTAGAGGTCATCATATCTTTCCAACAGTCGGGAGAGGCCCTACCACCTGCTCAACGACTGGTGGTGACTATCGAACCTGCTCAACAATCGGTAGAGTCATAAAAGGACGCATAACCCTAATGTAAGGTAAATTGGTAATTACGGTCCGGAACGTAATCATGAATTTATAGGTACGTTAAGGTAGTGAGAAATTTTATCAAGGTTTTCGGTAGTCGACCAATTGTAAACCTGGTGTTTTTCTTTTAACTTCGGGACGATGTTCCTAAAAGTAGGGGAGACTGTAACATTTCGCGATTTTTAATTGTTCGTTATGTATAAGTTAAATAAAAACGTCAAGTTCTATTATTATTATTCGTATTTAATTATTTTTGTGGCATTTTTGAACCCTAATACTATGATAATTATTCATAATATATATATATATATATATATTAAATATATGTCAAAAATAATTGTCAAAAATAATATGCTGGGGCCGGGACTCAAACCCAAGCCCTCAACCGGGTCACAACCTCAAGAAGCCAAACCAACTGCTCTAGCCATTATTCTTGTTCCAATCCGGGCACATTATAATTATACCACAATTCAAAAACATCTCAGTTGACTTGGAAAGTCAACTGAGATCAATAACTTACCATAATCACAACCATTTGACTCGTAATTGATCGGGAATTTATTGGCAACGTGATTACCGGCCTGGAACGAGTCACACACACATCAATTATCCTTCAATTCATACCCATTTATACGTTTTGACGCGTCAACATTCAAAACAAAGTCAAACATGCCAATTCGAACATCCAGACCATTACCCTATAAATTGGACATTCATGTACGATCACAACTCGCCATTCATTCTTTCTAAACCCCTAATTTCTCATAAAAATCTGTTGTTCTTTGAATTCTGTTCGAATTTGACTTTGAAGTTTGACCGTTCATTTCGTAATCGATTAAGCTTTGTAAGTATAATGTTTATTGTGGGTTTTATTGATCGGCACCCACACAACATAAACCCTAAGGTTAATTGGGTTAATATTGTGTGGATTGCCCGATTGCAGAATCTAGGGCTCGTATTTTGATTTTGGGGAAGAACACGAATTACTAATGTTATTTATTTTAAATAAACAGAAGCCAAACACAACCACTGGTCTGGACCAGGTGGTTGTGTCTGGTGCCATTTATCTGAGCCACGCGGGTTCGATCCCCGGCTGTGGCAAAACCTTTTTTTACATTTTGTTTTAAACAATCAAATTAATTATATATATTACTTATATTTTATAAATTTGTTTTAAAATATTAAAACTCTTTTAATAAATCTACAAAAATTATTTTAAGTTAATCTAATGAAAAAGTTTAACTTACAATTTTTAGTTTTCAAAAATTTATTTATTTAATATATTTAATAAATAAATTAATTTTATTCTATTATATTTATAAAATTCTATTAAAATATCAAAACAATTTTATAAATTTCCACAAAAATTATTCTGAGTTTATATAACAATAAACTTTTCTGAAATGATTTTTATTTCTGAAAAATCATTTATTTAATATTTTTAATCAATTTTTGTTAGTTTTAATCATAATTAAATCATAATAAATTCAATTTTTAATATTTTGCACCAAAATTTTATACAAATTATTTCTGATTATTTGGAACAGAAATATAATTTATAAACTAATAATTCTTTGTCCTGGAATGAATTATATTATCCGAAAAAAAAAATAATTCTTTAATTTTAGTATTTTTAAATATTAAAGTTAAATTTTGATAATTTATTATAAATTGAATTAATATTCTATTTTAAAGAAAATAATTTTATAAAAATTACTTTTATACTTTAAACACATTATTGTGACCATCTTAAATTCAAATTTTATAAAAAGATTTTTGTCTATTTAATTACTAAATTTTTCTCAATTATCAAACATTTTTATCAAACGAGCATTTATCCCCAATTCGAAGCCCTAGAACATATACATTTGTAGACTAGATAGACTTAGACATATTTATTACCTTATTAGAGGATGATATTTGGCATTGTTTGGGCAACACCACTATTCAATTTTTCAAGAAGTATAACATTTTGCTAAGGTGAGTTTTACATAGCCCCTTTTCTATTTATCACCGTTTTTGGGGTGAAACATGTTACAACATCATATATGCAATTCAATCATCAATGTGTCTATGTGTTTTTCTATGTTGCATTATGTCTTGAACATGACTAGGGTAAGCACAATTCTAGCATAATCATTAACATTGATCAGCCGACAGTATACATTGATAGATCTATTGGACTGACAATCCCACCCGGATACGTGCCTCGTACAAAGGTAGCGTGGGTGTTTGTTATCGCATAACATATTCGAGTGAACCATGAGCGTATGGGTTGTACCACATTATAACAGTCACAAGGGTTGATTATGCACTCGATTTACTTCTAGTATGTTTTCACATATGGACTAGACTTGCCATGACACATGAATTGCACAACATTTTTTTTTATTATCAAAACCTATGTAATTCTCACCAACTATTGTTGACCCAAAATATTTTCAAACTTAACATGTTTCAGGTTATAGCTTGCTTGAAGATTAGAGTTATTGCTTGAAGATGCGTAGCTAGTATTTTTCATTTTGATGTACAAAATTCTTAGAACAATCGTATGTAATTTATTTAAATCATTTATTGAAATTTATTATTTACCATGAGCTACTGAACAATCATCAATACGTGACATCCCGATGTTTCCGCCATCGGTTGGGGTGTTACATTTATAAGTAACCATCTATGGTTAATCTTTTCTTATTATAAATGAAAGGTTGTTATATTTTTTTTAAGTAACACCTTAGTAGATACTAGTGCTTTTAGGGGTTTTTTTTTTGTAATTTAAAATGAAGTGCTTTAAAATTAGTTTCTTTTTACCCTTTTGTCCTTTATTGTGCTTTATTGTTAGGTAACATTGACAATAGGTGAGTGATCTTTATAAAAAAAATATAAATAATTACATAAATTTATTTTTTTAAGTAACACGTTAGTAGAAACTAATTTCACAATATGAATTAACTAATTTAATTTTTTTTTCAATTATTAGCTTTATCATTTGTTGTTGGTGGCAACGGTTAGAGTTGTGTAAATGGGGCGCTTGATAGAGAAGATCATGAAATGGTTTTGAAACATTGATACATTGTAAATTTATAACATTTTTTGTAACATGCATTGTAAAATTTGTAACATTTTTGTAAAAGCTAATTGCATATGTAAATATTATTTTTTTATTAACATTTGTAACATTGTTAAATTTGTAACAACCTAATTACTTATCGATGTTATATTTGTAACATTTCGTGTTATAATATTATTTTATTTATCAACATTTGAAACATTGTAACATAATAATATTGTAAATTTGTAACATTTTGTAGCAAACTCATCACATATGTAAATATTATTTTATTAACATTTATAAATTTGTACGTAACATTGTAAATTTGTAACATTTTTTGTAGCAAGCTAATCTCATATATAAATACTATTTTATTATATTAACATTTATAAAAATTGTAACAATGTAAATCTGTAACATTGTAACTACAAATAGTATTGCGTTACATTGTAGATCTGTAACGTTTTAAACAGATAATACATTAGAAATGGTTGTTTTTATAGTTACATAAATACATACAATATGTTTGTAACATAATTTGTAACATGGAAAGTTACAATGTACCATATTTATTATAGACTTTCTACAATTGTAAAATATGTATTTCTTGTAGTGGGGGATAATTAAAAAATATTAAATGTCTTGTAAGAGAGAGAAAAAGTACATTTATAAAAGAAAAAGAATGAGCGAGAATGATGATATGTTGGAAAATTAAAAAGTTGTCAAGAAAGAGGAAATATCAATTGCCACTTTTACCCTTATAGTCCTTTTTGTTATTATTTTTATTGAAAATTATAAATTAGAAAAACAGAATAATCATGGGCCATTGATCAAGGTGTTTGAATGGCTAAGATTGGGTTTCCAAGGTTTCTTTAGCTGGGGGGGGGGGAGGAGGTTTCAATTTATCATCCCCTTATATATATTCTAAATTTTGCATTTTTGACTTTTCTAAAAATTCTCCCACTAAAAATTTAAAAATAAGCATATTTTTGGATTTTTAAACTTTTAGAAGAAAACAAACAAAATAAAATGATATCCTATGAGGGTTACTCATTGATTTTCATACAATCATTTTGCCACTCAGATTACTAGACCTATTGTGGTCTGTCTGAAAGTAAAGCCATTGACAAAGATAAGAGAGTTTCGAATAAACCGTAATGTCGCATCTGTTTTTGAACTCCACGACCTGAGACCAATTGCATAAGATTGCAACGTTTTTTGACTTCACAGTTAGGAAACAGACGAGAAACACTCTCCACTTTGTTGAACTCATTCTTTCCTTTTTGAAGCTAACTTTCTTAACTTTAACCTCTCCAATAAATAGCAAAAACTTAATCTCCTCCAGATATGGAAAAACAAAGTATATGAGGAAAGTTAAACCTACCTTTGTATACAGATTCTTCACTATCAACTATCAAAGGATAGCTAATATATCTGTCTAGAACAGCCTGCATACTTGTATTAAACAAGTAGTTGAAGAGGGGAACCCATCCCTTCACAGTGATGGTTCGTCCAACGTCATCAATCCTAGGGATTTCAATCCATTCACCTTTTGAGATATCAGTTGGTTTCTCAAACGGTTGTCTTGAAGTAGAAACTGTCGCGGATTGAGAAAGTGATTTGGGCTTCCAAACAAGTTAAGGTTATATTTTAAATTTCTTTTTCTTTGATTTAGTTTTAATTTTTGATTTTTCAGGTTTCTTATTTGATAGCTGTTTCTGAACTATGTTTGGAACCTTCTGAGAATCAACTGATGAAGGCCCAGGCCTAGAGTTATTGATAGGCTTGGACTTAGAACTCCCCCTTGCCTTAGCAACCCATTCACTACCTCCATGTTTGTTCAAGGAAATCTTGCTGCGATTGTCATACATAATAGACTGATTCCCCTTTTGTTTCTTGATATGTTTCGGGGATACAGGCTTTTTGGCATTTCCTGAATGATTAGCAGCTTTCACATGTGTCCTTTTTCGCTTAATATACAGACATATATCAACTAAATTCCCACGCTCTCCGCAGTTAAAGCATGATCTATATTCATCAAACTCAGAAACATTTCTCTCATCCCAATACCAGTATGGGCAATGAGCAGACAAATGTCCGACCTCACCACATTCAAAACAACTTCTCCATTCAACAAACTAAGGAGACAGATGTGGTGAATTGCTATAAGAAAAACTTCCAAATCGAGAGGTACTTGGATAATCATAAAAATCATATGATCTTGATGAAAAATTTCTTGACTTCTTATGGTGAGAATTTTTCTGTAAAGGATCGGATTTGAGAAATCAACAATATAATCACACAAGGATAAGCAATCTAGGTGCGGAAACCCTAGATCACCTGCAAAATGATAATAATCAGATCAGAATACGATAATATCCATTTTCATAATCATTTTCGTTAATAATCAAGTGAAAAATCTTACAAAGGATATATTATAATGAAAACAAACACTTTGGAACACTCTAGACTCTCTCTGGAAAACACACACTAACACACACACGAATGACCAAAAGTTCTATCTTCTAAACACATCACACATATATATATATATATATAGAAAACTCCATTCGACCTCTACAGAGGTCAAATCAATCCCTTCGACCTTTACAAGGTACGAATCAACATAAACAAAACATTCTGAACAACGTCAAACTCCATTCGACTTTCTAGTTCTTCATTCGACCCCACGACTAGGTCGATTGGACTTCACCAAAACTTTATTTCTTCTAAACTTTTGCAATCTTGTACAATCCAAAAGCTATAGCCACACATATGCATCTATAAACTCCCCTTGGCTATTGCTTGGATTGTTCATGATACTCCAATGCTTTGTTGCGAAGTTTGATCTTGATCTTGTTCTTTTCACGCTAACTCAATTCAGGAATGACTTGTTTCTTCAGTGTGCATTTCTTCGGTTCAGCTTTCTTTAAGGTCTTTCCCAGTTGCTTCTCATAATCACAGTCAGCATGTATTCCCCAAGCAAAGCAGAATATAGCAACCCTCTGGAAATACCATGCATGTTCTATGTCACGAACATCAAAGTGAATCTGATTGTAATACAACGCGTCGATGTTTTCTTTAGCACAATTAATCAACCACATCGGATCGAACACGCGTATTTTCTTCACCATAAGCTTCGGATTCGCATCTCTAAGCACAATCACAGCTTCTCCCGTCACCCAATCATAATACCAAAATTCAAAATCTTTGGCAAAATGTTGTTGTATCAGCATCAAAGGAATTCTCTTCATAACTTTGGAAGGTTTTTACTTCAAAGTAACCTTCGGAAGACCATTCTTCGGATCAATATCATCTTTATGAACAATACGCTTAGGATATTGTGGTCTACACGCATCCAATTTGGTATAGCTTTCCCTTGTCATTCTTTCAGCCATCCAATGAACAATATTATTATGATCACAGCCCGGAATCTGATCTCGTACTATGTCTCTCATAGCCCAGTATGGTATTGTCTTGATTCCATGAAAGTGTCTGAAATACATGATACCTTTCACCCATTTGATTCCAATGCACCTTAACTGTGGAAAGTATTTCCAAGCTAATGCACAACCCTTGAATATCTTGTTCTGGTACTTATACACATCACCTTGGACTGCAGGTTTCGACTGGTTTTGTTCATCCTTTCTCAGCTTCTTTAGTAACTCCTTTAGTGAACCAGATTTCTTAAAGACTTGTTCTTTTTCAGCTTCATTCTCAAAGACTTCATCGATTATCTTTATACTTTTCTCTTTAGCACTCTTTTCTGCTTGTATGAGAGATTCTTCATTAATGACTGGTATGCTGGTGTCTGTGTGAATGTTGTAGTACTCTGGATATTCCTCATGTGAAATATCTTCAACTTCAACATTGTTGTAATTATCAGCTTCAATGTCATCAGCATCTCTTTGATTTGGATCAATTACTGGAACATAAGGAATATTTTTCTCACTCAGAATATCATCCAACGACTTTCCAACTTGCTTAGCTAGACCTTCCAAGATTTCTCTAGCTACAACATTGTCCACTTCACCATCCTCTAACTCTGGGTCAATATACTCAATCTGTAATTTCATGTCATTGTTCATGAAAATTTCAAAAAACCTTCCAGTAATCTCCAGTGTATAACATCCTCTCTTCATCATCTGCTTTAACAACTCTTTGTCAGCATCAGTCATTTCACCAGGTTTCTTCGTTGATGTGCTTTTATCACCTTCATCTTTCTGGCGTTGTTCAAAAGAATACGGTTTAGGATCATCTTCATCATCATCATCTGAATCTTTTGAACTGGTGGGTTTTTTCCTTGTTAGCATGTCCACCACCTGATGCATCATCATCATCAGAATTATCATCTTTATCATCTTTGTCATCATCAGACTCATCGTCATCTTTTTCTTCATTTTCATCATCATCAGAATCATCATCTGTACCACTGTAATCAAGTTTTTCCACGTCCTCTTCCTCTTATGTACCCTTAAGCTGTGGTGCTTGTTCGTACAATCTGTTAATCAACTTTCTCATCTTATCATTCTCTTGTTGAATCAACAACAGTATCTTTGTATTTCTCTTGCTTCTAGTATTCAACTCTTTGTTTTCATTCTCAAGCAACTTTACTTTCTCCTTCAATCCCTCACGACTTTGAGAAGCAAATACAATGTGCAACATATCTTTCTCATTCTCTTTCAACTGTCTGATCTCAGAAGCTTGTTGATTGGATGCTTTCATCATGTTTTCAATCTGCCTTTTTACAGCTTCCATCACATCGCTTGAAACTATAGCTTGGGGAATAGAGCTTGATTCAGCAGTAGGTTTGGCAATCTTTGCTTTCATGCTTGCAAGCACGCTCTTCAGTGATAAGGAAATGTTTTCTGGATACATCTGTGACGTAGATTCTGTTGTAACAACTTCTTGAACAACCTTTTGTTTTTTCGTTACTGGGGATGCTGCTGGTGTTTCTGCTTTAGAGTTTGAGCTATCTGTGGGCAACTTCTTGCACTTCAGTAATAAATCAATCTCTTTTTTTCTCTTGTTTCTTGCAGGTTCTCTCTTAGACATCTTCTTGCCTCTGCCTCTATTTACTTTCGCACCAGTAACCAGATAACCTTCAATGTCAGCATCAAGATCTAGAATCAACTCTTGATCTTCTCCAGTAAAAACTCTTTGCCTTTGTTCTTCAGCAATCTTTTCAAGTGCTTCAGGAGTACTGATCTCAGTGGCTTTGGGATTAGTATCCTTAGCGGTTTCTGTTTCAGAATCCCACTCATCATCTTCCTCTGTCTCTTCAGAATCTTCATCAACAAGCAAGGTCTTTGTCATACCTTTGCTTTTAACAACCTTCTTTTTCTTTGACTCACCCTCATCCACCTTTTCTTTGCTTTTGCCTTTTGATTTTGCACCCTTATTAATAACTTGACGTTTCCTCTTAGCCGTCTTATCAGCAGGAACAAGTGGACTATCAGAATCTGAATTACTATCATCATGTCTCACTTTAGTCAATCCTGGATCTCTATAAGCAACTGAACTTAGATGTCCAAACAAACGCTTATGAGGAGGCTTTTTCTTCCTCAGTCTGCCCCTTATAAGTCTTCATCCTATTCAAAGTAGTCAGGTTCATATGCACTTGATTGACTATTTGCAATGGATCTTTCTTCAACTCTTTGTACTTGTTGTCTAATATCATTTGAATAAAAATTTAGGGTACATTAGAAACTTATCACCCTTCAAACCTTGAAGCACCTCTTTTGTTGATACATATTTGCGACTAGTGCTTTTGGATTGCACATATAATTCTGTTTTGCCAAAAACGGGAGGTCGAAGGTGGTTTTAAAGGGTCGAAGGTGATGAAAATAGGTCGAAGGTAGAAGACAGATGTCGAAGGGAAGATTTTGTATAAGGATGTTTTGATTCGCCCAACTGAATGGTCGAACCTGCACATTCGGCCTTACGAAAGGGCGAATGTGCAGTTCTATTAATAGGATGATTTCATTTTAAAGTTAAGTTTTTGGTCAGTTTGTTCCCTCCTTCGATCTAGTTTTCTCCCTAGGGTTTTTGTTAAGTCTGATTTGAGTCTTTATCATTATAAACAAGGTTTTGTAACAATTATCAAAGATGTTTATGAATGAAAAGCAATGTTTTGAAGTGATTTGTGTGTTTTGCTGATCTTATTATCATTTCGTAATTGATTCAGGGATTCCGTACCTGAATTGATATACTTGTTTGATTAATATCTTTGTTTTTGACAATCTGATCCTCATACAAAGTGGTATCAGAGCCATAAGGATCAAACAACTACGAATTGATAATATTTGAGCTGATTTGGACCTATTTTTGATCAAAATTTTTCTGTTTTCATAGAACAATGGTTTTTGATGAACATTGATTGATTCGGACTAGTTTTCATGGATAAAATCTAGGTGTATCAAATGGACGTTAAGAGTGCGTTTCTTAATGGTGTAGTCAAGGAAGAAGTTTACGTAGGTCAACCACCAGGCTTTGAAGATCCAATCCACCGGGATAAGGTCTATGTTCTAAACAAAGCGTTATATGGGTTGCACCAAGCTCCACGCCAATGGTATGAGGAGCTGAGCACGTATCTTCTATCCAACCGATTCGAACGAGGTTTGGTAGATTGCACACTGTTCACAAAACGAACAGGGGATGACTTGCTTCTAGTCCAGATTTATGTTGATGACATTATTTTTGGATCTACTAACGAACTTTTATGCAGAGAATTCGAAACAGTGATGCAGGAAAAGTTCGAAATGAGTGCGATGGGAGAGATGTAGTTTTTCCTCGGCTTGTAAGTGGAACAAAGGCCAACGGGGATCTTTATTCACAAGACAAAATACGTTTCTGAAGTCTTGAGCTGATTCCAGATGGAAGATTCGAAGCCGATGGATACCCCGATCCAACCTAATCACGGGATTGGAGTGGACACTAAGGGGGAGCTGACTGATCCTTTTACATACAGAGCAATCGTCGGATCTCTGATGTATCTCACCGCATCCAAAACAGATATAATGTTTGCCACATGTCTCTGCGCACGATATCAGTCGAAGCCGAAACAGAGTCATCTTGCAGCTGTCAAATGGATCCTACGATATCTGAAGGGTTGTCCGTCGAGAGGACTATGGTATCCTAATGATGATAATTTTGACCTAATTGCTTTTAGTGATGCAGATTGGGGAGGTTGTGACAAAGACAACAAATCCACAACGGCTGGATGTCAATTTTTTGAGAGCAGGCTCGTGACCTGGCAATGCAAGAAGCAGACGACAGTCGCACTATCCACATGTGAAGCCGAATATGTGTCAGCTTCAAGTTGCTGTTCACAGATTCTGTGGATTCAACAATAGTTGGTCAATTACGGTTTGCAATTTCTTAAAACCCCTATACATTGTGACAATGAAGTCGCAATTGCATTAACTAAAGACATGGTCAATCACTCAAAGCTAAACATATCCAGATTAAGTATCACTTTATCCGAGATTGTTATGCCAAAGAGTTGATTGACATGGTCAAAATCCACACTGATTATCAACGTGCAGATCTTTTTACCAAAGTTTTCGATAGATCTCGATTCGAGTTTTTGCTAACAGCGAACGACATTAAAGAATAACAAGACTGATCATCACCTATGTTTGTCATTTTTTTTGTTTTCGCTTTACTGTTTTTCAAAACATTCAAAAACCCAAAAATATGTTTTACATTTTAGGGGGAGTTTAAGATTTTCAGAAAAACCCAAAAACATTGAAAAACCCAAAAATCCATAAAAACTAGAAAAACCCAAAATGATTTTCAGGAGAAAAAGAGGAAATGATAGTACATCAGTAGGGATCTGACATATGCTAAAGATTTGAAATGTTAAATAAGCCGTGTGTTGAGTCTATGTGATGTGCTGGTAGGCTTCGTAGACCTATTACTGCGTGTTAGATACATACATATCAAACGAATTTTAATGTGGATGAACTCCTCATTGGCATATGGTCTTAGTACCGTAATTTCGTTTGATGGGGTATTTGTACAAAACTCAGAGGTTTCGGGCCGTTATGTTACTAGTTATCTGGGGAAAGCTTTTCTGATCTTCTGTCGTAAGGTTTTACGGACCTAGATCAGACAGGGTATCTTGCTAAATGTAACACCCCAACCGATGGCGGAATCATCGAGGTGTCACATAGTGACGATTGTTCAAAAGCACATGGTACTAAAATGTAAATATATTATTGAATAATTTAAATTGTCTTACATGGATGAAATGGGAAAAATACATAAGTCTGAACAAAACATGAAATTTGAAATAAATTATTAAAAGCAAGCACTAAAATCCAATGCTATGGAACTAAGATCAAACTGCGCCTAAAACATGTACAAAATAAGTTTTGTCAACATATGAAATGTTGGTGAGCATTCCTAGTTTTAATACATATAGTAAGTTGGAAAATGTTATACAATTCAAGTGCAAAGCTACAATGCATTTATGTAAATTATGTATCATACAAATGAGCGAAATCAATCCTGTGACTGTATAAATGTACTAAAATGGACGGCGGTGTACTTATCCAATAAATGGATAATAACTTAACAATGACCATGGATTCTCCGATGAAAAAAGGGGAGAATCACCTAGGTGGGTTGTCAATCCAATAGCGCTATCCAATGTTAAGGTCGGCTTGTACAATGTTAATGATTTCACTAAGTACAAATGTATTCTACATGTATTGTCTAAGCATAAAGCACATTTGTAAACAAATGCACATAGTACTAGAATTGTATTGTAAAGATGTGAACTTGTATGTGTAATTTGTATAAGTGTACATGTAACACCCCAAAAGTGAATAAAAGCAAAAAGGGGATAGGAAATACTCACTTTCGCCAAATGACTAGATGACTAAGCGAGCATGAAAATGCGAGCAATCCAAAGATTCAACAACGAAACTAGTCCAATTTAGAAGAAAAGAAACTGAATAGGAAAAATATCAAGCTTCCAATTCGCCAATTACAATAGCTTATAATCAAAGCTTCAAATGTAGAAGTAATATACTCTAGAAGAAAGGTTTGAGGGAGAGTTTAATCGAATTGAAACAATCGATTTAGAGGTGCAAAGTGTAATGGGTCATAGGTGGGTTTTTATACTAGTTTTGGATTCAATTAGGCTTTAAAATTGGTCAACACAATAAAGTAAGGTTTTAAGATAAATTGACTATTTGACTAGGACTTTGTCTAGAACTTTGACTGAGACTTTGACTAGGACTTTTGACTAGGATTTTGACTGAGACTTTGACTAGGACTTTGACTGGGACTTTGACTGAGACTTTGACTATTTGACTGTCTCAGCGGACCGCGGCGGCTAAAAAAATTATTTTTCTAATTTAATCAATTTTAAGTTCTAGACTTGTTTCCTTCTGTTTCTAAGTTGTTTTAGGACCAAAAATTAAGGGCTTTGAGTATCAAGGTCTGAAATTAAGGGCTCGGGTGTAGATGTGAGCATAAAACGTGCATACTTTTACTTATAAAAATTATAAGTTTTTATTAAATTGTGAATTTTGGTCCTATTAAAATACGAGGGTTAAAAATGAAAATTTTGAAATAGTTGAGGAACAAATTATGCACATTTATGAAAAGTGAAGGGTGCAGGTTGTCACACTAAAAGAGCTTTATTGACAAAACCTAAAGTTACCGAATTTGGAACTTTCCATGTATGACGATATCAAAGATTATCTAATACATCGAATCCAATCTTTGACGTAAGTCATGATTGATATTAGCCCTCAACGTGGTAGAGTGCATATGTTACTCTGCAACATTGATTTGCTGACCTGTACACCTCTGTGCCTCAATACCTTGTAATATTACAGATAACGAAAGCCTAATCACGTGTTACAATGAGTCTTTGTACAAGTTATTCCTTGATACGGGAGTATGTCGTGTGCGTGGGAACCACAGACAATTTTGTTTATACTATAGATAATCGTATCAAACACTGCATAAAAGTCTATAAGAGAGCTTATGTGGATAACAATATCAGCAATTGCTGGATCACTCATTGACTTTAATGATAATAAACACTAAAGATCAACGGTGTGATCAGATTTCTCAAAACCTGATTTGATCCTCTTACCGGAAATCACAAAACATTTACTGCTTTATGTTTACATTCATGCATGTTACATTTTTTTTGTCAAAATATCATAAACTCAAAAAGATTTTAGGTGTGTTTTAGCATAAATTTCAGAAAAACCAAAAAGATTTTACATTTCTATATTCTTTTTGATAACGGATGGTGATTGATGGTCGTTTTCTGAAACTTGATGAACCATTTGAGTTTTGTGACTTTAAAATGATAAATGATGAATGTTGGATGCTTAAAAGATGAGAAAAAGTTTGAACGGGATTCGATTTGGTAAAAACTTCAAAAATTCCAATCTCCATTCACCCCTTCGATGGGTCGAATGTGGAATTTTCTTTTACATTCGAGCTTTTTAAACGGTCGAATGTGAGTGTTCATGTGTATTTTACACATTCGAACCCTGTTTCTACCTTCAAACCTTTAATTAGGGTCTAATGTGGAAATAGTCTCACATTCGCCCAAGTAAAACGGTCGAATGTGGAGCCTATATATACATATCTGCACTTTCGAACCCCCATTTCAAATTTTTTTCAAATTTTCCAGATAACACCACCTTGTTGCTTGATTTTTCTACACTTGATAACTTTAATCCTTGATACTTTCTGATCATTTCCATATCAGAATTGCAGGTAATCAAGTATTGAGGGCAGGATTGTGATTTTTCTAACCGAAACCTAGAACTGAATCATTTACTGTCTTAGAGGATGTTATAGTTACAATTTTTTATTAGGATTCATTCACTATGTGTTTTAGGGGGAGAGTATAACAAAATCAACGGTTAAAACACATCAGATTGGTTAATTGATTGATTAAAACTGTCAAACCCTAGATTTTGGGGAAAAACACATAATAATTGAACAATTGATACAATTGATGATTGATAAAGCTTAATCGGTCATGTTAGAAGCCAAACAAATGAAAATGACATGTTTAAATGGTCAAAATTAAGATCTGAAAATTTGGCATATGAACAGCCTGGTTCGACAGTTAAAAAAGGGTCGAAAGTGACTTTTTGGTCGAAGGAGACTTGTTCATAGGGTCGAAGGAGGATTAAAGGTCGAATGTACATTTTTAAAAAAATTATTCCACATTCGAACCTTGGTTTTTCCACATTCGAACCCACGTTTTGGTCGAAGGTGGACTTCCAAAAACCAAAATTTCAATGTCGTATTTTGTCCGTTTTAATGAATTTTCATGTTTTGTTTTTGCAGATTTTCAAATGGCTGAACCTCAAAGCACTGATATTCCAGTAGGATCGTCTGATAAGGCTGCCGGAAAGAAGCCTGAGGAAGAATTACCATTCAAAGAAGCTCACAACTGCTGTGCGTTTCTTGGGGACGTCAAGAAACATACAGAATTCACTGGAATCATTGCTTTCTTGAAGCGTAGCAGAGTGGTAGATGCTATGCCACACCTGCCTTTATTTACAAAGACCATCAGAAGGAATTCTGGAAGAATGCTAGGATGGACTTTTGGGATAATCAGACTGCGATTGTTAGTAACATTCAGGGGGCTAGCAATTGTAACAGAAAGTGATATTCGCAAAGCTTTAAGATTGAAAGATAAGCCGACTGATCCAAGATTTTTATCATGGATAGAACAAATGAAGTGCTTTCTGCGAATGAAATATAACGGACCAATCACAGATGGAGCCCTACACAAAGGTAAACTGTGTCCACAGTTTAAATACTTGGCTCATGTGATGCTGCATGTATTCGGTTCCGTTAGTGGTGGATATGATGTTATGAGGAAGAGTATTAGCTCATCGATGGTAGCACTTATTTTGAACAAGCCGTTCAATGTTTCCGGGATGATATTGGACCACATCCTTGAACCACTAAAAGGTCTAAAGAGCAAGAAGTTTCTACTTTATCCCAGATTTCTGTAGATGATTTTTGATCAGAAATACAAGAAGTTGAGGAAAGATCCAACACAGATCGTTGTTCAAGATCATATGAGTTTGAGTACTTTGTTCAGAATGAAGGGTTATAAAGGGGTTCCTAAAAATGAAAGACCACCTTTGAAGAAGTTGTTTGGACACTTGATTAATCCTGATTATCAAGATCCAGGTGTTGATAAGGCTAGGAATGAGAAGAGTGATTCTGATAATGATGATCCTCTATGTCCGGTAGATCCTGAAGCAAAAAAAAAAGCGACAAGTGGTGAATGTGGGTGCTAAGTCTGGGAAGGGAAAAACTAATGTGGTTGAAGAAACAACACCATCTGCACCGAAGAGACATAAGACCATGGCTAGGAAGAAAAAGTGTGGTAAGACCAAGACAGTGTTAATTGATGAAGAGTCGATTGATTCTGAAGAGACTCAGGAAGACGAGAGGTGGGATTCTGCTGATGAGACTGTAAAGAAAACCAAGCCCAAGGCCACTGTGGCTGGTGAATCTGAAAGTCTCAACAAGACTTTAGAAGAGCAGAGTTTGAAGAGTCCAATTGTGATGGACGATATTGATGTAAGTCTTGGCATAGATGCTGCAGATTTTAGTGGATCACCGATGACTGGTGAAAAACAAAAGAAGCCTATGTACAAGAAGCAATCAAAGGTTGATGAGATTGAAAAGCCAATGAAAAGGAGAGCAAAAGAAATTGAAACTCTTAGGGTCTGTTTGGTATGGGGTAATGGAATGAGAGAGGGAATGGAATGGAAGAGGTAATGGAATAGGAGGGGTAATGGAATGGATCATTACCATTCCATGTCTTGTTTGGTGATCATGTGGGAATGGAATGAATTCTTACTTTGTGTTATTTGGTATGTAAGAAAAAACAAAAATATAAAATCGATGGTGAGTGGTGGGTGGCGGCAGTGACGGTGGTGGTGGGTCGCGGCGGCAACGGTGGTGATGGCAGTGGGCGATGGCGGTGACGATGGTGGGTGGGCAACGACGCCAGTGGTGGGTTGCAGTGGTGACGGTGGGTGGTGGTGGCGATGACAATGGTGGAGGCAGTGGGTGGCAGTGACACGAGTGGTGGTGGTGGTTGGACGCTGGTGACAATGGTGGGTTACGATGATGGTAACAATGGTTGTGGGTGGCGGCAATAGGCGGTGGTAGTTAGATGATTACAACGATGGTGGGTTATAATAATAATAATAATAATAATAATAATAATAATAAAATTAATAATAATAATAATAATAAAATTAATAATAATAATAATAATAATAATAATAATATATTTGTTTCCATTCCTTGAAGGAATGAAAATTTTTAAAATGGAAGGAATCACATTCCTTTTGGAATGAACCATTCCATTACTACATGGTAACCAAACATGCTTAATCTATCCCATTACTACATCGCCAGATGCTGACAAAGAAAGTTTGGACGATTGAGCTGACAGGAAAATTTCCTGAAATATTTGAATCAAACGATATGAGATTCGAGCTAGAGTATAATGATCCTGATCTTGAAGACGGTGAAGTTTCTGCAGCAGTTTCTAAAGAAATACTTGAAGGATTGGCTAAAAAAGTTGGGAAATCTCTTGAAGAGTTAATGAGTGAGAATCAGATTATAAATATTCCTGAGAAAGACACAGGAAATCACTCTGATGATAGAGATACTCCAGTGTTTGAAGATGTTGAGATAGAGGATATTACCAGTGAGGAATCTCCAGAATACTTTAAAGACAATCAGAATTCTACTTTTCCTGAATTTTCTGAAGAATTGTTAAGCCAAGCTGAGAAACTTGCACGAGAAAAGAGTAAGAAGTTCGTTGATGAAGTCTTCAAAAATTCAGAAAGTTAGAAACCAACTGTTGAACAATCTGACTATCTGAAGAGTTTGTTGAGGAAGCTAAAAGAGAAAGAAGCCAACCGTTCGAAGACAGAGATTCAGGGTGGTTTCTATAAGTTCCATAACGAACTGTTCAAGGGAAGAGCTCTCAGGTGGAAGTATTTAAGACAGCTGAGGTGTATTGCAGTTAAGTGGGAGAAAGGAATTTTGTATTTCGACAGATTCCATGATATTAAAACACTGCCTTATTGGGTTGTACGCGGTGTCTGCCAACATACACTGTCAGGTGCAACTGTGAACAACGATGCAGTTGGCTACTTTGCAGATCGCATGGCGAGAGAGAGCCGAACGAAATGGGATGTGTTCACCCCACAATATTGTTCACAACAAGAAGGATCAGATAACGGGGATGAACAAGGTTACCTTGAAGTACAAACCACCGACTGTGTTAAAACATATACCTTTGATGCCTAATCCACAACATTTTGCAAAAGATTTTATGTGGTGGTACTATGACTAGAAGACGGAGAAGCTATTATATTATTGAAAGAAGGAAAGAATGATTTCAAGAAGATACATATCTTTGATCCGATGTGGTTAATAAACTACTCTTATGAAGATAATATCATGCTGTATTACAACCCGATCTACTGTGAAGAGAAGGATAGCGTACAGGCGTTTAAGTACCAACGTGTGGTATATTTATGTTTTGCTTGGGATGTTAATGCGGGGTGCGATTATGATAAGAAACTGGGGAAGTTTGTACAAGTTCAGAAAGAAAAGAAGAAACAAAAATAGACTTTTGAACCAGTAATGACTAAAGAGCAGAAGAAGATTTTGCGCATCAAGTTGATGAATAAACAGATGGACGAAGAGCGAAGGCTAAAGCAATCCAAGCAGTAGTCGAGGGGGAGTTTGTGGATACATATTTGCGACTAGTGCTTTTGGATTGCACATATAATTCTATTTTGCCAAAAATGGGAGGTCGAAGGTGGTTTTAAAGGGTCAAAGTTGATGAAAATAGGTCGAAGGTAGAAGACAGAGGTCGAAAGGAAGATTTTGTAGAAGGATCTTTTGATTCACCCATATGGATGGTCGAACCTGCACATTCGACCTTACGAAAGGGCGAATGTGCAGGTCTATAAATAGGATGAATTCATTTTAAAGTTAAGTTTTAGGTCAGTTTGATCCCTCCTTCGATCTAGTTTTCTCCCTAGGGTTTTTGTTAAGTCTGATTTGAGTCTTTATCATTATAAACAAGGTTTTGTAACCATTATCAAAGATGTTTATGAATGAAAAGCAATGTTTTGAAGTGATTTGTGTGTTTTGTTGATCTTATTATCATTTCGTAATTGATTCAGGGATTCCGCACCTGAATTGGTATACTTGTTTGATTAATATCTTTGTTTTTGACAATCCGATCCTCATACATCTTTCATGTGATAAAATATCATTCCAGATATACTGAATGGCATGTTCAGTATCAAAGCAACAGATAAAGAACATAAGGTGTTCCTCAGCACATCATAACCTCCACTAACTGGTCCAAAAATGTGAAGTATCACATGTAACAGATACTTGTATGGAGGACACAACCTGGCTTTGTGTAGCGGGCAATCTGTAATAGGACCGTTGTACTTCATCCTAAGATAACAAGCACGTTGCACAGACTATCGTAGTTTTATAGGATCATCAGGAGAATCTTCTAACTGCAATGCTTCCCTGATGTCTTGTTTAGAAACCAACACCATCTGTCCTTGAATTCTGCTCTGAATAACTTATTTGTTCTCCCAGAAAGTTATAGTGGCTTTATCCCAGAACTCTACTTGATGGTCTTTGTATATCATAACTGGTTGAGCAATTGCGTACACGATTCTTGATCTTTTCAGAAAGTCAATGATTCCTATGACTTCTTCATACTTAGAAACTGGTCCAATGTACACACAGCAATTATGTTTGGCTTCGAAATTCAACTCTTTCGGTGCTTCCTGTTGTTGAACTTTCTGTTGAGGTTGCTTAGCAATTAGATCTGTAAAAACACAATCAAACAAAGCAAAAATACATTAATTCGGATAAAACTTCAAAAATGGTCAAAATAACTTCGTCATTCGACCTATCGTAGGTTCGAATGAGTTTGGATTATGTCGAATGAACATCAAATCTGTTCATTCGACCTTGTTAATATTCATTTGACATTTCGAAATGGTCGAATGAACATCTGTTGAAATTTGAAATGACCAAAACTTTTTTTAATCCATGTTAACATCACATTTTGATTGAAAAACCTTCTAACATGACCGACTAACTTTTATTTACCATCAATTTTAACAAACATTCAATTTTCAATGGATTTCACCAAATCTAGGGTTCATAAGAATCGATTATGATCATTAGACAGTTTAAACAATAGATTTTGTAATCTTCTACCCCTAAAACCTACGAAAATTGAATGTATAATGGCAATTTTGATTAACAACAAGATTAAGTCCATTAATCCAAGGTCTAGGGTTTGATAGCTTTGATCATTGATTCTGAATTGTTAATCGATCCATTACCTGTGTCTATGATATGGAAATGATCAGTAAATCACAAGGAACAAGAATATTAGGTCTAAAACTGAAAAGCAAAACAGTGGGTAGATGGATGAAATCTGAGAACTGTGTGAATGGTGGTTCGAATGAGGTTCAATGATGTTCATTCGACCGAATTAAAGGGCGAGTAAATATCAATGGGGTTCGAATGGAATTTAAAAACTAAACCACTCTCATTCAACCTCCTGAATTGGTTCGAATCAAAGCCACAGAAGTTCATTCTACCTAACGAAAGGTTGAATGGAAATCTAGAAAAACCGATTTTTAACATTTTGTCCGATTCAATTCCCGTATTGTCATTTTTAAACATTTAAACCATCAATTTTTCAAAAATTTTCATTTCAAGGATACAAAACTCAAATCGGCTCGTCAAACTTCTGAAAATGAACATTTTCCAACATCTGTTATCGAAAATAACGCAGAAATGTAAAATCTTTTGATTTTTATGAAATTTATGCTAAAACACGCCAAAAATCTTTTTGAGTTTTTGTATATGAACTAAATCAACAAAAAGCAATAAACTTATTGTGATTTTCCGGTAAGAGGATCATATCAGTTTCTGAGAGATCAATTCATACCGTTGTTCTGTTTCAGTTAAACTTTTCTGATTGTGTGACTCGGCAATTGCTGATATTGTTGTCCACATAAACTCACATGCAGACTGTTATGCAGTGCTTTAAAATGATATGCTTAGGTATATTAATAACTAACTCACTTGCGGTTCCCACACACACGACATACTCCCGTATCAAGGAATTTTGCACAAAGATTCATTGTAATGCGTGATTATGTTGTTGTTGTCCATAATTACAAGGTATGAGGCACAAAGGTATATAGGTCAGCAAATCAATGCTACAGAGTAACATGTGCACTCTACCAGGTTGAGGTCTTATACCACTCATGATTTGCATCAGTGAGTAGATACGATGCATTAGATAATCTTTGATTATCATAACACATTTATAGGTCCTCAATTCGGTAACTTTAGGTTCTAGCATTAAAGCTCTTTTATTAAGATACCCTGTCTGATGTAGGTCCGTAAATTAATACAACAAAAGATCAGGTAGGCTATCCCCAGATAACAATCAACATAACGACCTGAAACCTCTGATTTTGTACAAACCCTATCAAACGAATTTACAGTACCAAGACCATATGCCCATGAGGTGTTCATCCACATAGCAAGTGGTTCGTTATGTTTGTATCACTAAGGCACGCAGTAATAAGTCTATGAAGCCTATCAGCACATCACACAAAGTCAATCACATATCAGATTTGTAACTTTACAAATCTTTAGCATGCAAAAGATCCTCACTGATGTACTATCATCTCCTCTTTTTCTCCAGGAAAAATCATTTTGGGTTTTCTGATTTTTATGGTTTTTCAAAATTTTCAAATGTTTTTGATTTTTCTGGAATAAAATGCTCCCCTTGAAATTAAAAACATATTTTTGAATTTTTAATTTTGAAAACATAAAACAAAAGAAATTGATATACTGGTGAGGAGATTAATCCTGCTTTTCTTTAATACCGTTAGCTTTAGTAAAAATTAAAATCTGGATTTGTCAAAAGTTTTGGTAAAAAGATAAGCTCTTTGATAATCAGTGTGGATTTTGACCATGTTAATCAATCCTTTAGCATAGCAGTCATGAATAAAGTGATACTTAATTCGGATATGCTTAGTCTTGGAATGATTTACAGTTTCTTTAGTGAGTGTTATGGCTGCTTCATTATTACAATGAATGGGGGTTTTCAGAAATTGCAAACCGTAGTCGCGCATCTGCTATTGAATCCAAAGAACATGTGAACATCAACTTGAGGCTCACACATATTCTGCTTCACATGTTGATAGAGCAACTAACATCTGCTTCCTGTATTTCCAGGTCACGAGCCAGCTACCCGGAAATTGACATCCAACTGTTGTGGATTTAGCATCAATATCACAACCGCCAAAATCTACATCACTAAAGGGAATAAAGACAAAATTATCATCACTAGGGTACCATAGTCCACGTGAGGGACAACCCTTCAGATATCTTAGATTTCTCTTGACAGGTGTAAGGTGACTCTGTTCCGGCTTCGAATGGAGTCGAGCACAAAGACATGTTGCAAGCATTATATCCGGCAGGGATGTAGTCATATACATTAAAGATCCAACGATGGCTCGATATGTAATGTAACACCCCAACCGATGGCGGAAACATCGGGATGTCACGTATTGATGATTGTTCAGTAGCTCATGGTGAATAATAAATTTCATTAAATAATTTAAATGAATTACATACAATTGTTCTAGAATTTGTACATCAAATTGAACAAAACTATACACATATCTTCAAGCATCAAATCAAATCTTCAAGCAAATAGAACCTGAAACATGTTAAGTTGAAAATGTTTTGGGTCAACAAAAGTTGGTGAGAATTACATAGGTTTTGATAATAGAATAAACTTGTTGTGCAATTCATGTGTCATGGCAATCTAGTTCATATGCAAAAACATACTAGAAGTAAATCGAGTGCATAATCAACCTTGTTGACTGTTGTAATTGTGGTACATCCCATACGCTCATGGTTCACTCGTTTATATTGCAGTAACAAACACCCACGTAACCTTTGTAGGAGGCACGTATCCGGGTGGGATTGTCAGTCCAATAGATCTATCAATGTATACCGTCGGCTGATAAATGTTTATGCTAGAATTGTGCTTACCCTAGTCATGTTCAAGACATAATGCAACATAAAAATACACATAGACACATTGATGATTGAATTGCATAAATAATGTTGTAACATGTTTCACCCCAAAAATGATGATAAATAGAAAAGGGGCTATGTAAAACTCACCTTGGTAAAATGTTATATCTGTTGAAAAATTTGGATAATTGTGTTGCCCAAATGTATCAAGTATCACCCTATAACGAGGTAATAAATATGTCTAAGTCTATCAAGTCTACAAATGTATAAGTTTCTAGGGCTTCGAATTGGGGATAAATGCTTGTTTGATTAATATCAAAAATATTCGCCAATTGAGAGAAATTTAGTAAATAAATAACCAAAAATCTTTTTATAAAATTTAAATTTAAGATGGTCACAATAATGTGTTTAAAGTATAAAAATAATTTTTATAAAATTATTTTCTTTAAAATAGATTATTAAATCTATTTATTACAAATTGTCAAATTTTAACTTTAATATTTAAAAATACTAAAATTAAAGGATTATTAGTTTAAAAATTATATTTCTATTCTAAATGATCAGAAATAATTTGTATAAAATTTTGGTGCAAAAATATTAAAAATTGGATTTATTATGATTTATTTATGATTAAAACTAACAAAAATTGATTAAAAATATTAAATAAATGATTTTTCAGATATAAAAATCATTTCTGAAAAGATTAATGTTATAAAAACTCAGGATAATTTTTGTGAAATTAATAAGATCGTTTTGATATTTTTAAAGATTTTTATAAATAAAATAGAATAAACTTGATTTAATTATTGTAAATATTAAATAAATAAATTTCAGAAAACTAAAAATTGTAAGTTAAACTTTTTCACTAGTTTAACATAATGTAATTTTTGTAGAAATTTTTAAAAGTGTTTTAGTATTTTAAAATGAATTTATAAAATTATAGGTATTATATATATATAGTTGAAAAAGAAAAACAAAACAACAAAAAGGATTTGTCAAACCCGGGACTCGAACCCGGGTCCTGATGGGTGGAAGGGCGTGCCCAGACCAGTTGGTCTGGGTGTTAGTTTGTTAATCATTTTGGGTTCTGATTATATTTATACAATACTTGAAACAATGAAAATCCCCAAATCATACAATTTCGAGCCCTAGATTTGCAATTGGACGATCTACACAACATTAACCCAATTAACCTTAGGGTTAATGTTGTGTAGATGCCGAATGATAAAACCCACAACAAGAATTAAACTTACAATGCAGAAACGAGCACGATTTGGACAGTCAACTTGAAAGTCAAAACGCGATTTAATTATCAAGAACAGAGGGTTTTGAGAGAAATTAAAGATTGAGAAGAGAAGATTGGCGAGTTGTGAAGGGATTATGATGTCCAATTTATAGGGATGGGGTCTGGTTCGTTAAATTGGAAGGTTTGACTAAACCTTAAAGTCTATACGCGTTTGGAATCAAAATTGGTCAACGATTGATGTTAATTGACGCGTATACTGGTCTTACAAGGCCGGTAATCACGTATGCTTACCCTATTTTGTTTGTGTGATTGATAAATCAAAGGATTGTAAAAAAAAAATAAAAATATGTATTATATTCTGCTGCTGCTGCTGATACACGAACAAGGAAGAGGAAAAAGGAGAGTTAAAGTCGGGTTAAATATAAATAGAGTTGGATTAGAATCAATTGAAGGGGGTGGAGCAGTGGGTAGTGCGCGCGTGTGTGTCTGGGTGACCCCGGTTCGAAACTCAGCAAATGCACCTCTATTTTTTTATTAAACCGGGTTAAAATGAGGGGGGGGCTGGGCCATTGGGCCGAGTGGGCTTAGCTGTGGGTGGGCCGGAATAGCAAGGGGCCAGACTTGTTAGTGGGATAATTTAGCCAAGGTTTATTTTATTTTATTTTTTTTACAAAAAAAAAAAGCTGATATAATAACTGATTATTAATTATTATTATTATTATTATTATTATTATTATTATTATAAACTTGTATAATATATATATATATATATATGTATGTATGAATAATTATTATTGTACTAGGCTTCAAAACATGCCAAAAATAATAACAATAAAACTTGTCGTTTTAATCCCGAAACGTACAATTGTTTAATGCGAAATGTTTACAGTCTCCCCTACTTTTAGGAACTTCGTCCCGAAGTTAAGAGAAAACCAGGGTTACAATTGGTCAACTACTGGAAACCTCGATAAAATTTCACACTACCTTAACGTACCTGTAAATTCATGATTACGTTCCGGACCGTAATTATTAATTTACCTTACATTAGGGTTTTGCGTCCTTTTATGACTTTACCGATTGTTGAGCAGGTCTGATAGTCCCCACCAGTCGTTGAGCAGGTGGTAGGGCCTCTCCCGACTGTTGGAAAGACATGATGACCTCTACCAATCGTTAAGTAGGTTGTTTGGTAGTAAACTAATTGTTGTACAAGTAAGCAAGTAGATATAGCAATTAATTCACATTCAAACAAGTATGCACACAGATGTTATGATAATACTTGAATTTATTACTTGAATCAAAAGTGTCATTACATAGAATTAAAGAGAAAGTAAACATCATTCAAATGGTAGAGTTTGCTGTTAAGTAGTTGGAGGGTCTCAAGCGGGATTATTTGGAGCATCAAGAGCGTTTGTAGCAGGGATTCGACAAGCATCTGCGAGATGCCCATATCTTTGACAATTGGTGCACTGTCGGCAGGGTACTTGAGTTGAGTGGTGATACTGGCAGGTGTCACACTTAGGTAGCTTCCCATTGTATTGCTTCTTGTTGGGTGGGGCAGTGGTATCTATTGCAAAATTTCTGGCCTTGTTCTTTCCGTTGGTTGAGGCTTCAGTTTTGATTTCAACGGCAGGTTGGGGAGTATCCTTTTTCTTTTCCCCTTTACGAGTCAGGGTTCCTGCCTTCACATGGTTATCTGTTAGGGTGGCAGCCAAACGCTTTGCTTCCTCTAAAGTAGCAGGGTTCCTTCCCCACACCGTGTCTTGAATCTGCATCGGTAAGCCACCAATGTATTTTTCGATCGCAATGGGCAAAGGGGTGACTTTGTGGGGTAGCAGCAAGCTAAGTTCGTGAAAACGAGTGTTGTAGGCAAGGTTTTCCCCACTGTCTTGAGCAAGATCATGAAATTCATCTTCCAGCTTCTTAATTTCATTACGAGGACAGAACTCTGCCTTCATAATGTCTTTAGCTTGATCCCAAGTTAAGGCTAGTGCAGCTTCAGCTCCGCGAGTGCGTTTTTCTTCATTCCACCAAGTGAGTGCTCGTTTGTGAAGAACACTCATGGCATAACGGACTTTAAAGTTTTCGGGGCATTCGCTGTTAATGAAAGTATTCTCAATACCCTCAAACCATTGTAGGAGTCCTGTAGCTCCTTCTTCACCACTAAACTTTGGAGGGTTACAAGAATTGAAATGCTTAAGGGTGCAGGCTGGGAGACCATTTCCGTTGTGGTGTCCATTCCCATTCCCGTTGCCGTTGCCGTTCCCGTTGCCGTTCAACTGGATGACTTGAGCTAGTAAGTTGGGAACCAGAGTTGCGATTTGCTGCGCCATTTGTTGAGAAATGATTGCAGCCAGTTGAGCATCGACACCATTGTTGTTGTTGTTGTTGTTGTTGTGATGGTTAGTATCGTGGTTGTGATTGTGATTGCTACTCCCTTCATCATGATTGTTACCACTGTTAAGACGAGTACTGCGACGTGGAGGCATGATCTGTAAGAGACACAATGAAATGAATGAGGTTATATAAGGAATTTAATCATCTATTCATTAATTAAAATGAATAAACAAAAACGTTGACTTATCAAAGACTCTAGATTTTTATAACATATGAAGACATGCTTTAGCCTATAAGTGAACACTCATCCCGAGAATTCCCAGGTAGGCATCCGGGTCCCTCGTCTGATTGGGATATACGCGCAATGCCAGCCTAGACAGAAGACTCAGAATACAGGCGTTCACCCTTCCAGATTGCACGTGTTCGTTATTAAAATCTAGAACTTCAATGAGATCTCAAGGGGGTTCAGGTTAAACCCGAGGAATTTATCCTATTAGTCTAAGAGTAGATCCACTGATGGAGAGCAACCTTCTTGTAGGAATGAAAGTAGGGATAAGAAGTAGGAGGGAGATAGAGTATAGCAAGTAAAAGAAGCAAGTACTGGTTAAATCCTATGGTTATAGACTAGATTATTTTTCTAATAACCTAATTCCCTATAACCTGGCTCTGATACCAATCTGTAACACCCCAACCGATGGCGGAAACATCGGGATGTCACGTATTGATGATTGTTCAGTAGCTCATGGTGAATAATAAATTTCATTAAATAATTTAAATGAATTACATACAATTGTTCTAGAATTTGTACATCAAATTGAACAAAACTATACACATATCTTCAAGCATCAAATCAAATCTTCAAGCAAATAGAACCTGAAACATGTTAAGTTGAAAATGTTTTGGGTCAACAAAAGTTGGTGAGAATTACATAGGTTTTGATAATAGAATAAAATTGTTGTGCAATTCATGTGTCATGGCAATCTAGTTCATATGCAAAAACATACTAGAAGTAAATCGAGTGCATAATCAACCTTGTTGACTGTTGTAATTGTGGTACATCCCATACGCTCATGGTTCACTCGTTTATATTGCAGTAACAAACACCCACGTAACCTTTGTAGGAGGCACGTATCCGGGTGGGATTGTCAGTCCAATAGATCTATCAATGTATACCGTCGGCTGATAAATGTTTATGCTAGAATTGTGCTTACCCTAGTCATGTTCAAGACATAATGCAACATAGAAATACACATAGACACATTGATGATTGAATTGCATAAATAATGTTTGTAACATGTTTCACCCCAAAAATGATGATAAATAGAAAAGGGGCTATGTAAAACTCACCTTGGTAAAATGTTATATTTGTTGAAAAATTTGGATAATTGTGTTGCCCAAATGTATCAAGTATCACCCTATAACGAGGTAATAAATATGTCTAAGTCTATCAAGTCTACAAATGTATAAGTTTCTAGGGCTTCGAATTGGGGATAAATGCTTGTTTGATTAATATCAAAAATATTCGCCAATTGAGAGAAATTTAGTAAATAAATAACCAAAAATCTTTTTATAAAATTTAAATTTAAGATGGTCACAATAATGTGTTTAAAGTATAAAAATAATTTTTATAAAATTATTTTCTTTAAAATAGATTATTAAATCTATTTATTACAAATTGTCAAATTTTAACTTTAATATTTAAAAATACTAAAATTAAAGGATTATTAGTTTAAAAATTATATTTCTGTTCTAAATGATCAGAAATAATTTGTATAAAATTTTGGTGCAAAAATATTAAAAATTGGATTTATTATGATTTATTTATGATTAAAACTAACAAAAATTGATTAAAAATATTAAATAAATGATTTTTCAGAAATAAAAATCATTTCTGAAAAGATTAATGTTATAAAAACTCAGGATAATTTTGGTGGAAATTAATAAGATCGTTTTGATATTTTTAACGATTTTTATAAATAAAATAGAATAAACTTGATTTAATTATTGTAAATATTAAATAAATAAATTTCAGAATACTAAAAATTGTAAGTTAAACTTTTTCACTAGTTTAACATAATGTAATTTTTGTAGAAATTTTTAAAAGTGTTTTAGTATTTTAAAATGAATTTATAAAATTATAGGTATTATATATATATAGTTGAAAAAGAAAAACAAAACAACAAAAAGGATTTGTCAAACCCGGGACTCGAACCCGGGTCCTGATGGGTGGAAGGGCGTGCCCAGACCAGTTGGTCTGGGTGTTAGTTTGTTAATCATTTTGGGTTCTGATTATATTTATACAATACTTGAAACAATGAAAATCCCCAAATCATACAATTTCGAGCCCTAGATTTGCAATTGGACGATCTACACAACATTAACCCAATTAACCTTAGGGTTAATGTTGTGTAGATGCCGAATGATAAAACCCACAACAAGAATTAAACTTACAATGCAGAAACGAGCACGATTTGGACAGTCAACTTGAAAGTCAAAACGCGATTTAATTATCAAGAACAGAGGGTTTTGAGAGAAATTAAAGATTGAGAAGAGAAGATTGGCGAGTTGTGAAGGGATTATGATGTCCAATTTATAGGGATGGGGTCTGGTTCGTTAAATTGGAAGGTTTGACTAAACCTTAAAGTCTATACGCGTTTGGAATCAAAATTGGTCAACGATTGATGTTAATTGACGCGTATACTGGTCTTACAAGGCCGGTAATCACGTATGCTTACCCTATTTTGTTTGTGTGATTGATAAATCAAAGGATTGTAAAAAAAAAAAAAAATATGTATTATATTCTGCTGCTGCTGCTGATACACGAACAAGGAAGAGGAAAAAGGAGAGTTAAAGTCGGGTTAAATATAAATAGAGTTGGATTAGAATCAATTGAAGGGGGTGGAGCAGTGGGTAGTGCGCGCGTGTGTGTCTGGGTGACCCCGGTTCGAAACTCAGCAAATGCACCTCTATTTTTTTATTAAACCGGGTTAAAATGAGGGGGGGGGGGGGCTGGGCCATTGGGCCGAGTGGGCTTGGCTGTGGGTGGGCCGGAATAGCAAGGGGCCAGACTTGTTAGTGGGATAATTTAGCCAAGGTTTATTTTTTTATTTTTTTTTACAAAAAAAAAAAGCTGATATAATAACTGATTATTAATTATTATTATTATTATTATTATTATAAACTTATATAATATATATATATATATATATGTATGTATGAATAATTATTATTGTACTAGGCTTCAAAACATGCCAAAAATAATAACAATAAAACTTGTCGTTTTAATCCCGAAACGTACAATTGTTTAATGCGAAATGTTACATGTAAAGGGGTCGGTATGCTCCCCCTTAGCATCAACTCTAGTCCCGTGATTAGGTTGTATTGGACTGGCAATTGGTTTTAAATTCTCCATCTGGAATCGGCTCAACACTTCGGAAACGTATTTCGTCTGGTGAATGAAGATCCCCGACGGCAATTGATCGACTTGCAATCCTAGAAATAATTGCATCTCTCCCATTGAGCTCATCTCAAACTTTTCCAGCATAATCTTTTCGAATTCCTTGAACAGAAGTTCATTAGCCGAACCAAATATAATTTCATCAAAATATATTTGCACAAGAAGCAAGTCACCCTCTGTTCTTTTCGTGAATAGGGTGCAGTCTACTAGTCCTTGTTTGAATCCTTTGGAGAGAAGATATGTACTGAGCTCCTCGTACGATTGTCTGAGGGCTTGGTGCAAACCATACAATGCTTTGTTCAGCTTGTAGACCTTATCCTGGTGGATAGGATCATCAAAACCCGGTGGTTGCCCGACATATACTTCTTCCTTGACCACCCCATAGAGAAAAGCACGCTTAACATCCATATGTTACACCTTGAATTTCATGAAGGATGCATACGCAAGAAACATTTGAATCGCTTCAATGCGTGCAACCGGTGCATAGACTTCATTATAGTCAATTCCCCAGTTTGACGAAACCCTTGTACCACCAATCGAGCTTTGTTTCTGACAATAACACCTCGATCATCCTTTTTGCACTTAAACACCCATTTAGTGCCTATCTTTTTCCTGTTTGGTGGTAAATCGGTCAGCGTCCAGACTCCGAGTTTCTGAAATTTTTGTAGTTCTTGCTGCATTGCTTCCACCCATGATTCATCCAGTAAAGCATCCTTGTATGTTTTTGGTTCAACCTGCGAAACATAATAGGCAAAAGACCAATCATTTTGACAACCTGATTTCTGGATTTTGGCATACAGGGCAAGGGCTCCAATGTTATCATGTGATGTTGCACGTCAGAGTTGTCCTCGTGTCATCACACTACTTCCAGGATCACCAATAGCCTGTTCTAGAGGATGAATCTGATGAATCTGAGATTCCGGATGTTCAGGAACAGGAATCAGCGCTTGAACATTTAAATTCTCTGTCATCTCCAGATCATTACCCGTATTCGATGAAGATGGAATATCTTTATTACGGTTCACTAGTGGTGATTCTGTAGTATTATCCACGACTCCTTCACTAGTAACTTCTTCTTCATCTTCCGACTCAGAAGAATCATGTGTTGTTGAAGCCTCTTGGAAAATCTCTTCCTCAACTACAGGAGCATTGTCATCATCAGAAGTTGCTGTTGGAGGAGTCACAGTGATCGGACGCACTAACGGTGAAGTTATTGCATTCTTACACTCGTAATACAATCGTAAAACAACTTCTTCAACCAAGCTTTCTAGATTGAATGACTCAAAGAGTTCCTTGTAGTTAAACATCCAATCAGGCCCACTCCCTTGAACATTCTGAGTGTAGTGTTGAACATCAACATTCGCACACTTTTCAACTTGTCTAGTTCTTTTATTAAACACGCGTTTAGGTGGTGTCGCGTATCCAACAAAATAACCTTCTTCAGATTTTGTTCCAAACTTCTTAGTAGGATTCAGTATCGTACATGGCGCTCGAATGGCTCTAGAAACTCTAAGTTCGGCATGCGTCTGTTAAGCAATTCATAAGAAGTCTTACTAAACTTCTTCACTGTCAATACATGCTTCAGTGTATAACATGCTGCATGAATAACTTCATTCCAGAACATAATCGGAAGATTAGAATCTGCAAGCATAGTACGAGCCGCTTCAATTAGAGTCTTGTTCTTTCTTTATGCAACACCGTTATGTTGTGGAGTGTATGGTGCAATGTACTCATGGTGAATACCCGTTTCATTGCACAATACATCCATCATAGAATTCTTGAACTCCGTCCTATTGTCACTTCTGATTCGTTTGATCTTCAAACCATAGATGTTCTCCAATCTGGTAAACAGAACTTTCAAGTTGTTGAATGTTTCACTCTTGTGTTGCATGCACATCACCCACGAAAATCTTGAATAATCGTCAGTAACAACAAGACAGTATAGATCTCCATTTATACTCTTACGCTTAAAAGGTCCGAATAGATCCATGTGTAAACGTTCAAGTGGAAATTCAACCGAATTCACTTTCTTGGGTTTGAGGGAATGTTTATGTCGTTTTCCCTTCTTGCAACTCACACACTTATCATTCAGATGAAAGTGCTTCACATTAAATCCTTCTACAAGCCCGTTCTTCACTAGATTGTTCATTTTTCTCAGGTTAAAATGCCTCATCCGTCTGTGCCACATGATAGATTATTTTTCTGTAGCCTTAGACAAAAAACACGTTACTTGCCCTTGTGTAGTAGTTGCTTTGCTCATGTCAAGAATGTACAAATTGTTCACTCTTGGAGCATTAAGAATGATCCACTCTTTGGGTATAACAAAACCAGGCTTCAAGATGTAGCAAGACTTATCATCCAAGTGTACTGAAAACTTCTTGTCACAAATCTGTCTAACACTCAACAAATTATAATCAATCTGCTTCACATAAGAAATTCTTTCAAAACTCATAATCCCATTGCTAACACTTCCTTCCGTCGTTATATAACATCCTTTGTTTCTGGTGAACGCTACATACCCTCCATTAATATTCTTGATGTCAAAGAGTAGCGACATATCTCCGGTCATGTGACCAGAAGCTCCACTGTCGTCAATCCAAAGACTATTAACAGGGCCAACTGGAGCTCCCTGCACCAATCACAACATGATTAGTTTTTACGAGGAACCCAAGCCTTTGTGGTCTTGGGTATTTGAGTGTTAACATTGAAAGATTCCTTTTCACAAACTTTCTTTACAACCTGTTTTAAATCAAACTTTTTCTGGTTATTCAAAACCTTTTCATGATTAACTTGAACCTTAGCAGTTGAAGTATTTAAAACCTCTTCCGAATGTTTAAGAATCCCAATTTGAGGTTGTTTAACCTCAACAGGTTTCTTTGTATCATCCTTGAATGAAACTTCCTTGACTACCCTGTCTGATTTAACAGAAAAATGTCCAACTGATGATTTAATAGCAGATTTTGGATAAACCTTTTGTTTATCATGAGTTGTGTTCACCATTGGTTTCTTCAGTTTCTTCTCCAAGGCAATTCGGATGCAATTGTCGTAAACAATCGGATGGTTTCCTCTGGTTGGATAAAAACGGTTTTGATTGTAAAACTGTTGTCTTTGAGGATAAAACTGTCTTTGTGGAAAAGACTGTCTGTGTTGGTAACCATCAACTGAATTCCTATGGTTCTGTCTGCTTTCGACTTCGTGCCTTTTGTGTCGCACGTATGGACAGTGAGCAAGTAAATGCCCTCTCTCCCACACTTGTAACACACACGGTACTCCTCAAATGAGTTCTTATCATGATGATTAGCGAATGATTTAACCGGGTATTAATCATCAATACACTTGCATCTTAAAATCTTAGGAGCGGGCTCCATTGAGTAAGCTGGTTCGAAAAATAGGTTAATCTTTTCTTTCGGTTTAACAAACTCAGTGGCATGAACCTTAGGTGTTTTCGAGTCATCACCATACAGTCGCTTTATTAGTTTAGGTGGAATATCATTGGTTCTTTCATGTTTAGGAAACCAAATGATACTCTCTTGCCAAATTTTTCGATTTTAGAATAGTTAGCGAACTGAATGGGATACTCATCATTAAAATTATCTTATCGGATCCTTCCATCCGATAAAATACTTTCACAGGTTTGTCACATGACTCATTCTTTTCAAATTGCTTAACTGATGGATTCTTTTTGTTTTCAACCTTTTGAGGATGTGGAACCTGAGAAGGTGATACACCCTCATTCGTTCGAATGTGATTTTCCAATGGAATATCATCATTCTTCTTAGGGTTCTTATTCTCAAAATCCAAATCCAAATCATCATTTATAGCGACCACTCCCTCATCATTCAATTCGAGAATCGGTCTCACATCAGAATTCGGATCACCAACACTTGAAGTGTTTGATTCGTTATCTGATGTGAAATCCAATCTATCTGAACTCTCCGGTGTTATTGAATTAAGATTATGATTTTCAAATAACACTAGAGAAGGAACAGATTTGTAGTTTACAGTACTGGATTGAACTGGTTCCTCAATAATGTGGTCCAAAACATATGCCACATTCTTATAACTCTCTAACTTCTTGTTAATCTTTTCAGCAAAACTCTTGATTTTAGCCATTTCAAGTTTAGTTTCTTCAATTTCATTTATGTAGTTATTAATGGCTATTTGTTTACGTGAAAGAACTTTAGTTAATTCAGAAACATCTTTCTTATAACTCTCAAGTGTTTTCTTAAAATCTCGTTCATCCTTACGATACGCCTGAATGACGATTTTAGCACTCTCAAGCTGATGCTTAAGTTACTTAACCTCATCACCAAGTCTATCGCATGTACCACAATACTTATCACTAGAAGAAGAGTTAGGACTTACCGGTTTTGGAGGATCTATCATGGCCATTAAAGCAAAATGATCTTCCTTTCCAACAAAAAAATTTGGAGTAATCCACCTTAGTGAAAGCATCATCCACCATGCATGATTTCTTCATCATCAAGAGAGTTCACACTAGCCTCCGAATCAGATTCGTTTTCCAAATCAGAATAGACAGATTCTCGATCATTAGAGACATCAGCAACAAAATCGATAATAGTCCCTGAAACCGTTTCTTCAACCGGTTCCTCAACCTTGACAATTTCTGGAACTTCCTCCTCAACAATCTCCTCAATCACAACTTCAGAAATCTTCTCAGAAACTTTTTATTTCAAGACAGCAACTATTACAGGCTCCTCGCTCACCACCTCTTGAGCAAAACATGCAATATTACCATCAGTGACCTCTTGAACACCCAATTGCATTGTATTCCAGTCAAAACTCTCATCCTTCTGAATCACCAACCCTTGATTCTCATTCTGCGGTTGAGTGTTTGGTGTAGAAATTGGAACAATGGTTCTGGTTTGGTTAGGTGTTGTTTGGTTTAGATTCATTGTGAATGTTTGTCTTTGTGTGGTATTTTGTGAGGTGTTTTGTCGGTTTTGGTAATTGTTTTGATGTTGATAGTTGTTGTTGTTTTAACTTTGGATGGTTACCTGATTTTGTGACTGACGGTTTAGGTAGTTTGAGCTGAAGGGGCTTCGGTTACCTTGTTGTTTCGGTTGAGTACATTCTCTAGCAAAATGACCTCGAGTCCCATAGTTGAAACACGTGACCTTGGCTTTGTTGAAACCATAGGTAGTGTTTGGTGAAGTAGCAAGATTAGTTCTGTCGATCTTCTCTATAAACTTAGTCACTCTTCTCATCACACTTGCGAATGCCCACTGAATATCAATCAGTTCCATCTCTTCTTTATCGATTTGGGCATAATTCTCATTGGTCAAATTGTTGTTGCCTATCTGACTTGCCACCAGTCCATTGTAAGAAGCAACCATTGCTGAAACTAAAGCAATGTGTTGTTGTGCCACTTCTACAGTCACATTGTTCATGTTGGAAGTTTCCAACATGATTGGACTTTGGCTTGTTGTGGAATTTTTGCCGATGATGTATAATAACAAGCAGCTAACATAGGAGGTTGAGTTGTTGTGTATGTAGTTGGTGTGTATGATGGTCCCGACGTATAATAACTAGCTGCACTCATTGGTGGATCAACCTTCGATACAAAAGCAATTTGAGGTGCAACACTTGCTCCTCCTGATGAAATAAAACTAGAAGAAGATGATGTGGCATAGTAAAGGTCAGGATTTTGTGGAAACTGTGCTCTTTTTGCCTTTCTTCTTTCTTCCATCTCTTTGTTTTCCAGCTTCTGAATAAACTAATTGATGGACTAGTACTGAAATGCATCTTTTTCCTTCAGATCCTCAACATGTTGTCCCCAATACGGAGGCAATGAATCGGCAAACTTCTCTACCACTTCGGTCATGGGAATAATGATCTTATAGTTCAACAACTCTGACAACAAATGAAAGAATCTCGGTATAAGCTCCTTCAATGTCTCATTCCCAACATAACTAAAGTTCTCAAACTACTTTCTAATCTCTTCAATACGAATCTCCTAGTTTTCTCGTTTTCATCATGCCTACTCTTTACAGCATCCCATAATTGCTTCGAAGTTGCACATGGACCAAACTGATGTAGTAAATCTGTGGTCAATGCCTAAGATAACTGAGAATACGCCTTCTTTTTAGCTCCAAACTTCTTCTTTTCATCATCTTTTAGGTCTTCCAGAGCAATCGGTGTGTTTGTGTTTTCCACCATTGGTTGACTATAACCCTTCATAATCATCTGCCACACTTCTCCACCTTCTAATCCCATACCTTCAAGATGAATCTTGAATTTTCTTTGCCATCCATGATATTCTCACATGTCCAACAACTTTGGCGGTTGGTTTCCACTTCACGTTGATAAGTCATTAACCAAGGTAGTAATCACATTGGTAGTCTGACTTTGAGCTACAACTACCCAAGGGTTAGTAGGTACTTCATGTGGTTATGTCATAGCAAGTCTCGATGTCATCGGTAATCCCCAAATGTTGTCCAGGATGTTCGAAATAACAACACTTAGAAAATTTGAAAATCTAGAATTTGGTTCGACCTATTCAACAAGATCGAGGGTTCGAATGAACCGTAATACTTTGGTTCGACCTTAGAATGAGTTCGAATGAGTAACTGATCTGAAAGAACTTCGTTCGACCTCAAAAGGACTTTGGTTCGACACCTTTATGGTTCGAATGAACAAGAATGGTTCGAATTAGACACAACACACTTCAAATGATAAACAAACAACTGATTCGACCTAAAACTCAAGTTGGTTTGACCTAAAATCACGTGGTTCGACCTAGAAATGATTGATTTGACCCAAAACTCACTCTCGTTCTACCCAACTCAATCCGATTCAACCTGACCCATTTCAAAATCAAGTTTTCTTCAAAAATCAACCAATATGATCTGAATTATGCAAAAGTTGATGGATTTTGATGAAAATAAGCAGGTTTTGGTGCAGATCTAATGGAGATCAAGTTTTGTGAATGAAATTTTGATTTTATCCGTAAAAACAAGTCTAAATCAATCTCCATGTTCATGCAAAACAGAAAAACTTTTAATGTTTTTGATGAAAAATCTGATTGAAAACTATAACTTTGCAGTTGTGTGATTGAGCAAAGCTCTGATACCACTTTGTAAACGATCGGATTTGAGAAATCAACAATATAATCACACAAGTATAAGCAATCTAGGTACGAAAACCCTAGATCACATGCAAAATGATAATAATCAGATCAGAACACGATAATATCCATTTTCATAATCATTTTCATTTATAATCAAGTGATAAATCTTATAAAGGATAGATTATAATGAAAACAAACACTTTGGAACACTCAAGACTATCTCTGGAAAACACACACTAACACACACATGAATGACCAAAAGTTATATCTTCTAAACACATCACACATATATATAGAAAACTCCATTCGACCTCTGCAGAGGTTGAATCAATCCCTTCGACCTTTACAGGGTACGAATCAACATAACCAAAACATTCTAAACAGCGTCAAACTCCATTCGACCTTCTAGTTATTCATTCGACCCCACGACTAGGTCGAATGGACTTCACCAAAACTTTATTTCTTCTAAACTTTCGCATTCTTGTACAATCCAAAAGCTATAGCCACAAATATCACATTTTCATCTGATAATTACTTTTCGATTTGATTGGTTTTAGTTCTTTTATCTTAGGACCCTTCTTGTTGTTTTCAGTTTGTTTCTTTTGATTCTCATATTGGTTAGGATTGAGTTTGAATTGCATAAAGTGATCAAATTAATTTCTAAATTGAGCTAACAAATCATCATTTTCAACAAAAAAACACATTTAATTAAAGATTGGTCTATGAAATCAATTGGAAAATCTTTATTAGAAATCAATTTGTCACTTCCCACCAACATGTAGGATCCTTCAGGAAGCTTGAATATGGATTTCTCTCTAGATTCAGGTTATGAAGTAGCTATCCCATTTTCAGTTTTCACTCCAAGCATCAGTCTCACTTCAAAGTTAGGATCAACAACACAAAGTGTTGTGACTTCCAACTCTGGTGTGGAATTATCCTTCTCCAATACATAAAAAATATGCTTCTCAAATAGTACTAGAGGAGGAAAAGTGTTATATCCAGTGCTTGTTGGTAAACCATTTTTATTTGGTACCTCAACAATGTGATCTAAGACATATTTGATATGCAAATAGCTTTCAGGCTTTTTCTTTATCTTTTAAGAGTCACGTTTAACTATAGCCAACTGATTCAGTGCCTCTACTATTTCATCAATGTAATTATTTATGACAATTTCTTTGTTTGAAATGGTTTTATAAAGTTCTAAAATTTCTTTATCATATGATTCAATTTGACTTTAAAAACATTTTTCATTCTTTTCAAATGTTTCATTGGCAGTTTGGCATCTTTCTAATTCACTTGCTAAGTTATGTTTGTCCTCAAGAAGTTTCAACACTTATGTTTTCAATTTGACACACTCAGAACAGTTAGCGCATTCAGATTTTGAGAATTTTAAATTTACCTCAGTATTATGCTCCTTTTGCATCTCAGCTGACTGATTGTCAAATTCAGTATCTCCCTGATCAAGCTTTTGATCATTTAAATCAGCTTCTCCGGATGTTGAGCATTTTGCATCAATAATAGTATCACTCTGAATTTACATTAGCCTTTGATGAATCACTTTCTCCCAATTTACTTTGTTCAAAACTCTGTTCACTTGTAAAAGAGACACTTTGTTCATCTAAACACTCATCAAAACTCAAATCGCTCCCTATTGATTAACTTGAATCATCATTCCCCATTTCCTAGGAAAAACACACCGTTTCACTTTTAATACTTCCTCTGTTTACACACTCATCAACATGCACCCTTTTATTAATTGGTTGCACCGCTGGAGCAATCAAGTTACCCCACACATCAACTGTAGGTACAATGATTCTTCCCCATGGTCAACTTGAGGTTTTTGTTTCTGTCGTTGTTGTGGCACAGCTTCTTGTTTATATCTTACAAAACAATATTCTCATGAATTTGCGATTTTTCAACACTTGTTATTTCAAAAAAATTCAATAACAAGCTTATCGAAATTTTTACACCATTAATTTTAGAAAATTTAGGCCAAGTAATGATCGAAAGTTCGAATAAGAAATAAAACTTCATATTCGACCCAAAAGTTAGGTACGAATGAAGAAACTTAATATCATATTTGACCTTCCGAAGGTACAAATGAAGAATACTAATCAGAATGAGAAACAAAGGCTCGAATGAGAAAGAAATTGTAACACCCTAACCGATGGCGGAAACATCGGGATGTCACGTATTGACAATTGATCAGTAGCTCATGGTAAATAATAAATTTCAATAATCGATTAACTAAATTACATACAATTGTTCTAAAAGAATTTGTACGTCAAATGAGAAACACTAAATATAAATATTCAAGCATTAACTCTAATCTTCAAGCAAAGCTATAACCTGAAACATGTTATGTTTGAAAATATTTTGGGTCAACAAAAGTTGGTGAGAATTACATAGGTTTGAATATTGTATCATGAGTATAAAAGCTTGTACAATTCTAGTGTCATGGCAAATCTAGTCCATATGTGAAAACAATACTACCCGGTAAATCGTTTGCATAATCAAACCATCCCATACGTATATGGTTCACTTGTTTTTGTTATATGATCGATAACAATCACCCACACTACCAATACTGGAGGTACACGTATACTGGTGGGGTTGTCAATCCAATAGATCTATCATTGTGTATCATTGGCTTGTACGGAGTTTATGATTATGCTAGTCTAATTGTGCTTACCAAAGTATTGTTTAAGACATAATGCAACATAGAATAACACATAGACACTTATGTTGAATTGCATTTGAATATGTAACATGTTTCACCCCAAAAATTGTAAAATAGTAAAAAGGGGCTATGTAAACTCACATTCGATAAGTTGTATAAACCTCTAAGCGGCGTGAATGTATGTGAGGCGAATCTCGAAGACTCAACCTAAAATTTCAAGTATCCAAAATGAGTGTCTAAACTTAAAAGGGTCTAGGGTTCCAAATCTAAGGTACATAGGATGTCTAGTCTATATTTGAGGTTTAAAGTGTTTATAAAATATGGAATAGTTGATCTCAAAGGATATAGCATACGTAAAATGTGAAATAAATAATACATGCCACCTAAGTTCATATTATAGAATATAGACTAAGCTTAAGTGGCAAAAATTATGACAATGACATTAATTAATAAAAGATACTAATAACAATTTATACATATTGTATATATAACTATTAATTAGGTTATTAATATTATGTGAAAAATAAGAACTTTTTCTTTAAAAACTATACTTTATGAAGATAAAATAGTAAAATTTATTCAAAATATATTTTATAATTAATCTAAAACTTTTTATTGAATTTATATTGATAAAAATATACAATAGTAAATATTGTCAACACAAAGTTTCGCTAGGGTAATTGCTGAGGCGATTACTCGTCATGATGCAGCTCGAGATGATTCTAGCGGCAATTCTGGAGGTACTGGTCGCCGACGGGGAAGCGAAACGAATAACGATAGGAATTTTTTATCTAAATTCTCTACTTACTACTCCTATGTGAAACTTTGTGTTGATGATATTTACTATTGTATACACAGAAGTTGAAAACCCTATTCGGGGATGTTCGTACAAAACTTTCATGGCTTGCAAACCATGGAATTTTTGTGGTACTGATGGTGCCATTGGAATTGTTCGTTGGATCGATAAGACTGAGTCAGTTCTTGACATTAGCTATTGTTCTGAGGATCAGAAAGTAAAGTACTCTACATGCACTTTCCAAGATGAAGCTCTTACTTGATGGAATCTCTAAGTACAATCCTTGGGTAGAGACGCGCATTACAACCTCACTTGGGCCGATCTAAAAACTCTACTCATGGAAAAGTATTGTCCAATGAGCGAACTGCAAAAGCTGGAAGCAGCATTCTGGAATATTTCTATGTTGGATGCTAATGTGACTGCTTTCACTAACCGTTTCCACGAGCTCTCTCGGCTTGTTCCTCACATGGTCACACCTGAATACAAGAGAGTCGAGTGGCACATTTGGGGTTTGTCTCCTTAGATTCGAAGCATGGTCACTGCGTCTGCACCCACTACCATACATAGTGCTGTCACACTAGCCCACAATCTTACTGATGATGCTGTCAGCATGGGTTCGTTGATCCAAAAGGTTGTACTTGCTGGCGAGAGTAACTGGAGAAAAGCGCAAGCGATCTAACCCCGAGAAGGGAAATAACTCCTCCCATAAGCGCCAAGACTGTATGAAGGTTTATGTTGCCACCACTACTGAGGAGCCGAAACGAAAGTATAACGGGCCCCATCCCTATTGCAGCAAGTGCAACTACCATCATGTCGATACTTGTGAAAGTATCCTGTGCAAGAACGGCAACCGTTGATGTCATCATACCGCTAACTGCAAAGCCAAGGCCACCAACACTCCTCCTACCAAAAACGAGTGTTACGAATGTGGCGCAGCCGGTTATTTCTGTAAGGATTGCACGAAGGCAAAGGATCAAGCTCGCGGACGAGCATTCATGCTAGGAACCAATAAAGCACGCGAAGATCCTAACGTGGTTATCGGTACATTTCTCCTTAACAACCATTATGCATCGGTACTTTTTAATTCAAGCGCTGATTTTAGCTTTGTGTCCACCGACTTTAAGAAATCCCTTAGGTTATAATCAAGTAAGTTGTATACACATTATACCATAGAATTGGCCAATGGTATGTTAATTTCGTCTGAAGAAGTTGTTAGGGATTGTGTTTTGGAACTTGGTGATCGTGTTTTCCGTATTGATCTGCTACCTATTCAGTTGGGTAGTTTCTATGTTGTCATTGGGATGGATTGGTTATCCAAGCATAGTGTGAAGATTTTTTTGTCACGAGAAGTTGGTTCGTATCCCCTTGTCCAATGGTGAAACCCTCTCGATTCGAGGAGATCGTGGTGGATCTACTCTTCAAGTCATATCTTGCATCAAGGTGCGAAAACGTTTAAGGAAGGGTTGTGTCGCGTTCCTGGCACACATCATTAAATAGAAAGCTAAATATCGGAAACTCAAGGAAATACCGGTAGTGCGAGACTATCCCAAAGTTTTTCAAGAAGACTTTCCAGGGCTGCCACCGCCATAACAAGTTGAGTTTCGCATTGACCTAGTCCTTGGAGTTGCCCCAGTAGCTCGTACTCCGTATCGTTTGGCACCATCTGAGATGCAAGAGTTGTCTAACCAGCTTCAGGAACTATTAGACAAAGGTTTCATTCGCCCAGGTTTTTCTCTGTGGGGAGCACTTGTTTTGTTCGTGAAGAAGAAGGACGGAAGTTTTCGTATGTGAATCGATTACCAGGAGTTGAACAAATTGACCATCAAGAACAAGTACCCACTGCCGAAGATCGATGATCTGTTTGACCAGTTGCAAGGTTCCAGCTACAATTCAATGATCGACCTGCGTTCGGGGTATCATCAGTTACAAATCCAAGAAGGCGACATACCGAATGCTCCTGTTGTTTTTATAAGTTTTTAATTATGCCATTTGGTTTGATGAATGTTCCTGCTGTTTTTATGGATCTTATGAATCAAGTCTGCAAGCCCTACTTGGATAAATTTGTGATTGTTTTCATCGATGACATCTTAATCTACTCGCAACCCAAAGACGAGCACGAACATCATCTTAGATTGATATTGGAGTTGCTCAAAAATGAGAAGTTGTTTGCCAAGTTCTCTAAATGTGAGTTTTAGATTCAAGAAGTTCACTTTCTTGGTCACGTTGTGAACGAGAAGGGCATTTAAGTTTACCCTGCCTAAATTGAAGCCATCAAAGATTGGGATGTGCCCAAAACACCAACCGAAGTGCGACAATTGTTAGGTTTAGCCGGTTATTACCGTCGGTTCATCAAAAATTTCTCTAAGATTGCCCAGCCACTTATAATGTTGACATAGAAAGACAAGAAGTTCTATTAGGGGATCAAACAAGAGGAAGCGGTTCAGGTTTTGAAGAACCGTTTGTGCAGTGCTCCGATTCTTTCTCTTCCCGAAGGTACCGATGATTTCATGGTTTATTGAGATGCTTCACATCAAGGTCTTGGACGCGTACTCATGCAGAGGAATAAGGTTATCGCATATGCATCTCGCTAACTCAAAGTACTTGAGAAGAACTACACCACTCATGACCTAGGGTTAGGTGTAGTAATCTTTGCCCTCAAGATCTGGAGGCACTATCTTTATGGTACTAAGTGCACCATCTTTACCGATCACAAGATATTACAACACATCTTCAATCAAAAGGATCTGAACATGCAACAACGTAGATGGGTTGAATGCTGAATGATTACGATGGAGATCAAATACCATCCGGGGAAAGCCAACGTTGCGGCTGTCGTCTTAAACCAGAAGGAACGACTCAAGACCATGCGTGTGCATGCACTAGGTTTGACCATCCCCACAAACCTCACTACCCGTATTCGTGAAGCTTAGCATGAAGCTCTGAGAGGTGAGAATCTGAAGAATGAGTCTTTTTTCAATATGGTTGGTCCTTTGGAACCAAGATCTGATGGCATGGTTTACTTTGCCAATCGGATCTGGGTGCCACATTTTGGTTGTTTGCATGATTTAATTCTTGAGGAGGCCCACAAGTCTAAGTACTCGGTTCACCCTAGAGTCAACAAGATGTACAAAGACGTGAAGGAATTCTATTAGTGCCCCAACCTTAAGGGTGAAATTGCAACATACGTCAGCCGATGCCTTACTTGTTCAAAGGTCAAAGTTAAGTGTCAGAAGCCATCTGGTCTGCTACAGCAACCCAATATTCCCATATGGAAATGGGAACAAATCTCTATGGATTTCATCACCAAGCTACCTAAGACGTCTAATGGTCATGACACGATTAGAGTAATTGTTCACAGGTTGACGAAGTCTGCACATTTCATGCGATCAAGGAAACCGATAAGTTAGTGAAACTAGCCAAGTTGTACATGAAGGAGATTGTGACTAGGCATGGTGTGCCTATCTCAATCATTTCCGACCAAGACAGTCGATTCACTTCCCGATTCGGGCAAACACTTATGGATGCAATAGGTCTTTCTTAGACATAAGCACAACCTATCACCTACAAACCGATGGCTAGAGCAAGCGGACTATCCAAACCTTAGAGGACATGCTCTGTGCTTGCGTAATCTATTTCGGTGGAAATTAGAATTCTCATTTACCCTTGGTCAAATTCTCTTACAACAACAGTTACTACACCAGGATCAAGGCTGCCCCATTTGAAGCCTTATATGGACGTAAGTCTAGATCTCCTTTATGTTGGGCGGAAATTGGAGACAAATACTTGACTGGCCTCGAGCTAATTCAAGAAACAACCAATAAGATCTTTCAGATACGTGATCGCTTGAAAGCCGCTCGAGATCGTCAAAAGAGCTATGCTGATCGTCGTCGCATATCACTCAAATTCCAGGTTGGCGATAAGGTACTCTTAAAAGTCTCACCGTGGAAGGGTGTACCACGGTTTGGCAAATGTGGAAAGCTTAACCCCTGATACATAGGTCCTTTCGAAATACTTGCTAGGATTAGTCCTGTGGCTTACAAGCTCAAGTTACCTGAAGAGCTCAGTGGTGTTTATGACACGTTCCACGTATCCAATCTGAAGAAGTGTTTATCCGATGAATCTTTGATCATTCCTCCTGAAGAAATTCACAACGATGACCAACTCCACTTTATTGAGGAGCCGATCGAAGTGACTGATTGGAAGGTCTAGAAATTAAGAAGGAGCCGAACAAAACTTGTCAAAGTCAGATGGAATTGTTTATCCGATGAATCTTTGATCATTCCTCCCAAAGAAATTCACATCGATGACCAACTCCACTTTATTGAAGAGCCGATCGAAGTGACTAATTGGAAGGTCTAGAAATTGAGGAGGAGCCGAACAAAACTTGTCAAAGTCAGATGGAATGCAAAGCGCGGTCTCGAATTTACATGCGTCCGTAAAGATCAGATGAGATGCAAGTATCCTGCTCTTTTTCGCAAGACTGTTGAGACCAGTAGGAAAACTCGATTTCGTGGACGAAATTCCAAAAATAAGGGAACAATTTCAAAGTGTTTTATGAGGTTATCACCCATGCAAAACATGAAACATTTCTAGAGAACAAACATGTGTCGTCACAAATGGATTAAACTCAATAACACATGATAACTCTTCACTAACACACGTGTATAGATTACAAAAGTTCTCATGTGCTAACACCTAATAACATATGTTCATGAAGCTATAACTTGTGGAACTAATACATGTTAATATCGTCATCGAACCTCTTAACACAACTAAGTTATGTTTTGGTTTAAACGATCAATTACACGCCATGATAACTTGTGTTACGGTCCAATGATCCTAGTCCGTTGATAATAGATACCTATAACACTCCATATACTTGCCTATGTCTATATACAATTGGCCACAATGCACACGGTTTTATATCTAACTCCATATCAATAATATGTTAAACAATCCACAACTATGCACCCATATACATACATATATACACGCACACAATTATAGATGGATATATTGAGATTGTTTTGTCTTTCCATTACACCAATATAGGACCTTCCACCATTACACAATACTCATCCCCAGGAGAAAGTTTTGCTTCATTTGTATAACTAGCCTATGTAATCTCACATAACCAATGATATCACCTCTTACTTTGTCCCTATCCACATCCGAAACAAGGACACAAGAGCATACATGAGTCACTTTCACACATTGCATCTATATGGCAAGACAACCCACATACACTACATCCCATGAAAGTCCACATACCCTTTCTACAAAAGACAAACACTCCATTCGTCCGCTTCTTATTTCCGGCCGATGGTGACACTTCAACACAACAACTCTTGCTAACCATTGATGATACTTTTCCTCACTATACATACATGGAATTAGAAGACAAGTCCACTTCACTTATTAAGCCAACCCAACACCTCCCTAGCTTTGATTTAGTCTCAAAATGGAAGATTCTCCTTGTTTTCTTTTAGCCGATCCCAAGAAACTCCATACTTCATCACTTTGTCAAGCCATTTCACTAGAATAGGAAGTGTACTACAAAGGGTCATAAGGATCAAGGTGTGGAGCTTGCCAAGTTATGAAACTATATAAGGATGAGATTTGCATTAGCTTTTATCACACTTACAATACACTCAATCTCTCTACATACACACACACACACACACACACACATCTCTCGGCTCTCTTTCCCTCAACCGGCGAGACTCTAACCAACAACCCATCAAAATTAAAAACAATAACCAACTACTAATAAACACATTGAATGCACAAGCCGAAGGATAAATCTCAAGACTCGGTTCACCACCATTCTTTTCCAAGGTAAGTGTTTTGTACTCTAACACCTTTGAACCTTCAAAAAGAATCAGCCTCAGCATCTTTCACCCAAACCCGACCCTTGTCCCTATCTAATCGATTAGTCGGCTCATATGATCATCCACACACATTGATTTTAAAGTTGAAATAAACACTTCTTAGATCAAATGTTATGTACACACATACACCTAGACGTGTATATATATATATACACATGTGTAGCATTCACCCATAGCTCAAAAAAAAAGATATATGTATCCGAGCACACAAGGGCACCTACATATAATATGGGTCGAGTAGATGGCAACAAACTGGTTATGAAACTATATATACATATGTATAACAATATCCGAAGTTGGGTTGTATTTTAATGAATTCTTATGCCACTACGAAGAAAAGGCAACTACATACACATAAGGTCACTCGTTTATGCTCTAATTAACACTAGTAAGTTGATTGTATGATGTCTAATAATTGGATTTGGTGTCACTAGCACTCAAGGGCCTCGGCCGTATACATTAAACATATGTTAAAAAGGGATCAATTACATGTTAATGTTAGTTTGACACTATTATATAACATAACACATGTTAAACATTCGAATATTCATAAATACACCACCATGTTAGCATGGAAGATACCACATCACCCATGATGACGTATGGGGTCAGTTTTAATAACAATAGATGCATTTTCCCAATAAAACACCCTGAACTTCCGAAACCCTACATCAAACAAAGTACATACGGATCAACCAATAATTTTCATGTGCACTAAACATGGCCCACATTTAATTGACACAAGTGTCCACAAGTCGGGTGAACAACTTGTATGACAAACGACAAGAACGAACAACTTACCGTGTCCTTGTCAATCATAGGATACCGGTTGTCAAGACAGTATCTCTCCCATTATCCTGCATTACCAGACCATATCTATAATCACTAGGTGAGTTTCACAGCCCCATTTTACCGTTTTCCATTTTGGGGGATAAACATGCTACATTTCTAGTACATTTCATTTTGTGTGTTATTCTATCGTGACTACCATGTGGAAAATGAGACATTTGATTCATGAGCTCATCAGTCCTCGTAGTTACATATACACTATAACCATTAGCTATCAAAAGCCATGGAACACTTTAAGTGATATATTGGGTTGACACCCCCACTCTTGGTTAGTCGCTCTAACCGGTCACATACAAAAGAGTGTTAGTATTCTACTCTACATATGTTGTCTTTATTGTAAAATGAGTGAGGTACCACAGTCAAGAGGTTTGGTTATGGGACTCATGGTTTGCACAGTAATCATTCGCCTAGCTAGCCTATAATTGGTCATACACGAGTTTCACGAGCACGTTACATAGTACATTAAAAACCTGCGAACTCAGTGACATGATGTTGACAAAACATTTATGCATTTTTTTTAGGTAATTAATCATACGGATCAGAGACTTGAGGGTTAGGTTTAAGCTTACACTCGGTGGTACCATCATGGATTTGTTGTGTCAGTCATATGCTATCTTGGTGTGTGAGTCATGTGATTTCAGACAATTTCTTATTTTCAAACAATGTTGTGATATTTTAATAATTTATTACATTGTTCATCCTTCGATGGTATCTATTTAATTTAAATCATGTGTGTTGATCGAACTATGTGCTTGAAAACCTTTTGAATCACATCCCTGTGTTTCCACCTTGGCGGGGTGTGACACAAATTCTCAAAACTAGGGTTTTCTGGACATAGTATTGGCGTTTAGGAACAATGAACAGCTGAATAGAACTCACTATAGTTGCTGCCCAACAACCCTATATATAGACACCTTCCATTCGACCTTGCAATGTTTCGAATGAGAGTTTATTTTGTCTCATTCGTACCTACGACTTCTAGAATTAATACTTACTCGACCCTTCGACATACAGTACCGGATCACTAGCTGGGGACATACACAATAGTGCACTTACACCATTGGTCCCGTGTTAATCTTCTCGTTGATTGGTATCATTACAGTGACCCCCTTAAGGACTTATCATCCTCAATGAGATTTGCTCTACCATCCCGAATGGCGCAAGAGTGAATCTGATACCATTTGTAAATTTGTTCCTCTACAGGCCACGACCAATGTGGGATTTGCCTAGGGTGTCATATTATTCCATGTTAATCATAACAAATCAGAAGAATTGTTTTTTAACAAGTATTTTTATAAACCGTAAGAGCTTAGCACAAAGTATTACAATTCTCCCCATCAGCCCGATCACCCACAGTTTTCTTGTACAAAGAATGATTATGAAAAGTGATAAATAGAATAGTACAGACATTATTCTATTTATAGACAAAAAACTTTGATGACCCAAGCTGTCGTTTACTTATGACAGTGACATCTAAATAGACTAATAATTGATTCAAACATCTGCACTATTACAAGCATTGTTACATAAGTCAAAACTCTGTTGAATGATCAATTGAAGCTTAAGTTTTGTTGGCTTCAATAGTTCTTCTCATCAGACGTTTCTTCAACAGTTGTTTCCTGAGCAGTTGTGTAATCTCCAGCAGTTGTTAGAGTTAACATTCCTTTGGGATGATCTTGTATCCTACTTACTATTTTATTGAATCAGATGTTTAACATGTTTTGACTTTTCACTTCATCTGTTCTTATTTGGTTCAGCATACCCAACAGCTTATATCGCTTTTTTAACTAATAACGCCATATTTTGTTGATTCTATTCATGATGATAACGTGTTAAAAAAATAAGAAAAAAAGTTATTATTACTTATATCCCATAAATTTATAATCTGACCATCAATTCTCAAGTTTTCCAAACTGGACTATCTAGTCGGACAAGGAAACATAGAGGTAACCAGTCCAGTTAACTTTGTTTGTGATAGTGTATTTGAATTGAATAAACCAGTTGAACTAAATCGAGAAGTCAAATCGCTTAATTTTTTTTCACTTTTTCCTTAAAATAATCTTATCTCTTGATTTATTTATTGTTTATGAGGCTCATTTTTTTTATTTAAGACTTTATATTTAATTAATACTAGTAGGAATGCCCGCGCGTTGCGGCGGGCGCATCTGTTTTGCCCTTCGTGTATAGTGTTTGTTGGTTATTCGTTATGATGAAGTAGAAAACAACGATGTATAAAATATATGTTACTAAAAACTGAAACTCATAAGTATATCTTCTGAAAAATTTAAATGGGTACATAACAATAGGCCGTACTATTCCTTGCAACACCCTTAAATTGGCTCACATCCTTTGGTGGGACCCTTTTATGTATCTAGAAGGCAGATAAGTATGCCATCGTAGAGCGGTGCTTAGCGTAGTGAAGTGGCGTTGTATCTCTTAATGACCATAAGATTGTAGTGGAAGTGATGTAATTACTAAAATGCAGTTTGTAGTGTCCAGCATATTTCTATTATTTAGGGCACCCGCGAGATGCAGAGGAGTCAATGATTTGCATAGATACTCTCGTTTTATGTTAGTTTGACAAGCTCCGTAACAAATATAATTGACCAAACAAATTAGTAATCAATATAGTTAAAACTACCAAATCGACTGATAAGAACTTGTCTTCTTTTGGATATGTAAACGATTGGTGACTTCGTGAGATCAGAAACTTAAATTTCTATTCCTAGGAGCTAATAGTAGCAGAGAAAACAAAAAACCATCGAGGAAGATGATGACGTTGCTCATGAAGTATTTATACCATATTTGCTTGTATAAACGTCAAGCCTACATATATCGCTCACTTTAATGGGTTGAAACGTGTCATGGGTTGGGTGTGTTGGCAAACTTCATGTAACACCTCTCTATTTCAATAAATAATGATAATTATTATTATTATTAATATTAATTCTTATAAATGTTCACATGTCTATATATACGTCTATTATTAATATATAACGAATATAAAGTCCAAATACTCGATTTTAGTTGGTTCATATAAATTAAATACGTGATTCTAATATTTAAACGACTATACGAGTGGGATGTAACGAGAGACACGATTTTAACGGGCTCGTATACGCGGTGCCCAACCACTTGACCCACACCAAACCCCAACTATATAATATCCCTTCTCTTCATCTCATCTTCTTCACCAAAACCATAGCCCCCACCATATTATCCTTCATCTATTCCTTCTTTTCTCCATTTTTTTTCTGCACTCCTCCACACCACAACCATAACTATTGGCCTCTCCTTTCCCTCTCTAGATGGCAGTGCCGCCAACAACCACAACCACTTGAGCCGCCGCAGGCCACCATCTCAGCCAATACAGCCGTCGCTAACCACCACCCTTATCTCCCCCATCATCCCTCCTTCTCCTCCCCTCAATAAACTGCAACACATGAAAACCCTCTCCCTCTAGGCCTCCATCGGACTTGAGTCCCGATTGGACTAGTCTCAACAACAACAACCACCACCCGAGTCACCATTGACAGCAACATCGCCGCCCTTCACCCTCTTTTCATTAAAATGAAACCTGCCACCATAACCCTTTCCCTTCGACCACTTTGCACAGCCACGACGCCTGCACGAAGTTTGGCTCGTGACCTTACTGTTTCAGGCCTGATACAGTAGCCGGAATTGGGGTTGGGTGGTTCCCGATTGTTTTTTTTTTTATTATTGTTGTTCCAGGTCAGGTTCATTATGGGGCAGGAACAATATTTGGTTATGATGGCTGTGACCGGAGTGGTACCGGGCCGGCCAAACTCGAAGCAAGCCCGGTCAACATTCGAACAAACATTCCAGATCTGGTCAACCTTCGGTCAACCATTCCAGATCTGGACAAACCTAGTCGTGTCTATTTCGGTGTGGATCTCGGTGTTATTACCGGTTCAGATTTGGTCAAGATTCGATTCAGTCAACCATGGTCAAAGCTGGCCAATCTCGTTCAACAATCGAAGTTGGTCAACTCTAGTTCTAGGCGAATGCGTATCGATTCGAGAGTGGTTCGAGGGAAGGTATAAAACGCCACGACTTTAGTTTATTCTTTTCGTGTATATTGTATATAAATATTTATTCGAAAAGTGTAAGCGAACCGAACCGAATCGTAACAAAAAAACTAATTTTATTGTTGGCTTGACGAGTCAAATGAGGACTAACTTATGTTCATGCGAGTTATAAACTCGAACTACGCTTATATAAATGTATTACTTGTCAAAGCGTAAGATTTATAATAAGTTAACCTTTCGTCGTGTAAAATAGCTTTGTTAAATAATGTTGTGTTTTGTGAAATTGGGCAATTGATGTTTTGAGTTAAAATAGACGACTTGTGTTGTCTTGTTTCTTACAAAAACAGAGGAAACTCTGCCCAAATTTTTATAAAATATAAGAACCAAATCGGCCTTTCAAGTCTATGATTATGTGTAGACGAGATTATGTTTTTACAAATAAATTCTAACTTTCAAATCTTACGTCGTCATCAATAAGAAATATTTATATTTATTAATAAGTACATGTATATACTATCCAAGATACGAGACGAATTAACATTTGAGTCAAGCTACGTAAATATTATTTCGTTATACAAAATGTGTCTTTACCAATAACTTCAATAACTTATTTATTTCCAATAACAATACATATGCATATATTTTCAAGAAAACCAAACGAAGTTACTATCGGTTCGTTAAGTCATACACTTATTAAGAAACGCATTCTTTCAAATACGTGTCTAGGTAGTTGGCTAAACTATCTTTACAACCATAACAAAAACAAGCTTATTTGCATTAGAATTTAAGACATCGTTTATTTGTAATAGGATACAAGAGTTCAATTAATCCAAGTTCAGACTTGTTGCTACTTGCTAATACTTACACAGTGAATTTCAGGTGAGTTTTACATAGCCCCTTTTCCATTTCACTATTTTGGGGTGAAACATGTTACAACATTCTATATGCAATTCAATCATAAAGTGTCTATGTGTTTTTCTATGTTGCATTATGTCTTAAACATGACTAGGGTAAGCACAATATTCTAGTATACAATGATAGATCTACTGGACTGACAATCCCACCCGGATACGTACCTCCTACATAGGTAGCGTGGGTGATTGTTATCGCATAACATAATCGAGTGAACCATGAGCGTATGGGATGGACCACAATATTCTAGTCACAAGGGTTGATTATGCACTCGATTTACTACTAGTATGTTTTCACATATGGACTAGACTTGCCATGACACTTGAATTGTACAAGCATTATTCAATTATCAAAATCTATGTAATTCTCACCAACTTTTGTTGACCCAAAATATTTTCAAACTTAACATGTTTCAGGTTATAGCTTGCTTGGAGTTTAGAGTTAATGCTTGAAGATGCATATTTAGTATTTCTCATTTAATGTACAAATTCTTGTAGAACAATTGTATGTAATGTATTTAAATCAATTATTGAAATTTATTATTTACCATGAGCTACTGAACAATCATCAATACGTGACATCCCGATGTTTCCGCCATCGGTTGGGGTGTTACAGATTGGTATCAGAGCCATGGTTATAGGGAATTAGGTTATTATAAAAATAATCTAGTCTATAACCTTAGGACTTTAACCAGTACTTGCTTCAATTACTTGTAGCTCTACCTTATCCTTATCTCTATCCCTATCCTCATCCTTATTCTTAGCCTAACTTGGTCTTGCCTACTCTCTTTCACTTACTTGCTACAATCCTAACGTACTTCTAGATTATTAGGGCAGATTCGTTGGGCTTAGACATGATCTGTTTTGATAAGCCAACATTTTCGTTTATTCAGGGTTAGATATTTACAATCTTGGTGTTTCATTTATACCCCCTCACTCCCGAATAAAATCTAAGTTTTGAATCTCAAAATTTTTACAACTCAAATATATTTTCTTCTTATATAATTCCCTCATTAGCTTAAACTTCATGAATCATTTCTGGGTTTCACAATCCTAATTCATTTTACAAACTTATAATATTACCCATAAGTCTAATTATTTTTAACATCTAACTCAAATCATATGTTTCCCTTTACATCATACATAAATCTATCATCATTGATGTTTCTGGCCAATTTTATTTTAAACTCCCCCCCCCCTTACATTTTTATTTATGTGTATATATATATATATATGTATATTTTGAAGATACCATCAACCATAAAATTTCATCACATTCGAGATTTTAAAATCCTTGTTTAAACTGTAACCTTATAATCTGTGTATAGGAGATACTGTAGCACCAAAGCTAAAGAGTACTGAATTTTGTCAAACTTTCATCACTTGGGAATTTCACAAACTATAACAAATAAATATATTTTTTTTAAAGAGTCTTTTATTTCCTCAAACTTATTTGCTAAATTTCAAATTTTTATTGAACAATTTATTGGCGTAACAAATGATTTACGATAAAAATGTTTTAATCTATTAAGAATGACTTCTTTTATGTATTACTCGAAGCTTATTATACAAAACGTCTGAACAAATTCTTGATTTTTGAAATCCGACATCGTGTTTAAAACCTATGACTCATCGAAATATTTTAATCTAGATCAATTTAGTTGTACTATTTAATGATTGTTGCTTTACATACAAAACCAAATTTTGAAAATAAAATCTTTCCATCCACAGGAACAAAATTTACTCTACAATTTTTCGATTGACACCTACTTACTTTAAACTTGTTTGAACCATTACAAATTTTTGGCAAATACCGAAATCATGTTTCCTCATACCCTTGATTTTAATATTTGATTCAAACCCCACGATTTATACTGCTAAATAATCTCCTTACTATTTGTGCCTCTTTGGAAAACCCATAAACAAACCCTTTATTAACTATTTTCACGCGCATTATCTTTCATAACTTTGATGATACTTTGAGTTCTTCATCATCCTCTCAAGAACTAAATTCATACTCTTTACCTTCTTGAACATGAACTTGATCCCTATGATAACCAAACTATTGAAAACTTGATTATTCGTTGCATCAAACTTGATTCTTAGGTATCCATGAGGATTTGATTATCTACCTGAACATTTGATTATTCATGATATTTGGAAGCATGGAAAATAAACTATTTGCTATAAACACACCTAAAGTCATTAACCTTGTCTAGGGCAACTCTATTGCAGCTCGCATGCTATACTTGATACTTGATGCATTTACCAACTTGCTTACATGTATGTATTATCAATTTGCAACTTATGTGTTAAGCCAAAAACAATTGTTACACTTAATCAAACAACTGGTAGGGGATGAAGTACTTGCTCAACAGTTAGTAGAGTACCTAATAACCTGCTCAACGATTGGTAGAAGTCATCATGCCTGCTCAACAGTCGGTAGAGGTTCTAATAACCTGCTCAACGATTGGTAGAGGTCATCATGCCTGCTCAACAGTCGGTAGAGGTTCTAATAACCTGCTCAACGACTGGTAGAGGCTATCACACCTGCTCAACAATCGGTAGAGGTTCCTACTCACTGACTGGTAGAAGTCTTTTTCCTGCTCAACAGTTGGACTTATTTTTGGATACATTGTATACGATTCAATCACAAGGCTATTTTGCATTACTTACATGTGTGTTTAGAGTCATAGAAGGACACAAAACCCTAATGTAAGGTAAATTGGTGATTGCGGTCCGGAACGTAATCACGAATTTACAGGTACGTTAAGGTAGTGTGAAATTCTATCAAGGTAATCGGTAGATAACTAATTATAAACTCTAGTTATACAATAGTACATTTAGTCTTTCTATAGTCAATCAATTCATGCATTTCTTATAGGATTCCTAAAACATAAGTTTAGTGTTTTGCAAAACTCTTATGCTCCTTGCTATTTCAGACGAACCTAAGCTAATCCTTAAAACTCACACACATCAATCCTTTCATCCAAACTATTCGAAACAGTTTATTCTATTACCTACGAAATTCATGACGTGCCATAACTCAAATTTTCCAAACCACAGTTGCCTTAATTCCTTAACCTTATGTTTTTAATAACTTCGGGACGAAGTTTCCTAAAGTAGGGGAGACTGTAACGCCTCGCTATTTCAATAAATAATGATAATTATTATTATTATTATTATTATTATTATTATTATTATTATTAATTCTTATAAATGTACACACGTCTATATATACGTCTATTATTAATATATAACGAATATAAAGTCAAAATACTCGATTTTAGTTGGTTCATATAAATTAAATACGTGATTCTAATATTTTAACGACTATACGAGTGGGATGTAACGAGAGACACGATTTTAACGGGCTCGTATACGCGGTGCCCAACCACTTGACCCACACCAAACCCCAACTATATAATATCCCTTCTCCTCATCTCATCTTCTTCACCAAAACCCTAGCCCCCACCATATTATCCTTCATCTATTCCTTCTTTTCTCCATTTTTTTCTGCACTCCTCCACACCACAACCATAACTATTGGCCTCTCCTTTCCCTCTCTACATGGCAGTGCCGCCAACAACCACCGCCACTTGAGCCGCCGCAGGCCACCATCTCAGCCACTACAGCCGTCGCTAACCACCACCCTTATCTCCCCCATCATCCCTCCTTCTCCTCCCCTCAATAAAATGCAACACATGAAAACCCTCTCCCTCTAGGCCTCCATCGGACTTGAGTCCCGATTGGACTAGTCTCAACAACAAGAACCACCACCCGAGTCACCATTGACAGTAACATCGCCGCCCTTCACCCTCTATTCATTAAAATGAAACCTGCCACCATAACCCTTTCCCTTCGACCACTTTGCACAGCCACGACGCCTGCACGAAGTTTGGCTCGTGACCTTACTGTTTCAGGTCTGATACAGTAGCCGGAATTGGGGTTGGGTGGTTTCCGATTGTTTTTTTTATTATTGTTGTTCCAGGTCAGGTTCATTCTGGGGCAGGAACAATATTTGGTTATGATGGCTGTGACCGGAGTGGTACCGGGCCGGCCAAACTCGAAGCAAGCCCGGTCAACATTCGAACAAACATTCCAGATCTGGTCAACCTTCGGTCAACCATTCCAGATCTGGTCAAACTTAGTCATGTCTATTTCGGTGTGGATCTCGGTGTTATTACCGGTTCAGATTTGGTCAAGATTCGATTCAGTCAACCTCAGTCATCCATGGTCAAAGCTGGCCAATCTCGTTCAACAATCGAAGTTGGTCAACTCTAGTTCTAGGCGAATGCGTATCGATTCGAGAGTGGTTCGAGGGAAGGTATAACACGCCACGACTTTAGTTTATTCTTTTCGTGTATATTGTATATAAATATTTATTCTAAAAGTGTAAGCGAACCGAACCGAATCGTAACAAAAAAACTAATTTTATTGTTGGCTTGACGAGTCAAATGAGGACTAACTTATGTTCATGCGAGTTAACAACTCGAACTACGCTTATATAAATGTATTACTTGTCAAAGCGTAAGATTTATAATAAGTTAACCTTTCGTCGTGTAAAATAGCTTTGTTAAATAATGTTATGTTTTGTGAAATTGGGCAATTGATGTTTTGAGTTAAAATAGACGACTTGTGTTGTCTGGTTTCTTACAAAAACAGAGGAAACTCTGCCCAAATTTTTTTAAAATATAAGAACCAAATCGGCCTTTCAAGTCTATGATTATGTGTAGACGAGATTATGTTTTTACAAATAAATTCTAACTTTCAAATCTTACGTCGTAATCAATAGAAATATTTATATTTATTAATAAGTACATGTATATACTATCCAAAATACGAGACGAATTAACATTAGAGTCAAGCTACGTAAATATTATTTCGTTATACAAAATGTGTCTTTACCAATAACTTCAATAACTTATTTATTTCCAATAACTATACATACGCATATATTTTCAAGATAACCAAACGAAGTTACTATCGGTTCGTTAAGTCACACACTTATTAAGACACGCATTCTTTCAAATACGTGTCTAGGTAGTTGGATAAACTATCTTTACAACCATAACAAAAACAAGCTTATTTGCATTATAATTTAAGGCATCGTTTATTTGTAATAGGATACAAGAGTTCAATTAATCCAAGTTCAAACTTGTTGCTACTTGCTAATACTTACACAGTGAATTTCAGGTGAGTTTTACATAGCCCCTTTTCCATTTCACTATTTTGGGGTGAAACATGTTACAACATTCTATATGCAATTCAATCATAAAGTGTCTATGTGTTTTTCTATGTTGCATTATGTCTTAAACATGTCTAGGGTAAGCACAATATTCTAGTATACAATGATAGATCTATTGGACTGACAATCCCACCCGGATACGTACCTCCTACATAGGTAACGTGGGTGATTGTTATCGCATAACATAATCAAGTGAACCATGAGCATATGGGATGGACCACAATATTCTAGTCACAAGGGTTGATTATGCACTCGATTTACTGCTAGTATGTTTTCACATATGGACTAGACTTGCCATGACACTTGAATTGTACAAGCTTTATTCAATTATCAAAACCTATGTAATTCTCACCAACTTTTGTTGACCCAAAATATTTTCAAACTTAACATGTTTCAGGTTATAGCTTGCTTGGAGTTTAGAGTTAATGCTTGAAGATGCATATTTAGTATTTCTCATTTAATGTACAAATTCTTGTAGAACAATTGTATGTAATGTATTTAAATCAATTATTGAAATTTATTATTTACCATGAACTACTGAACAATCATCAATACGTGACATCCCGATGTTTCCGCCATCGGTTGGAGTGTTACACTTCAAGCCTACATATTCATTTGTGTGAAAAAGTGTCACATCATACTATCCTGCAACCACATAAATTTAAAAAGAATATATAAATACATAATATATGATGTAATTTATTTACTATAAACATTGAAAGATATGTAAGTTATGTATGTGAAGAGTCACCACATTATTTATATACCAAATACATGACCACTATTTATAAGACTATAACATTGATACAAACATAATAAAGACATGGAGGTTATGAATGTTAAGAGTCACCACATTATTGTTAATTTCCTCATCAATTTTATAATTATGTTTAAATTAATTTCTTCAACAATTTAGTATTTAAGTAGAAAGACAATTTTACCCCTTAAATGACTTCAATAAGCATTGTACTATAAGCAATAAAGGTTGTATTTACTTAAATTTGTAGGTATCCTTCACTGATGCTTTATAATATAGTACAAAAGATAAAAATTTGGGTTGATTCATTAGCATGAACATGAATTTATAGCTTTTTGATTTCTTATTTCTTAACACAAATAACATAAGTAATTAACACATAGTTAAGTTTTTGTTTTCTCTTTATGCTAGTGTTTAATTTATTTTATTAATTAGAATGAGAACATAAACAATATACAATTGCCGAAAGCAAAATAATATTGCGAACCACACTTCATACAACGTTTAACAAGAACATTAAATAGATCAACAAATACCTTAAAAGTCTTAGAACAAATATAGTTTACGTATAGATCGAGTTAACTATTTCATGGCGTTCAAGAAGACCATGTTGATTGAAATTGAGAAAAGTCTCCATACCCTTCTCCAACCATCCTCTCCATCAAGGAGTGAAACATATTAGAAACATACCCTTCATGTCCATTGGTTCCCTGCAACATCATTTTCATCCCATGTAGCAAGTGGAAGTAATATTTATAATATTTTAGAAACATATTAGCAAATCTAGAATGTTATATTTATAATTTTGTCTGGTTTATTTAGTTAACAATATATATGATTCAAGATACACAACTTCTTAACAAGGATAGTTAGGAAAGCCATATGTCCCCTTCATAGGGGCCATATCATCCAATTCAGTAGAGTTGGGGTTAATAGGTCATAGAACATGCTTGCTTATGAAAAGCTTCATGAAGAGAAACTAAAAATGCACAAAAAAAGGAAAAAATTGTACTAATTAATTTTGAAAAATATTTTCTCATCAATAATTCATAATATTGTTTGTTTATTGTTTTAATTGTTAGTTGCACAATTAAATTACCTCAATTTGATTCTGCAACGATCCAACATAGTTGATTATTACATCCAACATCACTGGCATTCCCATTGTCTATAGAAAATAACTAAATTTAAATGGAGCAAAACAATGATATATTATAAGGATAATTTTTTGTAATTGTCAAAGAACATATGAACAAGTAGAAAAAAATGTATATATGTATATAAAGATTAACTCATATCTTTATACCTTGTAGCACCCGGGAACCATATTTTGCAAGCATCTGATTTGGAAGGTTTAACGCGCGAAAACCCGCGACAGCAGAGCTACAGGCGAATAGAACACTAATCGCTTGATGTATCAGGCGATTACAGCCTGTCCGCCTGATAAATCAGGCGAGTAGCCCCTATTCCCCAGTTGACTATCTCCAATTCCCCAGTTGACTTTTCCTAATTGCATGTAAGTTTCCTAATCGCGTGTACTGCTGTCGTAAGCGTATTTTGACATCCCGGAACATGATTTGACACCTAGGAACATGACAGGAACCCCGGGATACACCCAATGGCTTAGTAACACGTGTTCGGATCTGTTTATGCGTTAATTGGACATTATGCTAGACTAAGTGAACTCTTGCGCGTATTAAGTGTTTAATTGCATATGTTGCATGATCTCTTGTATTTGTCTAACACGTGGAATGTCGGCTCACCAATGGGATGTCGGGTCTTGACTGGTACGGTCGGTTTAACAGTCAAAGGTGTTTTCAAACGTTTATGGTTATGGTCTGGACATTCGGGGACTAGTTAACCTGCGGGTTATTAGTCCGGATACTTATTTACATCTTATGATAGGTTGCCGCTATTTGGGGCTATCATAGCATAATTACTTAACTGTTTTCAAGTAACGCAATCTAAGGTGAGTGTCACAGCCCCACTTTTACTATTTTACTTTTGGGGGAGAAACATGCTACATACTTACTTACTAAAGTTCATGTTATACTATGGTTACTTTACAAATATTATGCGGCTTTTATGGAAAGTCCCAGGGGGAAACCGTGAATGTGCGGGGATGCACAATGGGGGAAATGTGGATAGATCTATTGGGCCTCACAAAACCCACTCGACGGTTGGGCCGGGTGGGTGCATATTGGCTCTTATTACTGGCTCGCCGAGGCATCGGTTATAGCCAAAACGTCTGGGCATGCTTCAACAAACTTACACACGTATAGTAATGGGTTCCCAACCGTAGTAGTAAACAAACACTTAACGTCTAGCTAACGTTCTTATAACCTAGTAGTAATAGATATGATCTTTTCAAACTTGTAACAACTCTTTTATAAATGAAAACCTGTGAACTCACCAGCATTATATGTTGACATTTTTGGCATGTTTTCTCAGGTCGCTAAGGTAGCACTCAACGGGCTAGGCGCACGAAGTCATGCACAGCGTCTAATATTTTGAAGCATATTAAACAATGTTTTGTAAACTATAATATGTCTTTTGGTTGTAAACAAGAAATGCTTCCGCTGCTGGTTTACGGCTCAAACCATGATATTTTGGTTTTAAAAATATATATGAATGCATGTTTGTTGTATGTTTATTGTGATCGTTGACTGAGATCCTGGTGCGTCACGCGCCTCGCGGTAAAACCCCGCATGTGAAATTTGAGGGTGTGACAATATACAAACAAAAACAGTATAATATGTTTAATTACCATAATATATCTTTTTTAGTTTACACGTGTAGTTTTCAATAATATTCAAAGAATGAAAACCAAACAAAATGATTGTTGACATGGAAAGTATATGACATTGGATACTTCATTCTTCATTGAACTAGTTCGATAAAACAGGCGGCCGACCAACACTTTACACGTTAAACCTATCTTGTCTACTAGGTTTTAGATACATTTTTGGTGTAATTATGATCCTTCATGAGTGCTAGAATTGAAGAAGTTGATGTGGTCGATGATTTTATTTCATGGTTCTAATAAATAGGTAAAAACTCAATTGTATTTCTATACTAAAAGTAACAAAAAAATTGTTAAACAAATATATGAGTGTTTATACATTGTATCACTCTAAACTTGTAGAACTTACTAAAAATTAATAAAGCATAAATGATGATCTAATCATCATGTGGCTCTTCTAAATGACATATTTTCTCATGTAGATGCTTGTCCATCTGTAAAAGAAATATGAGATCAGTTGAAAAATTTGTGTGAAAAAGGATAAAAAAAAGAGAAGAAACAAGAGAACTAATTGTGTTTCTAGCTATGAATATTTCAAATTAAACATTGGCAAAACTTATAACAGATTTTCAAAAATCTTACATGAGTTAAAGAAATATGGGGTAACAAAATCTAATAATGAAAGGAATGTAAAGTTCTTAGGAGCTTTACCCATAGAGTGGAGAACACTAACAATGACCCTAGCCTCAACCTTAGAACTAGAGAACTTGAATGTCCATGATCTCTGTATGTGCGTGAAAGGATCGTATAACAACAAAGAATGATCAAACAAGTTAGTTTTAGGTGCGGAAACCCTAAAACTATCACAAAATAATAGTCAAACAGATTAAAACACACAGGTCATCATTTTCAAATGTTTTTCATTAATTAACAACTCGATTACACGTTGAAATATGATTACAATCAAGGTATGAACGATAAAAGAGTTAAACAAAAACTAGAGAGAGTTTCAGAAAGTGGAGGGAATAATAATGACCAAAAGTTACATTTAAAAATCAAACTTGTCTATTTATAGACTGCACAATCGCCCAAATTGATTGTGCGAATGTGCAGGTTCGCCCAAATCATCTGGTCGAACCAAGTTCTACAATAAAGTATATTCACATTCGTCCACAGTGTCTTCCTTCGCACCTTTTATCTTCCTTCGAACCTACAAAAAGCCTCCTTCGCACCTTCTGAAGTCCTCCTTCGCACCAACGATATTTACCAAAACATATGTGTTGTTCAATCCGAAGCATTAGTCGCACTTTTGCATCTACAAACTCCCCCTCGACTATTGCTTGGATTGTTGTCGACGTTGTTCGTCCATTCTAATGTTCATCAGTCTGATATGTCGTTGAATCTTCTGTTCTCTCGTCAACACCGGTTCCTGAAATTGCTTTTGCTTCTTCGTTTTCAGTTCAGGCACCTTTTGCTTTTCAACAAACTTTCCCAGCTTCTCGCCATAGTCACATCCAGCATTGATATCATACGCAAAGCACAGAAATACCACACGTTGGTACTTTCCTGCTTGCTCAGCATCCTTCGCATCAGAATAGATCGGATTATAAAACAACATGATTATATCCTCATGTGAGCAGTTTATCAACCACATAGGATCAAAAATGTGTACTTTCTTGTAGTTCTTCTCTCCGTCTTTCAATACAATCACGGCCTCTGCAATTTTCCAGTCGTAATACCACCAGATGAAATCTTTGGCAAAGTGTTGTGGGATAGGCAACAAAGGAATCTTTTTCAACACTCGCGGTGGTTTGTATTTTAACGTCACCTTGGGCATACCTGTAATCTGATCAATATCCTTCTTGTGAACAATTCGTTTAGGATATTGTGGTTTAAACAAGTCCCACTTGGTTCGGCTTTCTCTAGTCATTTTCTCAGCAAAGTAGGTAATCTGACTATTTGACGCTCCCGTTAAACGGTGACGACAAATATCACGGATTGCCCAATAGGGAAGAGTCTTCAAATGATGAAATTTATCGAAGTATAAGATTCCCTTCTCCCACTTTACTGCAATACATCTCAATTCTTTAACAAACTTCCAGGCCAATGCACGACCTTTGAATATACCACTGTGAAGTTTGTAAAAGCTTCCTTGAATTTCAGCTTTCGGACGATTGTTTTCTTTTTCTTTCAACTTCTTCAAGAATTCTTTCAAACTCTCCGACTGCTCGAACCGTGGTTTGTCATGCCCTTTAAAGATTTCGTCTTCAAATGCTCTGCTCTTCTCTTTTGCTAGTTTCTCGGCATGGTTTAGCAATTCATCTGAGAAAGAAAATCCACAATCTTGATTAGTCTTGAAGTATTGTGGATACTCCTCGCTTGTAATGTCTTCCATTTCAACTTCCTCAAACGTAGGAACGTCACGGTCATCAGAATGATTCCCGGCTTCCTTCTCAGGTATCTTCGGAATGAAGTTGTCAGCAAGTAATTCTTCCAAAGTCTTTCCTACTTGCTTTGCTAAACCCTCAAGTATCTCTTTTGAAATTGCTGCAGAAACTTCCCCATCCTCAAGATCAGGGTCATCAAACTCCAACTCGAATAGTTTATTGTTCGATTCAAATATCTCTGGAAATCTGCTAGTCATGTCGATCGTCCAGACTCGATCAGTAAGCATCTGGCGATACTTGTTCTTATCGTCTTCAAACAATGACTGCAGTTTCTCGTTCCAGAAGATATCATCATCCACATTCTCTCCAGGAGCCTTAGAGCTCGACTCACCACCCTTACTTGAGTCACGCTTCTCGTATGTAAACTTGTCAACGTCATCATCATCATCATCACTACTATCATCAAAAGAAGAGCCGTTTCCATCACTTGAACCATCATCTAAACCTCCATCATCCTTATCATCTTTCTTCTTCTTCTTTGTATCGTTTCCTGCATCTTCATCAAGTTCTTCATCTTCTTCTTCATCAGATGGTTCGAAATCAACTTGTTCTTCTTCTGTTTCCTTGTCTACTTCACCAGCTTGAAGTTGAGGAGCTTGAGAGTACAAGTTCTTGATCAGATCATCCATATGCTTGTTACTCTTCTTCAACTGTTTGTTCTCCTCCTTCAAGACTATGATTCTCCTGGTGTTTCGTTTCTCGTGCTTCAGCAACTTCTTATTTTCTCTCTTCAATCTCTTAATCGTTTTCTTCAAAGCTTCATTATCATCTGCTGATGTGACTACGACCTCTAACATCTTCTTATCATTAGACTTTAACTGCTCAATCTCAGTTTGTTGTTTGTTGATTAGATTCATCATTTCAGACAATCTCTGATTCACAGCACTCATAATGTCACTGTCCACCGAAACTTTCTTTTTCATTTGTGGTTCAACAACATCAGGTAGTTTGCCTTTTCTGATCTTCTTAAGCACGTTATCCAAAGCCTCATTAACCTCATCCATAGGTATGTCTTCAGTCTGTTGTGTGCTTGATGTTGTCGCAGTCTTTTGCTTCTTTTGAGCTGGTGCAATAACCGGTGACTTAGAACTTGTAGCCGGTGGTAGTTTCTTACCAGCTATCAAAGACTCAATCTCTTTCTTTCTCTTGATACTCGGCTTCTCCTGTTTCTTCGTCTCTTTCCTAGCAGCTTGCACAGGAGAACCAATAAACGTCTCATCTACATTCATACTCAACTCTTCTTCATCAACAAGAATAGGACTTTTGTTCCCTTGATCTTCAACGTTCTGGCTAGCAGACGCACCAGCCTCAGTGGCCTTGGGCGTGGTGGTCTCTACCGTCTCAGCATCTGAATTCCAGCGTTCATCTTCCTGCGTCTCTTCTGAATCAACAGACGCCTCATCAACTATATGTAAACCCTTCTTCGCCATCGTCTTATTTCTTCTTGACGTGCTTTTCTTCTTTTCGGGATCAGTAACCTCTAACCTTATCTCCTTTTTCTTTGTCTTTCCACTCTTTGCGCCCACATTCACAACTTGTCTTTTGCGTTTCGCATCAGGATCAACATGATGTAACGGATTATCAGGATCAGAATCACTGTTTACATTCCTCACAAGCCCTTCACCCGGATCTGTATAATCAACTCTAGCTAGATGTCCAAATAAACGTCTTACAGGAGGACGTTCATCAACTGACAATCCCTTATATGCCTTCATCCTAGCGAGTGTATTCAGCGACATATGTTCCTGAACAACTATGTGCTTAGGATCTCTTTTCAGCTCCTTATACTTGTTGTCAAACACCATCTGGAGGAAACGAGGATAAAGTAGAAACTTAAGATTCCTCGTGCTGTTCACAGGCTCTAGTAAATGAGACATCAGCATGCCAGAAACATTGAACGGTTTGTTCAACACTAAGGCAACCATCATAGAACTGATGCTCTTCCTCATCAAATCATATCCTCCAGCTGCAGATCCGAATACATGAATCAAAACATGTGCCAGATATTTAAATTGGGGGCACAGTTTTCCCTTATGCAATGAACCGTCAGTGATTGGTCCATTGTATTTCATTCTGAGGAAGCACTTTCGCTGATCCATAAAAGTAAACTCCTTTGGATCTGTCGGCTCATCATTCAAGTTCAACGCTTCTCTCAGATCCTCTTCACAAACAATGACTCTCTGTCCTTGAATCTTGCTCGTCAAACACGATTCACACTTCCAGAAGTCAAGCTTGGCATTCGACCAAAATTCTTGTATCATATCCCTGTAGATAATCGTCGGGCTAGCAATGGCATCTATCACCCTGCATCTCTTCAGAAAATCAATAATGCCAACGAACTCTGTATGCTTCTTTACTTCTCCGAGATACGCACAACAGTTATGCGCATTTTCAAAGTCTAAAAGCTTGGCAGGCTGTGATGATGATCCAGCTTGTTCCGTCGTCTTCTCTTGTTCAGACATCGTTAAATCTGCAAAACAAACAAAAACACACGTTAAAAATCGACAAAATTTCAAACTTGAAAAGTTTTGGTAACAAACTTTCTCTTTCGCCCAAACGGGGGTACGAAAGAGTTTTAATCAGGTGCGAATGTGAAACATAGATGGTACGAATGTATGAATTTTAAATAAAAGTTTCATTCGCCCACATATTCCTCATTCGACCGTTTGCTTTTCTTCCTTCGCCCATTCGTACTGGTCGAAGGAGTCAGTTCTAATTTTGAAATTTCAATTTTGAAATTGAGTGTTTCTGATCATGTCCATTTGATTGAAACTAATCCTAATGATGCCGATTAACAATCCTAAACTAGCAGATTCATCAATTATGTATTGTATTTGTGTTTTCACTTAAAAACTAGGGTTTAAACAAACTTATCAATCAATTGATCAAACAATCAGTTTTTAAACCATGGTTTTTGTTATATCTCCCCCTAAAACACACATACAATAAAATCTAATCAACAATGGTTACAATTATATTGATTTTAAACATTTTAGAACAGTTAGGGCTCGGATTATAACACAGAGATTAAATCCTGTAATCTGTGATGATAACCTGTGAAAAAGAGTGCAAAATGATCAGAATGAAGTAGCGAAGACAATGGAATGATTAAAAAGAAACAAGCATCAAGGTGAGGTTAATGAAGAAAAATCTGAAAAATTTTGAATGAGGTTCGAATGAGAGAAATGGGTATATATAGGGATACTCCTTCGCCCATTCTATACGTACGAAGGAGAAGCTTTTGTCTCCTTCGACCCTAGTGAAAGGGTTCGAATGAGACAAAAGGGTTCGAATGAGGTAAATGTTCATGAACACTCTCCTTCGCCCATATAAAACATACGAAGGAACATGTAAAATCCCACATTCGACCAACCGAATGGGCGAATGAGAAATGGGATTTTTGAAAATTTTCCAAATCTCAAAAACGAGTTCCGGTCCAATTATTTTCCAACTTTTAAGCATCCAACAATCATATTTTCACATTTTAAAAGTTACAAAGCTCAAATGGTGTATCAGGGTTTAGAAAATCGACATCAACCACCATCAGTTATCAAAGATAAGATGGAAATAAAAAATCTTTTTGGATTTTCTAAAATTTATGCTAAAACACACCTAAAATCTTTTTGAGGTTTGTAATTTTTGACGATAAAATAAAATGCAGAAATGTAAATGAAAAACTGTAAATGTTTTTGGGATTTCCGGTAAAGGGATCATATCAGTTTTTGAGAAATCTGATCACACCGTTGATCTTTTTGAAATTATTATCATTAAAGACAATGTGTGATCTGGCAATTGCTGATATTGTGATCCACATAAACTCACATGCAGACTTTTATGCCGTGCTTTATACTGATACTGATATTTATAGTATAAACGCAATTGTCTGTGGTTCCCACGCACACGACATACTCCCGTATCAAGAAGTAAATGCACAAAGACTCATTGTAAAGCGTGATTATGCTTTCGTCGTCTGTAATTGTACAAGATATAATGCATAGAGGTATACAGGTCAGCAAATTAATGCAGCAAAGTAACATATGCACTATACCAGGTTGAGGACTGATATTAATCATGATTTGCATCAATGATTAATACGATGTAATAGATAATCTTTGATCATCATATAACATGGAAAGTTCCTCAATTCGGTAACTTTAGGATTTGGCATATAGCTCTTTTATAAAGACACCCTGTCTGATCTAGGTCCGTAATGACTTACAGCAGAAGATCAGAGATGCTATCCCCAGACAACTAATAACATAACGACCCTAAACCTCCGAGTTTTGTACAGATACCCTATCAAACGAAATTACGGTACTAAGACCATATGCCCATGAGGAGTTCATCCACACAACAATTCGTTTGATATGTATGTATCAGGCACGCAGTAATAGGTCCACGAAGCCTATCAGCACATCGCACAGACTCAGACACACGCCCTATATAGCAATACATTACTTAGAATGTGTCAGATCCCCACTGATGTACTATCATTTCCCTTTATACTCCAGGAAATCATTTTAGAATTTTCTGATTTTTATAGATTTTGGAATTTACTGTTCCCAAGGATAAGCTGGAGCATTTCAAATATGTGACTGCCCAGATATCGTTTGTTCACAGAAATCTGACGGCATTAATCTAAGGGAAGAAGATATAGCAGTCAACAAAGAAATTTTCTAATTTTTATGGATTTTGAAATTTTTCAATGTTTTTAGTTTTTCGAAATTTTTCTGAAAAGCAGTAAAAATGTAAACTAAAATGTGATAGACTGAGGTGGTGATCAGTCCTGTTTTTCTTTAATACCGTTAGCTTTTAAAAGATAATCAAATCTGGATTTGTCAAAAGCTTTGGTAAAAAGATCTGCGCGTTGGTAATCAGTGCGGATTTTGACCATATCGATCAACTCTTTAGCATAACAATCACGGATAAAATGATATTTAATCCGGATATGTTTAGCCTTTGAGTGATTTACTAAGTCTTTTGTTAATGCGATTGCGGCCTCATTATCACAGTAAATAGGGGTTTTAAGAAATTGCAAACCGTAATCCACCATCTGTTGTTGGATCCAAAGAACCTGTGAGCAGCAACTCGATGCTGAAACGTAATCTGCTTCACATGTGGATAGTGCAACTGCGGTTTGTTTCTTGCATTGCCAGGTCACGAGCCTGCTCCCCATAAACTGACATCCAGCCGTTGTGGATTTGCTGTCTTTGTCACAGCCGCCCCAATCTGCATCACTAAAAGCGATTAGGTCAAAATTATCATCATGAGGGTTCCAAAGTCCTTTCGATGGACAACCCTTCAGATATCTAAGGATATGCTTGACAGCTGCAAGATGACTCTGTTTCGGCTTCGATTGATATCGCGCACAAAGACATGTCGCAAACATTATATCGGGACTAGACGCTGTTAGATACATCAGAGATCCGACGATTGCTCTGTATGTAAATGGATCAGTCAGCTCCCCCTTAAGGTCAACTCCAATCCCGTGATTGGGCTGTATCGGGGTATCCATCGGCTTCGAATCATCCATCTGGAATCGGCTCAAGACTTCAGAAACGTATTTTGTCTGGTGAATAAAGATCCCCGTTGGTCTTTGCTCCACCTGCAAGCCTAGGAAAAACTGCATTTCTCCCATTGCGCTCATTTCGAACTTTTCCTGCATAACTTGTTCAAATTCCCTGCACAGAAGTTCGTTAGTTGACCCGAAAATAATATCATCAACATAAATTTGTACAAGAAGCAAATCATCTCCTGCTCGTTTCGTGAACAGTGTGCAGTCTACCAGTCCGCGTTTGAATCCTTTCGAGAGAAGATACGTGCTCAGCTCCTCATACCATTGTCTCAGAGCCTGGTGCAACCCGTAGAGAGCTTTGTTTAACACATAAACCTTATCCCGGTGAATAGGGTCCTCAAAGCCGGGCGGTTGACCTACGTAAACTTCCTCTTTGACCACACCGTAAACAAAAGCGCTCTTTACATCCATCTGATACACCTTGAATTTCTTCCATGATGCAAACGCTAGGAACATTCGGATAGCTTCCAAGCGTGCAACCGGTGCATAGATTTCATTGTAATCGATTCCCTCAACCTGATGAAAACCTTGAACGACCAAACGAGCTTTGTTTCGCACTATGACTCCTCTGTCATCCTTCTTGCATTTAAACACCCATTTGGTTCCAATTTTCTTTCTTCCAGGGGGCAAATCTGTCAGTGTCCATACACCAAGTTTCTGGAATTGTAATAACTCCTCCTGCATTGCTTCCACCCAGGCATCATCCAAAAGTGCATCCTTGTATGTCCGCGGCTCGACCTGTGAAACATAACAAGCAAAAGACCAGTCATTTGGAAAACCAGATTTCTGTATTTTGGCATATAAAGCAAGGTTGCCAATATTTTCTGGTGCTTGAGCATTTCTCAGCTGCCCTCTAGTCATCACGCTGCTACCAGGATCACCAATAACCTGTTCAAGCGGGTGTATCCGATGTATCTGAGATTCCGGATAATCAGGTACTTGTACTCCCGTTTGAGTTGTCAAATTCTCTGTAGAAACCAGATCATTACCCACATTCGATGTTGAAGCATCAGTATTAGTTGGGTTCACTGGTGGTGTCACTGTAGCATTGTCCAGAATAGTTTCACTTGTTGCATCATCGTCTTCATCTTCTGAATCTGATGAATTAAGCATTGTGGAAGCCTCTTGGAACACCTCTTCTTCCATCACAGGAGCAGTGGTATCATTAGAAGCTGCTTGAGGATTTACCGTGATCGGACGCACTAACGGTGAAGTCACGGCGTTTTCGACCTCGTAATATAAGCGAAGTACTGCTTCTTCAACCATGCTATCTAGATTGAATGATTCAAAGAAGTCTTTGTAATCAAACATCCAATCTGGTCCTCCACCCTGTACATTTTGTGTGTATCCTTGAACTTCGACGTTAGCCCACTCCTCGACTTTTCTAGTTCTTTTGTTGAATACCCGTTTTAATGGGGTTGCATATCCAACAAAATAACCTTCTTCAGCCTTTGGTGCGAACTTCTCCGAAGGATTCAGCATTGTACACGGGGCACCAAATGGTTCTAGATACTCCAGATTCGGCTTGCGTCGGTTCAACAGCTCATAAGAAGTTTTGCCAAACTTCTTCACTGTCAAAACACGGTTAAGAGTGTAACATGCCGCGTAAATAGCTTCGTTCCAGAACATGACAGAAAGATTTGAATCCGCAAGCATAGTTCTCGCCGTCTCTATTAGAGTCCTGTTCTTTCTCTCTGCGACACCGTTCTACTGGGTGTATACGGAGCACTATATTCATGATGAATTCCCTTGTTTGTACAAAGATCCTTCATCTGAGCGTTTTTGAACTCCGTCCCATTGTCACTCCGGATTCGTTTGATCTTCAGACCATATATATTCTCCAGACGTGTAAACAGAACCTTCAGATTGTCAAAAGTGTCGCTTTTCTGATGCAAGCACATGACCCATGAAAATCTTGAATAATCATCAGTCACCACAAGACAGTACAACTCCCCGGCATGACTTTTACGTCTGACTGGACCGAATAAATCCATATGCAAACGCTCAAGCGGCAGTTCAACAGAATTGACTTTCTTTGGTCTATGGGACTGTTTGTGCTGCTTTCCCTTTTTGCAACTAATACACTTGTCATTCAAATGGAAGTGTTTCACATTAACTCCCGTGACAAGTTCATTCTTCACTAACTGGTTCATCTTTCACAAATGGATGTGTCCCATTCTCCTGTGCCACATAATGGATTCTTTTTCTGTAGCCTTAGAGAGGAAACACGTGACTTGGCCATGGGTGGTCATTGCTTTAGACATATCGAGAATATACAAGTTGTTTACTCTCGGTGCCTTCAGCATCACCCACTCTTTCGGAAGTTCAAACCCAGATTTCAAGATGTAGCAGGATTTGTCATCAAAATACACAGAAAATTGTTTATCACAAATTTGACTAACACTGAGCAGATTATAGTCTATCTGTTTCACGTATGATATCCGCTCAAATGTCACGACCCCATTGCTTACACTACCCTCCATCGTAATGTAGCCTCCCTTATTACCAGCAAATGCCACATAACCTCCGTTAATGTTTTTGATATCAAAGAGTAGCGTGAGGTCCCCTGTCAACAATCCATAGGCTACTAACAGGGCCAGCTGGAGCTCCCTGCACATATAAAGTAAGGCAGTTAGATCTTTCGGGGGACCCAAGCCTGTTTGGTCTTGGGTCTTTGAACGGGTTGTTTCAAAGATTCTTTCAATTCACAAACATCTTGGGTTAACTCAACCCCTTTCTTCTCACTCACAATTTTCTTTTTCTCACTCTTCTCATTCTGTGAAGTAGAGGCTCCTTCAGATTCCTTAGATGACCAAGATTGCTCAGATCTTTTCAAGATCCGTATCTGAGATTTTGAAGTCTCAGTCAGTTTCTTTACTTCATCTTTAAATGCAACCTTCTTGGTTACCTTCTCTGATTTAACAGAGACAGGTCCAACTGCTTGTTTTCCATTAGGTTTAGGAGCAACCTTTTTGTTATCAGCAGTTGAGTTCATCACAGGTTTCTTAGCAGATTTTTCAGTGGTTATCCGGTTGCGTTTATCATACGTCATCGGACGATTTTCCCTCTTGTTGTAAAAATTGTTTTGATTATGATAAGATTCTTGCTGAGGGAAATACCGTCTTTGTGGATAACCGTAGTTGTCAACCGGATAATCATGATATTTCCTCATCTCCACCTCGTGCCTTTTGTGTCGTACGTACGGGCAGGCGGCAAGTAAATGTCCCCGTTCCCCGCACTTATAACACGCACGGTATTCCTCATAGTTTTCTTTGATCGGCGACTTGGAAAAGCTAGCAATGGGATATCGATCGACCATGCATTGTTTCCTTAAACTCTCAGGAGCTGGGTCCTTTGAGTAAGTCGGTTCAATAAAACTGTTTACTTTATCAACTGGCAAAACAAATTGTGTGACATTGACCATGGCATCTTTATCCGAATAAATTTTATCTAAAATTTCTTGAGGAATGTCATTGGTTCTTTCAAATTTTGGAAACCAAATCGTACTTTCCTGCCAGATCTTTTCGATTTTTGAATAATTGACAAACTTAATCGGATATTCATCATCAGATAAAATCTTATCGGAGCCTTGCATCCGATAAAAGATTTTGACAGGTTTGTCACACGATTCGTTGCTCATTTCATTGGTTTTCTCAGATTTAAGCTCATTTTTCTTTTCAACCGGTTTAACCACATTTTTCTCAGATTTAGTTTCAATTTTCTTTTCAACCGGTTTAACAACATGTTTCTCAATTTTCTTTACCTCTTTCTTTTCAAAACTCTTACCAACAGACTTTTCATTTTTCTTAACCACATTTTTACGATGAGCATTTGTCATTGGATGAGTGATCTGAGACGGTGAGACTGGCTCAGTAGTGATTATATGATTTTCATCAGGGATATCACTTTCATTATCAACCGTCTCAGATGGTTCATCCTCTTCATCTGAATCATCAGCAGCGACCACACCCTCATTGTTTCCCAAAACAGGTCTCACATCAGAATACGGGTCCCCAACACTAGAAGTGTTGGGTCGTTTTCTGATGTGGAGTCAGAATTGACTAACGTCTCCGGTGGTCTTGCGTGTAAGTTGTGGTTCTCAAACAATACCGGAGATGGGACCGCCTTATAGTTTGCACTATTCGACTGGGAGGGTTCTTCTATGATATGGTCAACTACATATGCTATGTGCTTATAACTCTCTAACTTCTTGTTTACTTTTTCAGCAAAGCACTTGATGGTTGCCATTTCCAATTTAGTGTTTTCCATTTCATTGATGTAGTTATTAATGGCAAGTTGTTTAATTGACAATGTCTTTTTAAGTTCAGACACATCCTTTTTATAACCATCAAGAACTTTGTTGAAATCTTTTAAATCTTTTTGATAAATCTGACAGTTGATTTTGGCACTCTCAAGTTGGACCTTGAGAAGCTTATTTTCATCTGTCAGTTTTTCAAAATCAGCACATTTATCACACACTTGAGATTGAGATTCAGAACTTACCGGTTTAGGAGGTTCTGTCATGGCCATCAAAGCGAAGTGAGCTTCCTTCCCTGTGAAGAATTTGGAGTAGTCAATCTTAGTGCACGCATCATCCACCATACATGACTTGCGGGTCATCAGGAAATCAGCTTCAGCTAGCAGTTGGTCAATGTCATCATCTAGTGAAGTCACACTAGCCTCTGAATCAGATTCACTCTCCATATCCGAGTAAGCTGAATCGTAGTGGTCTCCAACATCCGTGACAGAATCAAGAATCATCCCCGATTTCTTCTCTTCACTCTCAGCAATCACATCCTCATTCACTTCCTCAATTTTCAACTCCGACACTTTTTCAATCACAACCTCCTCTTCAATCTCCTCATTCTCATCCAGACTCATCTGCTGTGCCACACAAGCCACGTTCCCAGCAGTAATCTCCTCCACCCCCAATTGCATACCCGTCCAATCAAAACCTTCATCCTTTTGAATCACAAGTGCTTGGTTTTGATTGTCAGTTTGGTTTTGGTTTTGTGTGTTAGGTGTAGAGATAGGAACAATAGTTCGGTTTGGATTTTGTTGAGGTTGATTTTGAGTTGTGGATTGTCTGGTATTGGTATTTTGTTGACGGTTCTGATAATTGTTTTGAGGTTGAAAGCTTGAGATGTTGGGACTGTTGTATGAAACTTGATTTTGGTTTTGGTTTTGTCTGTTTTGATATGTTGAATTGAATGGGTTTCGATTACCTTGCTATGCTGGCGGTGTGCACTCTCTTTTAAAGTGTCCCTTCTCACCACAATTGAAGCATGTAACTTTTGCTTTGTTGAATCCGTATGTGGTGTTGGGAGAAGTTGAGAGGTCAGTTCTGCCAGTCTTCTGAATAAAGTCAGTGGCTCTCCTCATAATGCTTGCAAAAGCCCACTGAATGTCCATAAGCTCCATCTCCTCTTTGTCGATTTGAGCGTAGTCCTCATTGGTGAGATTGTTATTTCCAATTTGACTCGCAACCAAACCATTGTAAGAAGCAACCATAGCAGATACTAGAGCAACATGCTGTTGAGCAATTTCAACAGTCACATTGTTAAGGTTTGAGGTCTCTAACACAATCGGGCTTTGACTTGATTGTGCTTGAGTAATCTGCATCTGATTCATGTGAGGAGTATATTGTTGTTGTTGTTGAGGTTGACTTGATGTGTAGCATGCAGCTTGTTGTAGTGGTGAAAAAGGTGGAATAAAGTTTGGTGTTTGATAAGGTTGTTGTGTGTATGATGGTGTATAGGATGAAGTTTGGGCAAGGTAGTTGATGGGTGCTTTTGTTGGTTCAACAACATTGGATACACATGCTATGTGAGGAGCAACATTAGAAGTGGTGCTTGAAGCAGAAAGAGAGTTAGATGTACCACTCACATATAGATCAGGATTCTGTGGAATCTGAGCTCTCTTAGCTTTTCTCTTCTCCTCCATCTCTTTTTTTTCCAGCTTTTGAATGAACTCGTTAATAGTCCAATATTGGTATGCATCCTTTTCCTTCAACACTTCGATGTGTTGGTTCCAGTAGGGTGGTAAAGCATCAGCAAATTTATCTACTAACTCCGACATTGGTATGCTGATCTCATAGCTTGACAGTTCAGTGAGCAAATGGCAATACCGTGGAACCAACTCTTTTAGGGTCTCATTGCCCATGTAACTGAAGTTTTCAAATTCCTTCCGAAGCTCTTCCATCCTCAGCTTCCTTGTCTTCTCATTTCCATCATGTCGATTTCTCAGCATATCCCATAGTTGTTTGGATGTACTACACGATCCAAACTGATGCAATAGATCAGTATTGATCGCCTGGGATAGCTGAGAGAATGCCTTCTTCTCTATCGCAAACCTTTTCTTCTCATCATCCGCCAAATTCTCCAAAGGTATCGGTTCTCCAGTATTCTCCAGAATAGGAGCAACGTAACCCTTCACTATCATTTGCCATGCCTCGGCTCCCTCAAGTCCTTGTCCCTCAACATGGATCTTAAACTTCGTCTTCCAAGTATTGTACTCTTTCATGTCCATTAGCTTTGGTGGGCGATTGCCACTTCCAGAGGATAGATCCTGAATAAGAGTGGATATGGCGTTGGTCGTCTGTGAATGAACTGCTGCTGCTGCGACTCCCCAATAGTTGTCAATCGGTTGTTGCAATGGTTGAACAACTTGTTGAGGAGCTGAACTAGTCATTGCCATATAATTGATTAGCTGTGATGGTTGACTAGTCTTCTGGGCTGCAACAGACCACGGATCTTGTGTTGTCTGCTGTTGTGGTGCTTGAGTAGGTCTAGGCGTTGTTGGGAAGTTCCACATCTTGTCCTGCAAACGATTAAACACGAAAAGATTAAAAATGTTTTAAAACAGGATGCTCCTTCGTACAGTCGAACGTGCGAATGAGAAATAATATTCTCCTTCGACCGTTTTGATTGATACGAATGTGGACTGAAATAACAAAATCTCCTTCGACTACTTTCGTCTCTCTTTCGACCGTTCTTCTACTCCTTCGACCGTTCGATCAATCGAAGGTGATGCAACTGGGCGAATGAACAAAATAAGCAATCAAAGTCTACTTTCGACCACTATAACACCTCCTTCGACCACAAAATCCCTCTTTCGACCCAATAGATTTCCACTTTCGACCACTCTCTCTCTTTCGACCCTAGAAAATTCAAAAACGGTTATTCTTTGAAAATCAGTTAATTTTGATCATGTTTATCAAATGTTGATGGATTTTGATGATCTAAATCAGGTTTTGAATCGGAATTGATTTGGAACAACTTTAATGAAGAGAATTATCCAATTTAACCTCAAAATCAAGTTGTAATCAATCAAAATCTTATCACATCAGTTTGTTCATTGAAAACAGAAACTTTTTGACCAAAATTGGGTCCAAATCAACTGAGAGACTATTAATTTGTGGTTGTTTGATCTAGAATGGCTCTGATACCACTTTGTATGTGCGTGAAAGGATCGTATAACAACAAAGAATGATCAAACAAGTTAGTTTTAGGTGCGGAAACCCTAAAACTATCACAAAATAATAGTCAAACAGATTAAAACACACAGATCATCATTTTCAAATGTTTTTCATTAATTAACAACTCGATTACACGTTGAAATATGATTACAATCAAGGTATGAACGATAAAAGAGTTAAACAAAAACTAGAGAGAGTTTCAGAAAGTGGAGGGAATAATAATGACCAAAAGTTACATTCAAAAATCAAACTTGTCTATTTATAGACTGCACATTCGCCCAAATTGATTGTGCGAATGTGCAGGTTCGCCCAAATCATCTGGTCGAACCAAGTTCTACAATAAAGTATATTCACATTCGTCCACAATGTCTTCCTTCGCACCTTTTATCTTCCTTCGAACCTACAAAAAGCCTCCTTCGCACCAACGATATTTACCAAAACATATGTGTTGTTCAATCCGAAGCATTAGTCGCACTTTTGCATCTACAATCTCTATGGCATTCTTATCCCTAGGAAAGATGAAATATTTGAAAATTCTGGTCATAAGGGTGGTCAAATATCATTATATTACTCAACCCAGAAACCAGAATCCAACTCCTCACAAACATTTCCAATATCTAGTGAAACAGAAACATCTCATCCTAGATTAGACTATCTGGCCTTCACAGAAGCTATTGCACTTCTTACCAAAACCTTTGAACAAAAAATGTCAGGAAACCATACATTCAAAGGTAATGGTTGGTGAAGATACATGGTTATCAGATGATGAAGAAGAAATTGCCAACTTTTGTCTCATGGCTGCTGGAGATGAATTTGAGGATGAAACTCCAGATTCACAGGTAACAATCCCTAGTCATAATTTTGAAATTGAAAACTTAAAACTAAAGTATAAATAATTGCAAGAAAAGCTCTAAAGAGAAACTGACAAGTTCAAAAATACAAAGCTAAAGAGAATTCATGATCAAAAATCTAAAGAAATTAAAAAAATATTCTAGAAAAAGAAAACCTTTCAATAAAAGCAAAAATCAGTCTTTATGAAAAAAAAAGGCAACAATTGTATAAAAAGTTGCAAGATAACTCAATCAATGTCAAAAGTTTTCAACAAGCAAAAGAATTTATTGACTACATTGAGGCTAAGCCCAAAAATTATGGACAAGGCCTACGATATGTAAGAGGGACAAACTCAAAATCAAAAATTGTTTTCATAAAAGCAAAAGAAGAAATATCTGGAGCTGAAAAGAAAATTCTGACTGAACCAGATAAAATAGTGAAAACAGATTTAAGCCTTGATTTACTTCAATTGGATCAAGAAATTTCAAAAAACTAGAATAAAATATTAGATAATATATTTGATATCAATTGTTGCATGTGTGCTGAAATTCTGAAAGTAGTCCAAGCACACATCACCAGGAAAGCAGACAAAGACTCTCATATTCCTACAACTAAAAACTGTAAGGATATGAAGAATAAAATTAATGTTGAGAAATTGTATTTCAAATCAATGCCCAGCAAAATATGGGTATAAATAAATCTCTAACTCTCAACATTGCAGGACTTTCATGTGCTCTAGATTTAGTATTATGATTCTGGAAGCTCCAAGCACATGACGGGAAATAGGAACCTATTGATTAGGTATGTAGCCAGAGTTGGTCAATTTGTCAACTTTGAAAATGGAATAAAGGGTAGGACCTTAGGTTATGTAAATATTATTATAGGACCTCTAACCATAGAAATAGTCTCATAAGTTGAAGGATTAAAATATAATATGTTAAGCTGTGGACAATTCTGTGATAAGGGTTTTAAGGTAATTTTCTGACCTAATAAATGTGAAGTGTTAGGATTTTTTGATAATGTGGTATACTTGACAAGTGAAAGAATTAGAAAATCTATTTATTACTTTGATTTTAATGAAAAAATGGGAAAAGAACCATTGTGTTTATTTTCTCAAACTTCAAGTGATAACTGGATATGGCATAGGAAACTTGCAAATGTAAATTTCAAAACTTTAAACATCCTTGCCAACAAAAAGCTAGTAAAAGGCCTCCATGTCATTAAATTTAAAAAGAAAATATATGTGAAGCATGTCAACTGGGAAAATAAAAAAGAAGCTCACATAAATCATTATCCGGTTCCTTAATAACACAACCTTTGGAACTACTTCATATGGATCTATGTGGACCAATAAGCAGGGAAAGCATGGCAGGTAAGAAATACATACTTGTTAATGTTGATGATTTTTCGAGGTACACATGGGTTGACATTTTGAGAAACAAAAGTGAAACTCCAGAATCAATAATCAATTTTATTACAAAAATCCAAAATCACTTGAAACCAAAAGTCAAAAGAATAAGAAGTGATAATGGAACTGAGTTTAAAATTTTCATATTGGAATCATTTCTAATAAGAAAAGGAATATCACATGATTTCACAGCTCCTAGAACTCCTCAACAAAATGGAGGTGTAGAGAGAATAAACAGAACACTTATTGAAACTACAAGAACTATGCTGGCTTTTTCAAATCTACCAACATATTTCTAGGCTGAGGCAATTGCCAATGCCTGCTTCACTCAAAACAGGACTCTAATCAACAAAAGGCTTCATGAAACACCTCATCAAATACTTTTCAAAAGACTTCAAAGTGTCAAATTTTTACATATCTTTTGATGTACATGCTACATCTTCAATGATGTAACGACTTCAAAAATTAATCATAATTATAAATTGCTAAATATAATTAATAAAAATTATGATTGGGCCACCCGAAGGTGAAGCCCAATATCCTTACCCGGATATAGGAACTAGACCCATTAGTTGAGCCCAAAAGACTTTTAATAGAACATGATTGGTATACAAGCCCAACCCAACAGTGTTTGGGCTTACTTTTAATAACCCGGTATAATCTAAGAGTTCAAGATAATTATTGGGCCATTCGAATTATATAGTTTTGGACTAAAAACCTTCGGCCCCTTGATCTAAGTAGAAGGAATTTGTACTCTAAAAACCTTAAGTTTAGAAATATTATGAACAAGCCAATTACCCTTGATAAAAACCATCGGCCCACACCCTTTATTTAAATGTGCCGCCAAATCCTAAGAATCTAACACCTAAGCATTGATCAACTCCATTCTCATACTCCATCCTTCCACCTCAACCTACCCTATAGATCTTCATCATATCATGCATGCATCCTAGATTCTATAAAAGAAACCATGAGCCAAACCAATTTCACTTTAAACCACTACCACTCCTCCCAACAACCATGCATCAATCGGATTTTGAACATCACCTTTCACCATATTAACCTACGCCTTTAATATTAGAGCTAGTATAGGAACTTTCGGCCAAGGTTTAATAACCGGTCGGTTATATTATCCAAGCTACATTAAATCCGGGTAAGTATTCTACTCAAAACTGGTAGGAACACGAGTGCCTAAGCTGTAATGGCCAGCTTTAGTTAGTTATTTAATACGCCTAAGCTGTAACGGCCAGCTATATTATACTACATATATACGTAAATGATTGTTATCATGTTCACAGGAAAGCGGAGCACTACGAAATCCTTCGGAAAGTGATAGAAACCAATCGGAAGTAATAGATGTGAGTGTGTGTACCCCATATTTTCTTTTAACATTTTCGGGGTAAATGCATGTTGGTTGTTTTTGTGTCTAAACTTGCATTGAGTCATGATCATGAGAAAATAATAGAAATCGATCAAATAGAAATAACAAGTGTGGATCCATTAGGTATTAAAATGAATGTATTCCGAACCGCCTAGAGGATCGGACCATTAAACTTATGTATAAATGTTCCATCGATGTACATTCTACCTTAGAATTGATCGAACCATATGAAAGTTGCATGTTTTGTAAACAAGAAATCTTAATCGGTCATGTTTTGGCACCACTCACTAGCTTACAGCTAACGTATTTTGAACATGCATTTCAGGTTGATTAGAATGGTGGAACCCGAGCTCAAAGTAGTCCGAAAATGATGAGACAATGTTTATAAATAACCGGCCCAGTGGGCCGGATTCAAGTTAAAAAGGCCGCGGCCATGGTTGTGTGTTATTGTAGTTGGTTTGTTTTAAAACATTAAGGTTTTGTTGACTTTCAAGAAGTATGTTGTTGGTTTGTAATATAAAGAAATCAGTTATGTTTTTATAATAAATATGTGTGTTTATTAAAAGTGGATTATGTCATGATTACCAATTGGTAATGACTCGGTAAATTCCAGGTCGTTACAGGTTGGTATTAGAGCTCGGGTTCGGAAATAGTGGGGATAATTAGAACTAACTTAAAATGTTTTGTTTGAATATTATGTGTAATAGAATGGCTAATATTGGTGAGGAAGGCGAAGCAATCATGGAAATAGAAGATGGAGAAATTCTGAACCAAGAAGTCGTAATGGAGAATGATGCACAAGAAATTCCGAGTACCGAAGATTTGATAAATGAGATATCAGGGTTAGAATGGATTAATAATGGGTTGGAATTGAACCTTGGGACAATCGGCATTATCGGGCCACTACCCGAGCCGATCTATGCCCCTTCCGAGCCCATTCACCCTTACCCCTATGTTGAGCCATCACCCCACTATAATTCCGACCTGGCCCTCGGTGATTTTCTTAGCTCCTCTAGTAACATTTCAGCGGAAGAATCAAGCCATGTTAATCCCTACCTTTCGGCCTATTATCCCACATATCCTACGGCTCCTCCCATGACCCCCGCTATTGATCCCTACCTTGAAGCGACCATAGTTAACCATACCAACATAACATTACAACCACATGACTTTGTGAGCCAAAAGGAATACTTGGAATTGGTAGAAAGTTATTATAGGATGAAAACACAACGCGATCAAGCGTTAAACGTGGTAGAGGAACTAAAGAAATTAATCAAGAGGTTTTGGTACCAATCCAAGCAAGTAGTGGAAGACTCAAAATATCCTTTGGTGTTGTGAAAGGAAGGGCCGAAAGATGGGAGGTGGACAAGTAGTTGAAGAAGTTGCATGTAGAAAGTTATGAAGTAGTAATATGTATGTGTGGTAGTTTATGTGGTAATATAAGTGGTAGTTGTATGTGGTAGTTATGTGGTAAAACTTAAAGTAGTAGTTAATGTAATCCGAAAGGTATGAAACCGGATGTAACATCTAGACATTTTGTTGTAATATATATATCTAGATGTTTTGTTATAATTTTTATAAATGCTTAAATAGAAACCCACCTATAATCAATTACTAATTAATTTAAACTTCTATTTATAGAAAGATGCCTCGTGGAAAGACTAGTCCTCGATGATTAGAAAGAAACGCAAAAACAACGCCGGAAGTTTTAAATGTTCCACTATCCAAATAGAAAAATAATGCTTCTTCTTCTAAACCAACCGAAACACTAGAAGAACCACTAACAGAAGAGAACACTACAGAAACAACTGAACTAGAAGAAAAGATGCGGAAGTTAGTACTAGAACGAATCCATGATTCTATACCCTCTTTAGTAGAAATACTAGGGATAGAAAAGCAACCTACCTCAAAAACCCCCGTTTTCAATAGAGAAGAAGAATATGTGAACTTAGAAGACAATTCAGGAAAAACTTGTGATTATAAATCTTTTATGGCATGTAAACCTGAACCCTTTGACGGTAGTACAGGAGCCACTAGACGTCTAGAATAAATGGAATCAATTTTAGAAATAAGTAATTGTGCACCCCGTAATCAAGTAAAATTTGCTACACACTCATTAAAAGTTGAAGCTTTAAATTGGTGGAACATGATTAGGCAAGTAAGGGGTAAAAGTGTAGTGGCAAGTATGACCTGGGTAGAATTTAGAACCTTGATAACCGAAAAGTATTGTCCTATAAATGAAATAGAGAAAATGGAAATGGAATTTTTAGGACTAGAAATGAAAGGTTTAGATCGTATAAGCTATATCAACAAATTCAATCAGCTCGCTCGTTTAGTATCTCACCAGGTAACCCCCGAACCTAAACGCATAAGAAGATTTATTTGGGGTTTAAATCCACAAATCCAGGGAATAGTCAGAGGTACCAAACCCGTTAAGTATGACGTTGCATGTGAACTAGTCTTAAGCGTAATAGATGACATAATCCGACATCGAGAAAAAGATAAGGCACAAGTAGGTAATAAGAGGGGTTGGAGTGAAACCTTCCGTTCTACCAATTATAACCCTTCAGGAAAAAGTCAACAAAATTCATGAGATGATGGAAACCCAGAAAAGAAACCGTATAGGGGAAGCATTCCATTTTGCCAAAAATGCAAATTTTACCATACCGGTGATTGTAAGAAAAGATGTAATCGATGTGGGCGAGTTCACTTTGGCGAATGCAGGGGACCACACTGTAAGAAATGCAACAAAGTCGAACATCTGACTACGGAATATAGGTTTGACCTTGATCGTCCACGGCTTTGTTGCGAGTGTAAAGAACCCGGCCACTACAAAGTTGACTGCCCAAAACTCAAGAATCCTCCAAAAAATAGAGCAGGGACGGGGTAGAGCCTTTGTTATTAATGCGGAAGAAGCACGTGAAGAACCAGATCTAGTTACGGGTATGTTTATCTTGATCACTTACCCGTTTATGCTTTATTCGACACCGGGGCTAACCTTAGTTTTGTTTCAAAGACTTTTATAGAAAAGATAAATGTTCTCCCAGAATCCTTAATAAAACCATATGAAATCGAAATAGCAGATGGTAAAATTTTAAAGGCTACTGAAGTATTTAAAAATTTTACATTAACTATTGAAACTTGGGAATTCAAAATCAACCTTATACCCATGAAATTAGGAGAATTTGATATTGTCATATGAATGGATTGGTTAGCAGCAAATCAAGCCGAAATAGTTTGTAAAGAAAAGCTGGTAAAAATCCCTTTGTCTAACCAAGAAACTTTAACCATTTATGGAGAGAAACCGAAGGGAGCTTTAAACCTAATTCCTAGTGTAATAATGATTCAGTATTTGAAAAAGGGACATCAAGCCTTTTTAATACATGTAAATCTAGGGAATAATGATAAAGGTTTAGAAATGGACAAGATCAAGGTTGTCTCGGAATTTAGAGATGTGTTCCCAAATGAGTTACCCGTTTACCCCCACCTCGCCAAGTAGAATTCCAAATTAACCTAATTCCTGGAGCCGCACCAATTGCTAGAGCTCCATTTAGGTTAGCCACCACTGAATTGAAAGAGCTTACAAATCGGTTAGAGGAATTAATAGAACGAGGGTTTATTAGACCTAGTACATCTCCCTAGGGAGCACCTGTGCTTTTTGTTAAGAAGAAAGATGGGTCAATGAGAATGTGTATAGACTACCAGGAATTAAATAAGCTAACCATCAAAAATCGATATCTGTTACCTAGGATAGACGATCTTTTTTATCAGTTACATGGGTCGAAATATTTTTCAAAAATCGATCTTAGACCTGGCTATCATCAGTTGAAAATAAGAGAAGAAGATGTTCCAAAAACTGCTTTTAGAACTAGGTACGGACACTACGAGTTTTTAGTGATGCCTTTTGGGTTAACCAATGCTCCCGCAGCATTTATGGATTTGATGAATAGAATTTGCCGACCTTATTTGGATAAGTGTGTAATAGTGTTTTTAGATGACATTCTGATTTATTCGAAATCTGAGGAAGAGCACGAGCAACACTTAAGAGAAATCCTAGAAACATTAAGAAAAGAAAAGCTTTATGCCAAGTTTACCAAATGTGAATTTTGGGTGAAAGAAATTAAGTTTCTAGGACATGTCATTAATGAAGAAGGAATTCAAGTAGACCCTGCAAAAATATAAGCCATCCAAAAATAGGAAACTCCAAAAATCCTATAGAAATTAGGCAGTTTCTAGGATTAGCAGGATATTATAGAAGGTTTATAGGAAATTTTGCTAGATTGGCATTACCCCTTACAACCTTAACAAGAAAAGCTTCCAAGTTTGAATGGAAAGAGAAACAAGAACAAACATTCCAAAGTCTGAAAGAAAAATTGTGTAAAGCCCCCGTTTTAACCTTACCCAAAGAAGGAAATGCATTTACAGTATACTGTGATGCTTCCCTACAAGGATTGGGCTACGTTCTAACGCAGGAAAACCAAGTTATCGCATATGCTTCCCGACAATTAAAAAGGCACGAACAAATCTATGTCACTCGTGACTTAAAAATGGGAGCCATAATATTTGCATTGAAAATTAAGATACACTATTTATATGGAACCAATTGTACCATTTACACTGACCATAAGAGTCTCCAGCATATTTTCGATCAGAAACTTTTAAATATGCGACAAAGAAGGTGGGTAGAAATCCTAAGTGATTATGAATGTGACATAAAACATCATCCCGGAAAGGCGAACATTGTAGCAGACGCTCTAAGTAGAAAAGATAAAACTCTAGGAGCCAAGATTTACAAAATTTCCATAATTAGAGAGTTCTTAATACATCTAAGAAATTTTCAAAGAAAAGCATTAGAACCTACTTGTATAGAAGCCGAATTGCTCAACAAATAAGAAGGAAGATTAATAGAAGGAACAGATGGAATATTAAGACATAACCAAAGAATTTAGATACCCCAGTATGGAAATCAAAGAGAAATAGTTTTAAAAAGAAATGCATAATTCAAAGTATTCCGTTCACCCAGGAAGCCATAAGATGTATCGAGATCTTAGAAAGAACTTTTGGTGGCCCGGAATGAAAAGAAGTGTCGGTGAATTTGTAGCCAAATGTATAATTTGTTCAAAGGTTAAGGCTGAACACCAAAAACCCAGTGGATTATTGATCCAACCAGAAATTCCGGCCTGGAAATGGGATCATATTACCATGGATTTTGTAACAAAATTACCAAGAACCCAAAGAGGTAACCATACTATTTGGGTCATTGTGGACCGCCTAACCAAATCTGCTCATTTTCTGCCTATACAAGAAAATTTTAAGATTGAAAAGTTGTCAAGAATCTATTTGAATGAGATAGTTTCTATACATGGAATACCTCTCTCGATAATCTCGGATCGTGATAGCCGTTTCGCATCCAAATTTTGGGAAGGATTGTAGGATGCTCTAGGATCTCAAATTAAAATGAGCACAGCATACCATCCCCAAACCGACGAGCAAAGTGAAAGAACAATACAGACACTAGAGGATATGCTAAGATCTTGTGTTTAGGAATTTAGTGGCAGTTAGGATACTCATCTACCTTGAATAGAATTTTCATATAATAATAGTTTCCAAGCTTCAATCCAAGTCGCGCCATTTGAAGCTCTATATGGTAGAAAGTGTCGGTCTCCGATATGTTGGAATGAAGTCGGAGAAAACCAACTCACGGGCCCAGAGATCATTCAAGAAACTACCGATAAAATAGTACAAATCAAGAAAAATTTAGAAAAAGCAAGAAGTCGTCAAAAGAGTTATGCAGACAACCGAAGAAGACCTTTAGAGTTTCAAGAAGGGGACTATGTCCTACTAAAAGTTTCACCCTGGAAAGGGGTGATAAGGTTCCAAAAACGAGGGAAACTAAATCCTCGTTTCATAGGACCTTGCCGAGTGAAGGATAGAGTAGGACCGGTAGCTTATCGATTAGAGTTACCCCAGAATTAAGCGAAATTCACGATGTCTTCCATGTTTCTAACCTTAGAAAATGTGTAATAGATGCACAGGCAATTATTCCCTTAGACCACGTCAAAGTAAAATCTCAACTTTACTTTACGGAAGAACCCATAGAAATTATGGCACGTCAAGAAAGGAAATTAAGAAGAGGGAAGATCCCTATAGTACAGGTCAAATGGAATGCCCGACAAGGACCTGAGGTTACGTTCGAAAGATAGGACGTCATGAGAACTAATTACCCCTACATATTTGCAAACCAGGTATAATTATATAAAAATTTTGGGGACGAAATTGCCTAAGGGGGGAGACTGTAACGACTTCAACAATTAATCATAATTATAAATTGCTAAATATAATTAATAAAAATTATGATTGGGCCACCCGAAGGTGAAGCCCAATATCCTTACCCAGATATACGAACTAGGCCCATTAGTTAAGCCCAAAAGACTTTTAATAGAACCTGATTGGTATACAAGCCCAACCTAACAGTGTTTGGGCTTACTTTTAATAACCCGATATAATTTAAGAGTTCAAGATACTTATTGGGCCATTCGAATTATATAGTTTTGGACTAAAAACCTTCGGCCCCTTGATTTAAGTAGAAGGAATTTATACTCTAAAAACCTTAAGTTTAGAAATATTATGAATAATCCAATTACCTTGATAAAAACCATCAGCCCACACCCTTTATTAAAATGTGCCGCCAAATCCTAAGAATTTAACACCTATGCATTGATTAAAATCATTCTCATACTCCATCCTTCCACCTCAACCTACCCTATAGATCTTCATCATATCATTCATGCATCCTAGATTCTATAAAAGAAACCATGAGCCAAACCAATTTCACTTTAAACCACTACCACTCCTCCCAACAACCATGCATCAATCGGATCTTGAACATCACCTTTCACCATATTAACCTACACCTTTAATATTAGAGCTATTATAGAAAATTTCGGCCAAGGTTTAATAACCGGTCGGTTATATTATCAAGCTACATTAAATCCGGGTAAGTATTCTACTCAAAACTAGTAGGAACACGACTGCCTAAGCTGTAATGGCAAGCTTTAGTTAGTTATTTAATACGCCTAAGCTGTAACGGCCAGCTATATTATACTATATATATACGTAAATGATTGTTATCATGTTCATAGGAAAGTGGAGCACTACGAAATCCTTCGGAAAGTGATAGAAACCAATCAGAAGTAATGGATGTGAGTGTATGTACCCCATATTTTCTTTTATCATTTTCGAGGTAAATGCATGTTGGTTGTTTATGTGCCTAAACTTGCATTGAGTCATGATCATGAGAAAATAATAGAAATCGATCAAATAGAAATAACAAGAGTGGATCCATTCAGTATTAAAATGAATGTATTCTGAACTGCCTAGAGGATCGGACCATTAAACATGTGTATAAATGTTCCATCGATATACATTCTACCTTAGAATTGATCGAACCATATGAAAGTTGCATGTTTTGTAAACAAGAAGTCTTAATTGGTCATGTTTTGGCACCACTCACTAGCTTATAGCTAACGTATTTTGAACATGCATGTCAGGTTGATTAGAATGGTGGAACCCGAGCTCAACGTAGTCCGAAAATGATGAGACAATGTTTATAAATAACCGGCCCAGTGGGCCGGATTCGAGTTAAAAAGGCTGCGGCCATGGTTGTGTGTTATTGTAGTTGGTTTGTTTTAAAACATTAAGGTTATGTTGACTTTCAAGAAGTATGTTGTTGGTTTGTAATATAAAGAAATCAGTTATGTTTTTATAATGAATATGTGTGTTTATTAAAAATGGATTATATCATGATTACCAATCGGTAATGACTCGGTAAATTCCGGGTCGTTACAAATGATTTTGAAAGTTTATAGAAATTTGACAGAAAAGCTGAAACACGAGTATTTCTGGGATACTCTCTGGCATCAAAAGCATACAGAGTTTATATTTTAAGCTCTAAAACAGTTAGAGAAAGTATTTGTGTGTCTTTCAATGATTCATCATTAAGACTCAGTCTAGAAAACTCAAAATCTGAAAACATAAAACTTTTCAAAGTTCCAGATAATATAGAACAAATGTTAAATGAACTGTGTGTAAATTTATGGGATGTCAATGCAAAAGTAAATTCAATGGCCTGAATGAGTTAAGCTTAAATTCTGAAAACAATCTAAGTACTAATGAGATTGGTGAAACATTTGGAATTAGTACTAAAAATCTAAATCAAGACACAATAAATCCAGATAATGCACAATCTCAGGGGGGACACTAGAATGAAACAACAGACATTAATAATATCAACCTTTTTTTCATCATATGAGGTGGACCAAAGATCATTTACATGGAAACATAATAGGTAATCCACGAAAAGGGGTACAAACAAGGACTGCAACCGCTAATGAATGGGTATGTGTAGGTTTTCTAAGCTTCGCAGAACCAAAATCTATGTCTGAAGCTTTGCAAATGGATGTCAAGTCAACATTTCTATTTGGCAAGATTGAACAACAAGTTTATGTTCAAAAATCACAAGTGTTTGTATATCCTAGCATTCCAAAACATGTCTACAAACTTGACAAATCCTTGTATGGCTTGAAATAAGCTCCTAGAGCATGGTATGAAACCTTGTCCAAATTCTTGTTGGAATCAGGTTTCATCAAGGGAACTATTGATACAATACTTTTTACAAAAACACATAAAGGTCATATAATTTTGGTACAAAAGCATTTCTAATAACCTAATTCTCTTGTTATAGTCTAGGTCAAAAGCATTTCTAATAACCTAATTCCTTATAACCACGGTTGTGATACTAATCTGTAACACCCCGATCGATAGCGGAATCATCAGGGTGCACAATAGTGACGATTGTTCAATAGCTCATGGTACTAAATTCTAAATATTGATACATTGAATTTAATAGTTTATTACATTGAGATAAAATAAAAAAGATAATACTATTCTAAATCAACAAGCTAAAGTGTCTAAACTGAAATTCAAATGGTTCCAAAATCTAAATATAAATCCAAAGGCTTAAAGAATACGTCTCAAAATCAACCTAAAGCATGTACGAAAATAGTATTTGTCAATACAACAAATTGTATTTGTGAGGATACCGTATTTGCATACGTATATAATAGATTCAAATGTTCTTGCAATTCATGTGCTATACAATTTGCTATTATGTAACAAAGTTGTACAAATGTTCAAAATCAAACTTATAAGAATCAAGAATCAAGAATAAAAAATTTAAGTGTCAAGAATCACATAACAATGACCAAGGGCTTCCCTTGAAAGCGTAAATCAAACAAGGGATATCAATCATAGTACTATTCATTGCTATGTTCGGCTCAAATCGAGTTAATGATTTTGACATGACATAAGTACATGCAATTAAACATAAGGCAAACACGTAAGGAACATATATGAATTGCATTTGTGAATATTGCGTTGAAACATATTTAAGTGAATGAGTAAATAAGTGTACATGAATCATCCCAAAAGTGTGAAAACTAAAAAAAAAAAAAAGGAAAAGTATACTCACATTCACTAAGTTGTATAAACCGCTAAGCGCCGTGAATGTATGTGAGGCAAATCCCGAAGACTCAACCTAAAGTTTCAAGTATCCAAATTAAGGGTCTAAACTTAAAAGAATCTATGGTTCCTAATTTAAGTCACATAGGATGTCTAGTCCTTATAAATTGTTTAAAAGAAAAAAAATCATATGTGATATGTGAAATAATTAATAGGTATAACTTAAGTCCTTATAATAAAGTATATAATAAGTTATGTAACATAAAAAATGATAATAATATTGATTGCTAAATTATACTAATAATAATTTATATTTATTGTATTAAATATAAACTATTAATTAGATTATCAATATTATGTGAAAAATAATAGACAATTTTGGTTTAAGGAATATGTATTTTCTGAAGTTATAAAATAATAAAATTTTATTCAGAAAATGATTTATAATTTACTTAATGATTTTTAATGGATTTAAATTGGCATAATTAACACAAAATCATAAATAAATTCAAACACTTTTAAAAATAAAGATTTTTATTAAAACTCAGGCTACTGACATAAGAAGAGTCAAAATATTTTTTATAGAATTTTTACAATTAATATTGATTTAACATGAATTTTATTCATTAAAAACTATATTAACAAATAAAAATAAGATCTTATACAAAATCATTCCAAATCAGAAGGAAAATGACATGAACAATACTCTAACATATTGATATATATTTCCACAAATTTTTATGTTAAAATACACTATATTTGATTTTATGTAAAATAAGCATGATTAAAACAAAACAAAACAAAATAAAATAATTAAAAATAATAAACAGTGTTGAAAATTCATGAAATAATTTCTAAAACTTTTAATCGGTAATATAAACATTTTTACCAAGTTAAATAATTTTTAGATCAGCAACGAATGAGTTATATATTTTTAAAGATATAAAACTTTTAAATCAAAATTCCTAAATATTCTTAAACATCATAAACCCAAGATTTTCAATTGGAACCCTTAATGATTATAATTGATAAAAACAAATATAAGGCTATTAATCTACACACATAAATGAGATAATATGCAAAAGGAATTGAAAAATACCTTGACCGAAGTTAGTGAATCAAACCTAGACCAAACCGAACAAAACAAATAAAATTTGATCGATCTAGGGATTTTGTGATGAAATTGGTTGAGGGGTTCTTCTAATCGGATATTTTAGGGTATGCGTGCAAGTTTAATTGAAAAAAAAATGTGTATAAATAGCGATTGCAGTTTTTTCGGTTTGGGAGGTTATAAAACGCGTAAAAAACTTATAATTAGCCATGATTTGAGGGGTTTGACCATGAATTGACATAGGGGAAGTGAATTTCGGCCCTATTAGAGTATTCCCTCAAGTTTAATTGAAAACTAAGGCCTATAATTACGGATTTCAAATTTAGGGGTGTTAAAGTTTAAAAACGAGCAAAAATCCTCAATTAAGCCATGATTCACGGATTAAATCACAAATTGACATAGGGGAACTCATTTTCGGCCTGTTTAGGGTATGAAGGTAAGTTTAATTTCAAAATAAATGAGTATAAATAAGGATTTCAATTTTTGGGTTTTTATATAAAGAGGTTTTGTAAAAACAATATTTTATAGAAAAAATGTATCATGTATATACAATTTAAATACATAAGCCCACTACCATGCGTGAGGCTATTGAACTGGCCTTTAGTCTGACTGAAGATGCTATTTGTATGGGTACGTTCCTAAGAAAGGGTTCTAGTTCAAAGGTTGCTGAGGTGAAGGTTTCTGAAGGAAAGAGTTCTGGATCGGGTTCTGCTGAGCGATCAAATCGCGTTGGATTTGGGAAGCGAAATAGGAATGAAGGAAAGAAGGATGGATTATCTGGAAATCAAAACAAGAAGGGGAAAGGGTATGTGGCCACTGGCCAATCAAATGATAGGAGATCGGGAAACCAAGTGAGAAAGAATGAGGTTACTTGCTGGAAGTGCCGCCGTACGGAGCACAAGGGTGAGGATTGTAGGGCCGGAGTGCCCAAGACTAGAGAAGCGAGGCCATGCTTCGCATGTGGATCTCTCGAGTATTAAAAGAGGGAGTGCCCGAAGCTGAACAACCAGGCACGTGGGCGGGCATTTGTTATCAGTGCTAGTGATGCACGCCAAGACCCTAACATGGTCACCGATACGTTCCCTCTTAACAATCATAATGCTTTTGTTTTATTTGATACTGATGCCAATTTTAGTTTCGTATCTGTTGATTTTAAGCGATTACTTGGGTTGAAAACTAGTAAGCTAGATACACCTTATTTTGTAGAATTGGCCAATGGTAAAACAATAAAAACGAGTGAAGTGGCGAAGTATTGTAAGTCGGATCTTTGTGGACACGAGTTTAGTATTGATCTCTTACCGGTAGTCTTGGGTAGTTTTGACATAGTCGTTGGTATAGATTGGTTGTCTATACATTGCGCTATCGTTGTTTGTGATGATAAAATTCCTCTCGCGACTGGTGAACCTCTTTCGATACAAGGGGAAAGGCGTGGAACGCCATTGAGGATTATTACTTGTATGAAGGCCCAGAAGTGCTTGCCGAATGGTCTTATTGCATTCTTGGCACATGTGGTAGATAAGAAGGCTGACGAGCGGAAACTCAAAGATATCCCGATTGTGAGGGACTTTCCTGATGTGTACCCAGAAGATTTGTCGGGGTTGCCACCTCCTCGCAAGTCGAATTTCGTATTGATCTCATTCCTGGAGCTGCTCCTATAGCGTGATCGCCATATCGCTTAGCTCCATCCGAAATGCAAGAACTATCTAATCAGTTACAGGAATTATTGGATAAAGGGTTCATATGACTGAGTTTCTCATCTTGGGGAGCTCTTGTCTTGTTCGTGAAGAAGAAAGATGGCACCTTCCATATGTGCATCGATTACCATGAGTTGAACAAATTAACCATCAAAAATCGTTATCCTCTTCCCAGAATTGACGATTTGTTTGATCAACTCCAAGGATCTAGCTTTTACTCCAAGATCAACTTGAGATCCGGTTACCATCAGCTTCGTATCCAAGAGGAGGATGTACCAAAAACTGCTTTTTATACTCGTTACGGTCATTATGAGTTCTAAGTGATGCCATTTGGTTTAACCAACGCCCCTGCAATTTTCATGGACTTGATGAATCGTGTATGTAAGCTTTATTTGGATAATTTTGTGATCGTTTTCATCGATGATATATTGATCTATTCTCGCACCAAGAAGGATCATGAAAATCACCTTCGTTTGATTTTGGAGTTGTTGCGCAAGGAGAATTTATATGCCAAATTCTCAAAATTTGACTTATGGATTAAAGAGGTTTATTTCTTAGGCCACGTGGTTAACAAGAAAGGCATACATGTTGATCCTGCCATGATCGAGGCAATCAAAATTTGGGAGGCTCCCAAAACTCCTACTGAAGTTCGACAATTTCTTGGCCTTGCGGGTTATTATAGAAGATTCATTGAGAATTTTTCTAAGATAGCACAGTCCTTGACCATGCTAACCCAAAAGGATAAAAATTTTGAATGGACTGAAAAACAAGAGTCGACTTTCCAATTGTAAAAGGATAAATTGTGTGGTGCACCTATACTATCACTCCCTAATTATGTGGTGCAACAAGGGTTGGGTTGCGTGTTGTTGCAACGGGAAAAGGTGATTGCATATGCTTGACAATTAAAAGTCCATGAGTAGAACTACACTACACACGATTTAGAATTGGGTGCAATGGTGCTCGCTCGCACAATTCGGAGGCATTACTTACGGCACTAAGTGCACGATCTTCACGGATCATAAGAGCTTGCAACACATTTTTTACTAGAAAGATCTGAATATGTGATAATGGAGATGGGTTGAATTATTGAATGATTATGACTGTGAAATTAAATACCATCCCGGTAAGGTCAACGTCATAGCGAACGCCTTAAGTCGTAAGGAACGGGTTAAGCCAGTACGTGTCTGATCTTTGGGTTTGACTATTCACACGAATTTGATAAAGGAAAGGCTTCGAGGAATGGTTGATTTATTGGAGCATAAGGCGGATCAAACTCTATATTTCATGAATAGAGTTTGGGTAACTTTATATGGTGGATTACGTGAGCTAGTACTGGCTGAAGCTCACAGCTCTCGATATTCCGTTCATCCCGGCACGGATAAAATGTTCCATGACTTGAAAGAACATTATTGGTGGCCAAATTTCAAGAGAGACATAGAGACTTATGTTGTGCGTTGCCTAACTTGTTCCAATGTTAAAGCCGAACACCAAAGGTCGTCTGGTTTACTCCAACAACCAGAGATTCCTGAATGGAAATGGGAACTGATTTCCATGGATTTCATTACTAAATTTCCCAAGACATCGGGTGGCCATGATACAATTTAGGTAATTGTGGATTGACTAACGAAATCCGCACACTTCCTTCCAATCCGCGAAATGGATAAATTGGAAAAATTAACCCATATGTATATCAAGGAAGGGGTGTCTAGGCATGGTGTGCCTATCTCCATTATTTCTGATCGTGATAGTCGTTTTACCTCAAGGTTTTGGCAAACCTTACATGATGCCCTAGGTACTCGTCTAGACATGAGTACCGCATATCATCCCCAAACCGATGGTCAAAGCGAACGAGCTATTCAAAACTTGGAAGATATGTTACAGGCATGTGCAATCGATTTCGGTGGTATTTGGGGCACGCACTTACCACTCGTGAAATTCTCATACAATAATAGTTACTATACGAGTATCCAAGCTGCACCATTTGAAGCTCTATATGGACGTAAGTGTAGATCTCCGCTATGTTGGGCTGAAGTCGGAGAAAAACAACTTACCGGGAATGAAATTGTTCAAGAGACGACCGATAAAATCTTTTTGATAAAAGAACGCCTCAAATCGGCCCGCGACCAACTGAAAAGTTATGCGGACATGAGGCGTAAGCCTTTGGAATTTCAAGTCGGTGATAGAGTTTTATTAAAAGTGTCACCTTGGAAAGGTGTTGCACATTTTGGAAAGCATGGGAAATTGAATCCTCGATATATTGGTCCTTTCGAAATACTGGAAAGAGTAGGCCCTGTGGCTTACAAGCTCAAGCTACCGCAAGAGCTTAACGGGATACATGACACATTCTACGTGTCAAATTTGAAAAAGTGTCTATCCCATGATACCCTTATTATCCCTATTGACGAAATCCACATTGACGATAAGCTTCACTTTATCGAAGAACCAATTAAAGTGACTGACTGGAAGGTTCAAAAGCTTAGGAGTAGTAGGATCAAGTTGGTCAAAGTGCGATGGAATGCCAAACAAGGTGCAGAATACACGTGGGAAAAATTGGATCAAATGAAGCGCAAATATACTGCTCTATTTGAGAAGACCCCTGAGCCGAAGAACTTGAAGTGAATTCCGGGACGGAATTCTCTTAATGGGGGAGAATGTGACAATCGGCAAAATTAAGGTAATTCCGTACTAATTAATTATGCGTAATTAACGTAATTAACTGCAATTTCATGTTAATTGTTTTAACTAAGCCATAGATAATAGCAAATTCTTTATAATATGCATAGGAATGCATATGTTTAATATTGAAGCACGATGAAATCGCGTGCAAATAAACTTATCTGGAACGGACGTTGGTGATTACCCGATAACGATTAATTAACCAAAGACGATCTTGAACACCCGAGGTATGAAATAAATGGAATTTCCATGAAATATTATGTGTTTTGGAACTCCAAAACCATATGTGGAAACTCCAAAGACAAATCTCCCGGTAATGAATAAAGTTCGTGTATCGCACCCGATACGCGCGAAACTTATAAATTAACCCAATTAAAGCCTAAATAACTTGCCAATGCCTAAAATAATCCATGTTTAAGGGTAATTGGAAGTCAATTATAAGTCCGGAATAGCTCGTAATAAACACGCGTTAAAACCCCGGAAACCCTAATCGGTTTAGTTAGATTATAACTAGTAGTTACAAGATATTATGGAAAAAGCATGTGGGTCCCACCCCTCCTTCCCTAAGCCGGTTCAAGGAGTGGCTAGAGCCACCCTAGTGTTGGTTGCTACACTTGCTAAAATTATTGTGTTTATGAGCATGCTTAGTCCTTTGTCTTACCTTAAGTACTAATGATCTTTTATAAACACATGCCATGATATTTTCAACACTTGAACAAGCAAAACACATCCATAACCTTCTCCAAAACCCACGGTCACCTCCATATTAACATCAATCATCTTTTTTTTTTCACCAAAACACTCACAAAATCACATCCTTTCCATACCATAATCAAGTGTGTACAGGAAGCTTGGAGCTTAACCATTGGAATACACACTTAAACCTCATTTGCACTTGAGTTTTGAGCCATCCCTAGCCTTGTGCTAGTTGTAAGTTTCTTATTCTTGCTTTTTGATTATGTATGTTTTTAGTTAACATGTGTTAGAAGCAAGTTGTACATGGGTTAAAATAATGAATCTTCACATGATGAAACCTATGTTAATCAAAGCTAAAATGGAAGTGTAAAAGATGCATGTAGGCTGTGAGTTATTATAGTATTGTTAATGTTTTTGTAAGTTTAAAATGTTAACACAATCTTAAACATGTTAAAGATTTGAACATAATATGAAACTAGAGTTTTGATCATGAGATAATATATGTTTTTACAAGTTTAACATGGATTTATAAAATACACCATATGGCCGTGAGTTTTATTGTAAAAATTTAGTGATTTTATAGTTTTTACAAGTTCACATACACATGATATAACCATCTAAAACATAATAATATGATGGAACTTAAAAATGTTACAAGATATAAAAACTACATCTTTAAAGACACTAACTTTGAAACACTAAAAATGGACATGTTGAACTCTATGGACTTAACACACCAAACACACATATTATTAACCCTAATAAGATGATATTGGACTATTACTAGTGTTAGAACATAATAATAATTCATATTGACAAAGTTGATAAAAACAAGTTTACTAGTTTAGTGCAAAATTGTCACTTTTGGAAGATCTATGTAGAAAATGTAACTTTTTGAAAGTTAATGAAATTATTTTGTAACTATAAAAGTTGATGGACATAAAATGTCATTTTAGAAAGAGTTAATTGCCAATTTAGTCCCTGAGGTTTGTCAAAAATTGCCACTTTCATCCAAATCATTTTATTTGGTCAATTTAGTCCCTGTGGTTTTATTTTTTTATCATTTTAGTCCCTGTGGACTAACAAGATTTGGATGAAAGTGGCAATTTTTGACAAACCTCAGGGACTAAAATGACAAAAAAATGAAACCACAGGGACTAAATTGACCAAAAAAAAGATTTGGATGAAAGTGGCAATTTTTGACAAACCTCAAGGACTAAATTGGCAATTAACTCGTTTAGAAAATTGGATCTAAAAATGTGACTTTGGGGAAGTTAGGTGTTAAAAATGAAAGATTTAAACTTTCCAATGTTGTTTTATGAAAAATTAGTAAACTTACAAAAATGTATTTTTGCATATAAATGTGTTTTTATAAAATAAGATTTTATAAAATATAGATTACCAAACATGATGGAAAAATATAAAAACAAAGGTTTGATAAAAATTTAGTGACTTAAAGACTTGGTAAAATTTTGTGTAAAAATGAACACTTTTGCATATATGAGAATACAAAAGTGATGGAAGTATTTTGTTAAAAATAATCAAGTCTTTATTTTGAAAATAAAAATGTTATTTATAACATATGTAGAAATTTGTAACATACGGCTCCTCTCACCACCAACATTGTCGCCTTGCCCCGATGGGTTGCCCATCCAGAGCTCAGGAATTTGTTTTTGGTTGCTCCGGTGGAGACTTCCCAGGAGGTCACCCATCCTGGTATTGCTCCTACCTGAGAACGCTTAACTGTGGAGTTCTCCTCTCATCCACTAACATTATGCCCCAAAATGCGTTGATGATTTAAGAGGCATTGGATTACATATGAAACATGGATCTCTCCTGGTCACGGCCGATGTGGGATTTGCCTCAGGTGTCACATTTACCCCCTGTTAGAGTCTCATCGTCCCTGATGAGGTTTAACGCACCAAGGATCTCTCCTGGCCACGACCGATGTGTGATTTGCCTGGGGTGTCACAAAATTAAAGCTTGATTAATATCAAGGAAACATATTGTTGGAAATTTTAGGAAAAATAACAAAGTATATATTTTGGATGTAGGAAAAATAATATTACGACAACAAGTATTTATTTCTACAAAAATATATATAAACAACTTGTGTTATTCGGGACATGAAAAATATATAAATACAAGTAATAATTGTGACGTATTTATATCACGGCGTGTTAACGGACAAAAGGTAGAACGGACGAATAAGTATATATGTTATTGCATCCAATGTGGAAATGGAAACATATATTTTATGAATTAAAATATATAGTTTGGGTGAAAAAACATAACACTTTCCTAAGTGTTGGAAATCTATTCACGGGAAAATCAACGTAAATAATCTATGAAGATTACACATCTAAAACAAGTCTACGAACTTGACAATAAAAAATATGTTATCGAGTCGACAAGATCCTAGTATATTTATTTAATGAGAAAGTAAATATACGGTAAAGTGAATCGAGTCGAGTGTTGAAAATGTAATATTGATCAACAAGATCGTAGTATAACTATTTAATGGGGAAATAATTATACGGTAAAGTGAGTTGAGTCGATAACGTTGTAAAACGAGTTAATTAATACATGAATATAGGTGTAACTTATAACAAGGATAATCCATCACCAACGGACCTAGGATACACGTTTAATTATATGGGGATTTGAACTAAATAGTGGTGTTGGGAGTTGGGCGTACAACTTGTCGAAACACACGCGCTATACACTTAGTGATTTATACGTCTAGGACATTTGCAGGTGTTTAATCTTGGACTTGCTATTCTCGACATTTTGGCTGACACACTTGCTTGAGGTGAGTTTCACGACCCCATTTTACTGTTTTTATTTTCGGGGGAAGGATATGTTATGTTAGGGAAGTATGTGATATGTTGAATACTTGAGTTTGTTGTTCGCCACTCGGGGTGAGTCCTCGCTACTGTAACCATTTATTTGTGTGTATATGTGCAATCGAAAACCAAAGGAATATTTGGATAGTAATATTAGTGCCAAACAAGGCTCACCGCTAATCGATAGCGTCGATTATGCAACTGTGTATGCCAGGGGTGCACGTATTCTGAACTAAGTTGTTATTTTCCGAGAAACAACTATGAGCGAGGCATTTCTAGTCTTGGTATGGTTATGGGCTCAAGTAGATTGTAGGAACTTGCAACTCTTACAATAGTCATTACTTGTGTTATTTCCCAAAAATGTTGTTAAAATATTTTGTAAAACTAGAACCTGTGAACTCACTAATATTAATATATTGACGTCTTTTAACATAACTTTCAGGTAACTAATCGCTAGAGGGTCACATGGCTAGAATGGGCAGGGATCTCACATGACGTCGGATATTTTGATGGGGTTTTACCTTTAGTTTCCATGGGTTGGACTATAATTGTGAAACCTCTACTTTTGATTTTTAAACTATGTTGGTTTAAATATGAATGAACATGAAAACTCATTTCGACGTTTTAAATAAATGATCCAATTTTCTTAATTACTTAAAGTTTGTGTTAATCTTGGTTTGATGCTCTTCGAATGTCACGCCACGTGTTTCCGCCATTGGCGTGGCGTGACACCTGACTATTATAGTCAGTTAGTTGATGATCTTGCAAACTTTGTAAATCATTTGATTACACAAGTGGAAAAATCATCAGGGCATCTTTTGAGATCAAAGTGTGTTGTCTAATTCATAGCAGTAGGTACGGCATGGTGTATTGACGTGTCTGCGAGTACGCATAATTTAGCGCTGAATTTACACGCGTTTTTGCTTTAATATTTATAAAAATGGTTTAGACCTTAACATTAAAAGACACACAAAAAGGCAAGTGTACCCTCTCATATATGTATTAAGTACAGATAAGAACCAGATATCGATCCATGGACGCGCGCGAAGCGATTGTACTAAAACTCTATCCCTGATTTACCAGTAAAAGATAATTGGAAGTTTGTTTAAACTAAATTAATTCTAAAACATCAAACTAACATATGTAAGACTCCAAATACAATATATAACTATAAAAACTATAATATATCAATCCTAGCATGTCATCTACATATCATATGATATAAAGGCGTGTGATCAACATTCCCATTTTTCGACAATTAGTATCCCTTTCGGGAATCCTAACATGAAAACTATACAGAAAGATAACACGAATACACACGTTAACCACCTATTGACTCTTAGTACGGTAGATAGACATTTAAGTGTTCGAGCGCCTTCTGATGATCCGCGTCAAGCCCGACGATCCCACTGTTCTGAAGGAAATGGTTGTGTAGATTGCGGGACTGAGCTCTAGACACCACAAGGCCATAAAATCCAACATCTCGAGCTGAAAGGAGGCCAGACCACCTAGACGCATCGGCGAGGATGCCAATCGCCACCGGAGGTCACTGAATAATTAAATGTTAATTATTAAGGGAAACTCCTTTGGGAGCAAGTAATTAGTTTAGGGACTTGATTGTAAAGATGATTATTATATAATCATCCTTAACTCTCAAACCCTAACAAACAATTTTATAATCATAAAATTGAAAGGATTAAGGAGTTAATCACAAAACAACCAACCACAACATCACTAGCATACCGCCACCACCATCACCAGCTCCCACGAACTCCACCACCGTCCACCGCCTACACGCGTCACCACCCACATGCCCCCCCCCGGTCATGCGCAGACCTCAATCTGCGAGCCGAGTTGTCGTCTCTCGGGTGCCTCATTTTGGTGCTTCATGTCTCATGTTGATATGGATCTATACCGGGCGTTCAAGAGATCTCGAACTTTGGTGATTTTGGCTTATAGCGAAGCGTTCGTAGATCCATTGTGCGGTTTCTTGGTGTTTTCGTCAATGTAGTTTTCTAAAACACCCTATGGTTGTGTATATATTATTTGTCATGTTATTGGATTTTTATCACTAGATGGGATTGCGTATCGGTTATGTAAACATATATTGTTTTGATAAACACGCTTCCGCTTAATTAATAATGGTTATTTATATATTGTGTAATATATATATATATATATATATATGTGTGTGTGTGTGTGTGTAATAGAGATTTATAACAAACCGGACTAACGGGTTCGGGTCGGTCTTGTCCCGAACGGGTGACATGATTGCCAACAAGATTAGTAGAGATGAAGAGGGAACGCGGATGGGCAAGGAGCCGGTTTTGCAGGTTAATAATGTTTCAGAAGCAATAGCACCGACATGTCACTGCTAAAGGTGTCGCCCAGTGTTGTAAGAATTGTTAGGCGCTAGTCGGTTGGTGAGGTACCGACTAACGATTAATCGGGATTAGTAGGGATGAATCGTGATTAATTAGATTAAGATTTTAGATGTAATTTTCAGTTATATATATATATACACACACATATATATATTTTATATGTAGTTTTTTTAACTATGCATGTTTTAACACGTTTCTCGACTCATATCTTTAAGTATATAGGTTTAAATGGCCAGAACTTACAGGTTTTGATCATATCTGGCCGAAGTTTACACATGTTGGTCGGAATTTTGGCTGGAATCGCTAGACAGCCAACGATTAGCTATTAATCGGTGTTTACTCGGTGAACCTCTGATTACAAATTAATCGAAGATTAATTGGAAACTATGATGGATTTTTACAACCATGGTGTCGTCGATATTGGCTAGGGTACGATATAACCCCAGCCATTTAATCACTGATTAAATCAACAACCCAGAATAAAATCAACACCGGGTGTCAGATTTTGGGCATTAGTGACGACACGTGGATCGCCGTTGCTATTTGTATTGCCACTAAAGCTCTTATTTCTTGTAATGGTAAATCAACGAAAGTTCGTCCATTGTATAAGTCACTGATGGACCACTAGTAACCTTTTTTACGGTTTGAAATTACGTTTGGACTTGTTTTTATGCCTCGATGTTCGTATTTGATATTTTTTCATCAGAATAAGTTTGTTTCTATTAGTGGCCGGTGTTTATAGTACTCGTCGCGCACCTGCAAATACAGTATGTCTAATAGATTAATTATGAAAATCACCTAATTACATTCATCAAAAAAATAAAACGACTTGATTCACGTCTTAACTTTAAATATTTGTGTGAATGAATAAGAAAATAACTTTAGTAAATTACTAAACCGGTCAAAAGTACCAATGATGAAAAAGAGTACGTAGGTATTTTAACCGACATTAACCCATTAAGATCACGAGGGAAGAAGTGAATAGGAAACAATTTTACAACTTTACAAAAACAAGATCATGGGTGTCTTAGTTGGAACCATACAAAAGCAAATTAGCTATGAGAATATGTCATGTAAGTCGAGCTTTTTCTATACCTATTATTTAACTTTATGTAAGGTTAAACACTAAAATGATTGAAGTAAATACTAAGCCAAAATAACTGGTCACACTATACCACTTTGTATAACACACATGAAATATCATCATATAGACCATGTAGGATTACTATTTAAATGAATTAAATAAAAAATATTATAAAATGTGAGAAAATTAAGATCATATCGAAAGATATAGGTCAAGAAAAGGACATGAAATGGGGGGTTGGTCCTCCTTTTCGTGACCATTGTCTTCAATGTTATCCACCTTCCAAATCCATCTCTCCTACCAATATTATTATATTATTTTTCAGATTTTGTTCCAAAAAGAAATAGGTTTTGTTATCATAATCATACAAACAATATTTTACTATTATGATCACGAAGTAGACAAAGAAAATTTAGTTTCCAAAAGACATTAATTTTTTAGAAGAAAAAGCAACTATAGTTTTACGCTTAGTTTTTCAGACCTTCTGAATTTTCTTTTTAAATATATACAAAGTTTCAATTTTACTGAACAAAATAATCTTATGTGCATTCATTCGTAAACTACTAGCTTAATTTCATGTGTGCTTGTGTTTATATATTTATCATACAATGACAACCGTCAACCGACTAAACGATGTTATCGGTATGATCGATATCGGTGATGTAAAAATCGGTTCTAGGCGGCTCCTAGGTGGCGACTAGTCACTCGTCAGAGGTCAGCCACCCAGATTTTGCCAAGTCGGCGACATTAGGCAGTCATGGTCAAAATCGAACCTACTCGGCCACAATTAGGTCAAAATTGGACCAAGTTAGTCAACTAGATTGAGATATAACCTAAATGGAAACCAAAATCGGACCAAGTTGCCTCTCTAGTGTCGCCTCAATTGAAAGCAATTTTGGGGTTCGGATTTTCTGATAATGATAAGAAGAAGAAAGGGAAAGAAAGCGGCTGGGGTGATATTAGGTTAAAAGAAGTTCGGGTATTTTAATAATTAACTCACTCCATGTTCACATTTGGTCCCAAAGCTTATAAATTATGCATAAAAAGTTTAATCTTAATGCTATGTAAAAAATAAAAAGCATAAACTTGATGCTAAATCTGTGTGTATATAAAATATGTATAAAAAATTCAAAACGATTAATCTGCCTAATCACGCTTAGTCCCTAGACTAGACCCTACTTTCTGCCTAGCTCCTTTTAAAACCTTGGGTATGATATAGTTTATTATATAATTGTATAAACGTTGTCCGTTCACTTGGATTGATGAGTGTTTTGGCTAGCTTCTTGCTATAGTGATATACTTGGGTGATTGATAAAAAGTTTCTTCAGCTTCCAAGCAAAAACATTGTATAAGCATATGATCAATATGGAAATTTTCTAAATTAATAAGGATGCCGGCTCAATGATAGAAAACCTAAAACTGAAAGGTTACGAGTTTAATTTTTGAGAGCGTCGGGTTTTACCGATTTTTTCATTATCGTGTCTTTGGGCAGGTGAATGGTCGGATTTTTCGCGAAACTGGTGGCTGGTGGGCCAGGGTTTCGTCCGTCTAAGTAAAGACCGGTTATGGCTCCTTTAACCATTGAGAGTCGCGTACGAAACACCCGACTTGTACTTGATTGTAGTTTAAAAAAAATATTAATGATAGTTCCCAAACAGTTATGTCTAAAGGGGTAGATCTACTTTCCCATAATGTACAAACACAAATGCATGAAGAACAACTCTTTGTCGAATTGTCTTCTTCCCACCTTGTGTAACCCTACTTTTTCGTTCTATAAATACCCAAAGATTTCCAAACAAAAGAATCCATATACACTGACACACGCACGAACGCATACACACTTTATAACAATGGAACTTGAGCTCAGTCTTTCACCACCGAATCAAACCAGACACCACATCAAGAAAACCGCTACATTAACAAGGTTTCCACTGGTTTCGTGGAACCATGATGAAGATGAAGAACAACCCAACAGTTTCTTCAATGGTGATTATCAACAGTAAGTCTGTTTCTTGATTCAAAACTAGTCAACTTAAAATATAAAGTTTTATTTTTACCGTCTAGATTATTAACTCACTTGTAATAAATCAATTCTATTAAATACTTCACTTTTTTATATAATTAATGAACAATGAACAATGCTTCACATTAATTCATTATTTTTTTTTATAGCGAACCTTACTCACTTACACCAATAATCTTAAATTATACAACCTTTTTCTAAGACTGAACTAGTGACCCTCCTCTAACAGGCATGCGCCTGCTAAGTGGGCTGGTAGACTAGCCCCACATTACCTTGCGGTTATATTAGGGTTATTCAACTGAACCTCGAGATTTTTAAACGTTTTTTTAACTTATGTAAAATATAACAATCTATACGTATTTGAAAAATAAGGCGAAAAGCAAAAATAAAATGGGAAAATCACCAAATTGGCCATTGACTTGGTCAAATTATCAAAATAGCCACCTCAACCATCTCGGGAGAGTCGGCTCACGGCCCCGAGGCGTCTTCATGAGACCTGAGTGGAGGACCAATGACTAAACGAAATGTGTTCAAAGAATAATAAAAAAATCAAATAAAAGCTGCACCTACCCTGTCTCTTTGTCGGTGGAGGACAAATAACAATGCTTTCACTAATTTTGGTGGTCATGATTACCGGTTGCAACCGCAAAAATAATCAACTGTGGTGATTAAAAAAATGGTCCGCCACTGCATGTAACAATAATACTTAAGAACATTTGGTTCATGGGTTTAGGGATCAAATGAATGAAGATGAAGAAGGTTTAACTGGATGGCCACCATTGCATTCATGGAGGAGAAGGATGATGGAAGAAAACCAATATGAAAGAGTAGATCAGTTCAACAGGCCGATGGATGAAGTAGGTGAACATATAAATGTGATGAACAATAACAATAACTACAATGAGTTGTTTGTGAAGGTGAAGATGGAAGGAGTTGGAATTGCAAGAAAAATTGACTTGAATTCTTTTCATTCCTATGAAATGCTTACAACCGCATTGATTCACATGTTTGACAAATGTAAGTTTTTTCATACTTTCATTGTTTTCATATTTACATAATTTTATATTTTGCAAGTTGTACGTTACAAAAAGATAAGATAAAGTCGTATGCTTTAACGGGATGTATGGAATGTGTGAATGGGCTTGTGTGTATATTATATCGATGTGGGTCAAAAGAGTTATCATTGTGTTTGATCCACTTTTTTGACTTGTTCTAGTTTGATAAGGTAATCTTTTTCTACATGACTATGGAACATGAAAAAAAAGGTTCTTGGTCGTTATTTATGTAGTTACTTTAATAAATATTTGGGTTGTTTTACTATATATTATATAATTAAGTTAACTTTTTTTTTAAAGGTATATAATTAAGTTTTTTTTTTTTTTTTTTTAACGGCAATTTTATCACACCTTAATTCCACCTTACCTTGCATTTGCAAGGATTTGAACCCACAACCTTATATTTGTAAGGGATGACATCATACCACTAGGCTAAGAAGTCATGGGTGGTATATAATTAAGTTAAGTCGTCAAGTTTTATAAAATTACAGTATTTTATTTATTTACATGTTTAATCTGCTAAATAAAAAAAAAACTCTGCTAATTTGTCTACACCTTAATGACAATATGTTTACAACTTACTAACATTTGTCAAAATGTTTGACCTGTTTATGACTTGATTATAATTTATTTATAACTCGTCAAGGTATATGATTCATTCAGATTAAAAGATAACACGTACGGGTTGTGCTCGAATTTATCGATTTCAGCTTGTGTACCTAACACAACAAACAAACTCTATAAAAAATATTATTGCACGCGTGAGTTGTCTAAGGCATAGTAAATATAAACTTGGTGAATTCTTTTGGGATTTATATAGATTTTTTAACACAAATATTGTTTAAGAAATGGAGCATAAATTGATTAAATGTATTTTAATTGTGGATGGTTTAGCGGTTGAAATTGAGGAAGATGGTGCAAGGTACAAACTTATGTATCAGCATACAGACGGCCATTGGCGTCTTGGAGGAGACCTACCATGGGAGTATGTAACCTTACCTTCTTACCTCTTTTTTTTATTGTGAATCTATATATATAAAGTTCAATACACATATGTATTGAGATATATGAGGTTTGACAAAAGGGTTCAAACTGGTTTATATAATTTGAGGCCGTTTAGTAAAAGGAGATTTTTTTTTACTAATTAAGATCTTAACACGTGGAGATATGATCACACGTATTTTTTATATACAAATTCTAAAAGACATATAATAACACACTACCATTATTCAAGCAAGATTCAGCAAAAATAAAATTCTTTCATATATTACATGCTGCCAATAAAAATTTGGGGGCCTTTAATATCTTGGCCTATAGCTTCAACTTATTTTTTATTAGGCTACCTGTTGTTCGCCACATCAACTATTTAGCTCCCCCAACACCACCTCGAGATGTCAAAAAGGGGCGCTATTATGCACTAAGGAGCTCTTCGTGAGTAGAATGGAGGGTGTGAAGCTTGAGTGAAAAGTGGACCCCCATTGTTTACTAAGTTGGACCAACGTGGGTTGTCCATTTGAAGGGAGAGTAGAGGGACTTAGATTCACATCGGGTGGACTTACAGTCGTGCTTGCTCTAAAAGTTGAAACCACTAATTAGTTTTATGAACAATAATTACTAGATTTTTCAGGATAAATAATGAATACATGCGGCTTGAAGGATTTAAACTCGGGTTATAAAACCAGTAAATACTTAAGTAATTAAAAATCAATTTTAGCTTTTCTACGAGTGTCGGATACTTTATTCTAAAAACCACATCGTTTTGTGTTGCAGAATGTTCATTCGGTCGGTAAAACGTATACAAATGGTGAGGAACTAGCTAATAATGGATGAAGATGGGACATTATTAAAGTAGTTGGAATCATCTATTTTTTTTTTATGTTGAATTATTTAAAATCTTTATAATGTACAACCGCTAATGCATGAGTTACATGTCAATATATAGGTCAATATTCTGTCGAAATAGTGGTTCTCCACCCTCCAGTCACACTCACGTACCACCCACCTAAGTTTGTTGATCATCGTGCTATGAAAGCGACGAGTAATAAAATTTATCGTTTATAAAATAAAAAGTGTATATATATAGAGAGAAATGTTGATTATCAACAATCACATATCGCCGAGTTGTGAAAAAAAAATCCAAATAATAATCCTTAAATTTGAAATATCTGAACTCTCGTATGAGTCAATATTATCTTGTTTGCTCACTACTGGCTTAGAGTATTCACAGGCCGTTCACCAATTTATGTGATGGGTTTTTTAAAATTATATGGGGTGGTTGTCGGTGGTTGTAAATGAACGAGAGATAAAATATTTTGTGAAACTATTATTCACCTCTATGTTTAAAAACTAGTGTTCACCCCTATATATAGCAGGATCAAATACAAAGTAATATAAACGTGCGAAGGATGCGAAAGATCACTTTGTACATGATAATTACATAATGCCTTCATGAACATACAAAGATATTACGTAATTATTATTATGTAATTATCATGTACAAACTGCATGATAATTACGTAATGATAATTACGTAATGCTTTCACGAACATAAAAAACATTACGTAATTATCATTACGTAATTATCATGTACAAAGATCCTTCGCATCCTTCGCACGTTTCTTTTACTTTGTAGAATAACCGTCCCCTATATATATATATATATATATATATATATATATATATATATTAATATTTTTATAAATTGTAGTGAGTGAGGAGAGGGGAAATATATAACGATAAAAATATGAAAAATTATTAATACTTTAATTATGAGAGAGAAAATTTAAGTGTTTTTTTTTTTTTTTTGAAAAGCAAACTTCATTAAAAATGGTCGACGCTCTATCTCTAAAGATAGAAACATCAAAAAACGGCCACAATTACATCAAATCCAAATTACAACAAGAAAACCAATCAATCAAGAAGATTTAGGTGTGAAGGAGTGATTTTTAATGTAATTTAATATAGAGGATTGGATGAACAAGCTATGAAGCTCTTACATAGTTATTTTTTATTACCTGTATTGAATTCGAAGGATGTCATGCATCCAACCTAAAATTTCTTGCATCCAATCATGCTTAATTGTTTAAGGTCATGCATTATTATGATCTGGATACGAAATTCATCTAGAGTGTTACAACCTATACACAATAATCTAATGCATATTGATATTTTAGTCTATGCGCTAGTCAATATTACAACCTATACAAATAATTACATTGAGTTTTATTATGCCAACAATTTATAGATTTTTTTTTTTTTTGAAATAAATAAGAAATTATTTTAAATTTGTCGTAGGATTATTTCAGAATTTCTTTACATTAAATATTGTTTTAATTTTCATCATTTGTAATAAAAGTCCACTCAAAGTTATCTTTTTTTTTTTATACTGAATTACAAGTTTTGTCTTTTATATTTATAGCAGATTACAAAATATGTTCTTTATGTTTAAAATTGACGAGTTTTGTACTTTGTGTTCCAAAATCTTGTATGTTACGTCTTTTGACACTAACCTGGTTAGATTTTAACTGAAAATTGAGCGTAAATTCGTCTTTTTAATAATTTGGTGTTTATTTCTGTATTTAACTTAAAGTTTTTTTTTATCAAAATGAAATATATGTAAGTTACATATATAACCCCACCCATCCCCCCCCCCCCTCTCTCCCCCCATCTCTCCCTCTCTCATCACTTCACCGTCTCCACAAGACACCACCAGCGCCGCCACCTGCCACGGTCTGCACATAAAAATAATAACAAGTACAAAAATTATAACCCAACGCATCCCCTTTGTCTTTCTCAACTCTGCATACATAGTCTTCATCGGATTTCACTGTCGCCAACACATCAAGATCCTCTAGCATTAACTAGTAATTGATGATTATTTCACCATTGAACATGCTTATTACTGTTTTTCATAAGTTTTGTAGTTGAAATTCAAAGTTATCATGTTCATAAAACTGAACAAATTCTATAATTCAACATTAATCAATCAAATTCAAACTAAACTTCAAACGGAAACAAATTATTCCCCAAACATAAGATAGATTGTTCTAAAAAAAATGCAACAGAGGAATCTGAAACACTAAGTTGATCTACTTGCTCACCAATTATCAATCCTAGTGACCAAATTCATCATTTAGTACCAAAATCGCATCTTCAAACAAATTTTTCCCCATAGATTATATAAAAGGAAACTCAAAACCACCACCACCATGAAAGAATCCGGCCACCACCGCCATTCGTACCCCTATACTGTTTCCACCCAAAGCAACTCACCCTTCCTCACTTCGCCCCTACCCCTTCTCTTGATGTGACCTAACCATCATCGGTGAAGGTGGATGTGTACGGTGGTGGAACGTTCACCATACAACCTCACTCAAGTGAAGGTGGAGGTGTACGGTGGTGTTTGGAGATGGTGGTGGCAGGTGGTGGAGTGTTGGTAAGGGTGGACGAGGGAGTAGAGACTAGAGAAGAGGGTGGTGGACTGGTGGTGGGTTGAAGGGATAGGGAGCCTAATCCGCGTAGAGGCGGCGTCCCTATCCCTCTCCATAACAAGCCGCGGAGCGATCACGCGGAAGTCACTCCGCCAGGAGCAGAAGGACTGCACATAAAGCAGCCTTATCCGCATTACTTGAGAAGGGCAGGCGCGCGTACGCCACGCGCGGAATATCCCACTACTCACCAGCTTTTATACGAGGTACTGAAGATCAAGGATCAGGGAGATCCACCTGCAGAGATTAGAGATACCGCCAGTCGGAAGGCGACACGTGTCCGTAGTGGTCCAACAACCACTGACGACCAACAGTGACGTGACTGCTTCCATGCTTCCACCATGCTGCCTCTACAGTGCTGAGCAGGCGTGCTTACCTGCTGTCAGGTGTCACGTCAGACATCAGCAGGTAAGTCAACATTGTTGTGTCAGAACGACATACCGTCGGCGGCGAGTCACAAGCCGCCACATGTCCTTCAGGCAAGGCAGCTCCAACTGCTGATGACGTCAGCGACAGAGCCGTCCTTATTCCCGCCCTTTCCATGCGCCGAAGCAAGGCCCAAACAGTACAAGACTTTTCATGGGCTTCCTGCATAGCCCACGACCTCCACTATAAATAGAAGACATCAATTCCCTTACAAAGGATCCGAAAATCAATACTTGTATCAAAGAGCTAGGTCCTACTTGTAATACTTTGTAAACTCCAAAGTAATAGATAACCGGCTCTTCACAGTGGACGTAGGTCAAGCTTGACCGAACCACTTACATCTTTGTGTCTTTACTCTCCACACAAACACACACACACACACACACACACTTCATATCTTGGGTTAAACCTACGGTTTAGGTAAAGGATCGTACTTGGGCTCCATAAGTATATACACCTTGGAGATTAGTGATAATCTTCAAGATACTTATTGTTTCTTCATTAGTGCCATCCGACGGTTAGAAAAACTCTTTTTCTCATCTTTTAACCCACCCATGGCTGAACCCAACCCTAATACTGCTGTCGTCAACCAAACCGGGGACGTGGACGTCCAACTAACCGGAAACGATGGCACCCTAGCCACAGTCGTCAAGCAATCCACCTCACGCATCCAGAAGCCAGTCTTCGAGGTGCGTGACGTGGAAACTAACGACGACAGTGATGACAACTCTAAGGAGGACCCAGATCAGTGGCTCCTCTGTCAAAGCACCAAGAGCGCCGCTATCTACCAGCGCATGCTCATGAAAAGAGCCAAAAAGAAGGGCAAGGCCCTCACTTATGACTCTCCGCCAAAAAAGGGTCATAAAGCCAAAGAAGCTACTGGTCGTCGTGACAGTCGTAGCGGGAAGCCCGGCGAAAACGCAGGGGCTTGGGGCTACGCAAAGTCACATGACGAATCCGACGGTTACGAGTCATCCAGCACTGACTCTGACCAGGGCGGGAGGACACACTCCTGCCGCCCATACAACAAGGATGTGGATGATGACTTGGTCAGGCCATTTAGACTAAAGTCTTTTGCTGAAAATTCAAAATTGGTCGCTCGTATAGCGACCGCCAGAATTCCCAGGAAGGCTAAGCTTCCTACCAGCATCGGCAAGTACAATGGCCTGCGTGACTCGGATGACCACGTTCATGACTTTGAATGTGTGGGGAGTTCTGTTAACTGGCCGGTCCAGGTTTGGTGCCATCTTTTCGCCCAAACGCTAACTGGCACAGCAAGAGTCTGGTTCGACAATCTCCCCACGGGGAGCATTGTGGACTTCGATGACCTTATCGACAAGTTTGGTAATCACTTCTCACATCTCAGGAAGCACAAGCGAGACAAGGCGCACATACTGTTGTGCCGCCGATATGACCATGAATCCATTAAGGACTTCATTGTCCGCTTCAACAAAGAGGCCCTTCAGATAGGCTGCGGAGAAGAGCTCACACGCGCTACGTTCATTCACAATGTGCGCAACCCGGAACTCATGAAATGCCTCACCGGCAAAGACGGCATCCTAGAGTCATGGGACGAACTCGTCCACTCCGCCAAAATATACGCTTCATCTGAAAAGTCATGAAATGCATCACCACAATAATAATAATAATAATAATAATAATAATAATAATAATAATAATAATAATAATAATAATAATAATAAAAGGCAAATCCGTATGGAACCGCATCTCGGGCTCCACAGACGAGGGAAAGTACTCCCCTGCCAACGACGCCGACCAGATCATCAGCGGCAAATAATCGAGGGAACAGCGTGGTCACTCCAAGAAGGACCACAACTGGACCCCACTAATCAAAACTCCGTCTCAAGTCCTTAAAACGGAGCAAGTAACTCTCAAAGAACCCAAGCCCCTTGGGTAAAGAAAGAATGTGGATACAACCAAATTCTGCGAGTACCACAACGACTTTGGCCATCTCACAGACAACTGTTACAATCTGAAGATAGAGATTGAGACCGCGCTAAAGTCCGGTCAGCTCGGTCACCTGGTTATGAACATTCATCGCGTCGCAAGAGGGCAGACTGGCGACGACAATCAGGCGGAAGGATCACGGAAGAAGATCTGTGACCTAAACACCCATACCACCACCATCATTCCGCGCCATCAATGCAATATGACAAGGGCGGGAACGAAAGCTCAACATAGGGAACAATCCCATGTACCACAAGACGACGACTCTTGGAAGGAGGCGGATGTCCTCCTACCAAAAGTCCATGGCGGCGCGTCCTGCACCGCCCCGCTCGTCATCACAGTCGTCTTTGGCCATTACTGCATGCGGTACATGTTCATGGACGGCAGAAGCAGCACTGATATCATGTATGATCTGTGTTTCCAGCAGCTAGATGAAGAAGACAAGGCAAGGCTCGTACCGGTCAACGAGCCAATCTCTGGCTTCATCCACGAAACAATCATGCCTCGCGGCATGATTTCCATGCCAGTAACAATGTCCGATGGCACACATGAGCGCACTGAAATCTGCGACTTCATGGTCCTACTGGCCAACTCTAACCACGACATCTTACTCGGCCGTGAGGGCATCACACGCTTTAATGCGACATCTTACTCGGTCGTGAGGGCATCGCACGCAATGGTTGGTTTTCCAACCAAGACCGGCGTCGCCATAATTCGGGGGAACAAGTATTGCCACTCGGCGAAAACTGCCAAACCCCCGAAAATAGTCAAAACGGATACCCGCACAGAGCCAGAAAATGGGTTCTCAACCCTAAATTTCCAGAGCAAATGGTGGTCATAGGCCATGCAATCTCTGACACCATCCGCAATCACCTTAAACTGTTGCTGATCCACAACATGGACGTCTTCGCATGGAAACCAGCGGACATGGTTAGAGTAACACCCCAACCGATGGTGGAAACATCGGGATGTCACGTATTGATGATTGTTCAGTAGCTCATGGTGAATAATAATTTTCATTAAATGATTTAAATAAATTACATACAATTGTTCTACAAGAATTCATACATCAAAATGAATAATACTATGTGCACATCTTCAAGCATTAACTCAAATCTTCAAGCAAGTAGAACCTGAAACATGTTAAGTTTGAAAATATTTTGGGTCAACAAAAGTTGGTGAGAATACATAGGTTTTCGAATATAATAGATAGCAATAGTTTGTACAACATTCACAGTTGTATAATGATAGAGTATGAGTCCGACATGTAACAATGCGTCTTTGTACAATCAAACCTTGTGTCGACTGAGACCTAACTCGCAAGTTAGTTAAATGTTGTTACTGTTTTCGATCATCCCTGAATTTATGCGGGGGGATGGGTTTGTCAGACCTATAGCGCTATAATCTAAACAGGCGGCTTGATCAATGTTAATGATTAAACTGTGTCGTTTTGTTACAATCAAATGATAGAATAAGTAAATGATAGTGTAATAGAATCATAAGTTTCAACAATGTAAGAATGAGTAAATGACAGCGTATAAAATGTTTAAACATGTTTCACCCCAAAATGTAAAACAGAAAAAGGGGCTATGTAAACTCACCTTAGTGTTAAAATGGAGACCCTTGTTGTATAAGTAAATGTGGCTCGTGTGTATCCAAATATCACCCTATTTCAAGGTAATAAATAAGTGTTGGGAAAACTTAATAAGTCTAAGTTTTCTAGTCTAAAATGTGCTAGGGTTCCTAATTTGGGGATTATTAATTGATTTATGATTAAATTTGAATAATTTAAATAAATAAAGAAATAATTAATGAAAATGTTTTCTGATCAAAATTAACTAAAATGGTTGAATTATAATGTATTAAATGTGAAAATAATTTTTATAAAATTATTTTCTTAATTCATGAATATTTAAATATTAATACTTATTTGACAAAATATAGACTTAATATTTAAAAATATTAAAATTTATAAATTTTGAATCAAAAATTTATATTTCTGATCTAAATGATTAAAATAACAAAAATTGATAAAAAATATTAAATAAATGATTTTCCAGAAATAAAATTCATTTCTGGAATGCTTATTGTTTTATAAGTTAAAGATAATTTTTGTGGGATTTTATAAAGTCGTTTTGATATATTTATAGAATTTTATAATTATAATTGAATAAATTTGTAATATTTTTTATATATAATAAATAAAAGATTTTTGAAAAACTAAAATTTGTATGATAAACTTACCCATTTGAATTGCATATAATAAATTTTATAGGATTTATAAACTTGTTTTGGTATTTTAAATGTATAATAAAACTTTAGAATTAAAAATATATGTTTAAATCCCTTTAGAAAAAGACTAAAAAAAATATGTGGTGGTTATGAGAATCGAACCCGAGAACGAGTTTAACCTGACAGAAAATCTTTTTATATCGTATCAGTTTTGAACCATCTTCCCCAATAAAACCCTAGATCTAATCCCAGCTAATTGTACTCGAAGCCTGCAACTAAAGTCCAATTAACGAGAGGGTTATTATATTATCTAACAAAACGAGCGTTTTGGGACCAAGATTGTACCGTTTAGTGGGGTTTTGAGGGAACACGGAGGTGACCGAAAGTCTGCAACTCCGGCGAGCCTGGAATGTATAAGCCGAGGTGTTTTTATACAGAAAGGAAGGTGGGGGTTGGTTTTGTGCGAGGTTTCCGAGTTGGAGAGTGGTCTTTTTATACCCAGTGACCACGCGTTGAAGTTTTTGGTATTTTTAATGTTGCCGGAAATCACGGTAATCATCATTAACACGGGTTTGACGAATTGATTATGAGGTTAGGGGTGTTGGTCATAGGCTGAAAGCACGTGGGGGCCCTTAATTGTGATTGACGGACATTATTGGAAACTACCGGTTTCCTGTTTTGGCCGGTCGGAGAAGACGACGAGGGGCTGGGGAAGACAAGCTCATGGGCCGGTTTCTTTTCTTGGGTTTGGGCTTGACTGAGTGGGCCAATTGGTTGATTGGGTTAAGAACATTTTGACAAAACAAAAATAATCAGATTATTTATCTTTATTATTATTATTATTATTATTGTTATTATTATTATTAGAAAATAAAGATGGTTCAAATATCTAGTTGGGAACAAAATTCGCGATGTTACAGTCTCCCCTACTTTTGGAAACTTCGTCCCGAAGTTTATTGAAAATACAGGGTTGAAGGTGATTGGGTAGAAATGAAAATAATTGTGATTTGGAAAATTTGGGTTATAGCATGGCATGAATATAATAAACTGTCTCGAATAGTTTGGATAAGAGGCGTGTTATGAGTTGTTTGACTAAATGATCTACCAGATAACTAGAGTTTACATTTGGTTATCTCCCGAAACCTTGATAGAATTTCACACTACCTTAACGTACCTGTAAATTCGTGATGTTACAGTTAGTGTTCCGCAGGAAATAGCGGAACACAGACTTAACGTGTATCGCTCAGTAGAGCCAGTGGTTCAAAAGAAGCGGAGCATGGGGCCGGAGAAAACAAAGGCTATGAATGAGCAAGTCATCGAGCTGCTTAATGCGGGCATCCTACGATCTATCCGATACCAATCTTGGCTCGCCAACCCCGTCATGGTCACAAAGGCCAACGGGAGTTGGCGCATGTGTGTTGACTACAAGGATCTAAACAAGGTGTGTCCCAAAGACTGTTACCCGCTGCCCAAAATCGACTTAAAGGTGGATTCCTTAGCCCCTTATCGCTTCAAATGTTTCCTTGACGCGTACAAGGGGTAACAACAAATACAGATGGCAAAGGAAGATGAGGACAGAACAGCGTTCCACACGGATATGGGTATGTTTTGCTACACCAAAATGCCATTCGGCTTGAAGAATGCAGGCGCCATGTATCAGCGCCTCATGCACACCGCCTTTGTCGACAAAATCGGCGTACGCCTAGAAGTGTATGTTGATGACCTTGTAATCAAAAGCAAGGAAGAAGGAGAAATGTTGAGGGACATCCAACAAACTTTCAATCAATTACGCAAGGTGCGCATGAAGTTAAACCCTAGAAAATGCTCCTTCGGAATGGAAGAGGGCAAATTCCTTGGCGTCATCGTTACACGGGATGGATTTTGCACAAATCTTGAAAAAAGTCCAAACAATCGAAAGAATGCCTTCTCCCGCCTCAACCAAGGAAGTACAAAAACTGATGGGTCGCCTGGTGACCCTTAATCGCTTCCTATCAAATTACGCTTCAAAGTCATTCCTGTTCATGGACACTTTGAAGAATTGTCTAAAAATGAGCAACTTTCGTTGGACGGCGGATGCGGAAACAACCTTCCAAGCAATCAAACAATGCCTCATGAATCTCCCAACTCTGACAGTGCCTTTACCCAAGGAGCCTCTCACACTCTACCTCTCCGTCACAGAACGGGCGGTAGGCGCGGTCCTCATGGTAGATCGCAAGGGGGGTACAAACGCTGATTTACTACATCAGCCGCACCTTGCTCAACGCGGAGACGAGGTATACTATCATGGAGAAGCTGGTCCTTGTTCTTGTGCATGCATCCCGAAGACTGCAGAGGTATTTCGAGGGTAACCCCATCAATTTCCTCACGGACTATAGAATCAGCGACGTCCTTTGCAAACCGGAACTTTCAGGTCGCCTCGCGAAATGGGCTATCGAGCTAAGAGAACATACCATCTACTACAAGGCCAGACCCACATTCAAGGGCCAGGTTCTAGCTGATTTCACAAGAGAGATACCCGCCGACAAGGTCGAAGAATGCAAAGCCAAACAATCCCCCGCGCCAAATCAAGACCCATTACAAAAATGGTCCCTCTACACAGATGGGGCCTCCAATGATGATGGCTCAGGCGTGGGTCTCCTCCTTATCAGCCCAGATAAACATGAGTTCACATACGCCATCCGCCTCGACTTTAAAAGCACGAACAACGAGGCAGAGTACGAAGCGTTGCTGGCAGGCCTCCACATCGAGGAAAAAATGGGGGCCAGGCATATGAAGGCACACGTGGACTCATTGCTTGTCGCACGCCAGATAAACGGGACTTACGACACAAAGGAAGAAACAATGGCTCTTTACTTGGAGCAAGCCAAGCAGCTCTACGCAAATTCGATTCCTGCACCAATGAACACGTCAGGCGTAGTGAAAAAAAACTAGCGGATGCGCTAAGAAAAATGGCTTCCACCGTCTTTGAACACATGGCAAAGGAAGTCCGCGTCGAAGTCCTCAGCGATCCATCTATTCCGCTGCGACAAGTCAATGTCATCCAAACAGGCAACGCGTCCTGGATGACCCCAATCAAAGCCTACCTATCTTCCAGCACCCTGCCTGACGATAAGTCAGAAGCACGGAAAATCCAACACAAGGCTCTCCACTATCAATTCATTGACGGCATACTTTATCGCCATTCCTACCTAGGGCAACTCCTCCACCGTGTAGACTCCGCAGACGCTTCCTTCCTTATCAGAGATAATCATGAGGGAACCTGTGGACTACACGCAGGCCCAAGAATGGTGGTCACCAAACTGAGGAACGCATGGTATTATTGGCCGGGAATGCACGTGGACGCAATCAAAGAACTGCGCAAATGCGATAGTTTCCAGCGTCACACGCCAAATACCCTGCGCCCGAAGAATGACCTGGTGCCGGTTACGGCTGCATGGCCTTTTCAAAAATGGGCAATTGATCTAGTTGGCCCATTCCCAACCGCACTGGGTAATGTCAAGTTCCTCATTGTTGCTATTGACTACTTTACCAAATGGGTTGAGGCGAAGCCTCTCGCCAAGATCGACGGGGCTCACGTCAAAAATTACATTTGGGAATTCATTATTTGTAGATTCGGTTTGCCGATGCAACTCGTGAGTGACAACGGTACACAGTTCACGGACCAAGCATTACAAGCATGGTTGGCGCAGCTAGGCGTCCAACAAATGTTGAAGGTGTAACATTTCGCATTAAATTCTATGTATGTTACGACTATTATTGAATAAAACGTCGAATTTTATCATTATCGTCCCTTTTAAAAATGTTTCGTGACACTTTTGGACTCCTAGTACCATACTATAAACATATAATATCTTTATATTGGTGTTATAAATGTCAAAAAAATAAATGCCTGGGCCGGGGTTCGAACCCATGCCCTAGGCCGGTTCATTTAAACACAAACAACCAACCATCTGATCTACACCATTTGATTGTTTTATATCCCAAGCATATTAATTATATAAGATTATTAAATCATAACAGTTGACTTGGAAAGTCAACTGTGATGATAATCATCCATAATTAGCTTATCAATCCACGTTTTTAATCCATTTAAGGCATGAATGTTGATTGATAAGATTGATTCGCGTCTTATACACGCCAATTAACAGCTATAACTTTCCTAATCATGCCAATTCACGCGTTAATGCTTTAAAAACGAGTCAAACCTTACCAATTCGAACACCCGAGCACCTCACTATAAATTGAACCCTCACTTTTCATCTACACTCGCCGAATACTCTTTCCCCTGTCAAATTTTCTGCTAAAAAACCCTTTTCAAGCTTCAATTGTTCGCGTGTTTGACTTTTCATTTGACCGCTCAAAATCACGAGAAACAGTTTGTAAGTCTCAAAGTTTTTGTTTGGTTTTGTTCATCGGACCTCTGACAACAATAACCCCATGTTTAATCGGGTTATTGTTCGTCAATCTTGCTTATTGATAAGCTAGGGCTCGACATTCTTTTGATTTGGGGATAATTGATCTGCAGACCTTTGTATTTATTTAATGCAGAACCAAGTTCATCACCAACTGATCAACAGATCAGTTGGTGTGACTACCTTCCACAAAAACACGAACCGGCCACAAGGGCAAGGTTCGAGTCCCGTAGTGATGTTTCTTTTTTTCTTATTAATTGAAAACAGATTTGATAACATATATAATTATTTTCAAACCAAGAATATTCGTTCTCAGGGTCCAGACCAACTGGTCTGGGCTTGTGATTTAAAAACCCCGACCCGGGTTTGACGCGGGTTCGAGCCATAGCACACCCAAACCATTTTTTTTAAAAAACCTTTATTACTTATATATTCTTTGTTATTTTAAAAATGGTTTTAAATACTAAAATTTCTTTATAAATTCTACAAAAATTATTTTATGATGTTCTAACAGAAAAGTTCGTCATACAATTTTTTAATTTTCCAAAAATTATTTATTTATTATATATAATAAATATTTCAAGTTTATTCCATTATAATTATAAAAATTCTATAAAAATATCAAAACGATTTTATAAATTTCCACAAAAATTATTCTGAGTTTATAAAACAATAAACATTCCAGAAATGATTTTTATTTTTGAAAAATCATTTATTTAATATTTTTAATCGATTTTTGTTATTTTAATCATAAATAAATCATAATAAATTCATTTTTCAATATTTTTGCACCAAAATTTTATATAAATTAATTCTGTCCATTTAGAACAGAAATACAAATTTTAATTTAAAAATTCTTTAATTTTAATATTTTTAGATATTAAAGTTATATTTTGGCAAAATAGAAATAAATAGACTAAATATTCTATTTTTAAGAAAATAATTTTATAAAAATTATTTTTATACTTAAAACCTTATAATATGACCATCTTTAATCTAAAAGTCTACAAAAGACTTTTGTTTATTTATTTATCGAATTCTTTTGTTTATTAAACAATCTAATTAATAATCAAACGAGTACTTATCCCCAAATTCGAAACCCTAGAAAATATTTGTAGACTAGAAAGACTTAGACATATTTATTACCTTATATATAGGGTAATACTTGGCATCGTTGGGCTACACTTATTCTATTTTCACGAGACTTAACATTTTGCTAAGGTGAGTTTTACATAACCCCTTTTCTATTTCACTATTTTTGGGGTGAAACATGTTACAACATTCTATCTACAATTCAATCATAAAGTGTCTATGTGTTATTCTATGTTGCATTATGTCTTAAACATGAGTAGGGTAAGCACAATATTCTAGCATAATCATTAACATTGATCAGCCGACGATATACAATGATAGATCTATTGGACTGACAATCCCACCCGGATACGTGTACCTCCTACATAGGTAGCGTGGGTGATCGTTTAGCCAACAGTCGCGCATGGTCCTCACGGGCCTGACTCCAGACGAAAACCTCCTCTACACACTTCTGCCACCTTTTGAAGACTGCCAAATTTACCTTCGAAGTTATTATTATTCGAATTTCAGGCACAATAAATTCATTTCATTGGCGACACATTAAATTCAAGACATTACACATTTACTCCAGGTACGAGAGTGCATTAACTATAGAGGCACTTATTACAACATCAACACCGCGCTAGCGCAAGCTTTATGTCAAAAGAGGAGACGTTCTCCGCCTCATCCTTTTCAGGACAAGGCACGACACGTCATCCTCTACGGAACATTGACGTAAAGCGAGAAAAGACGTTCTCCGCCTCCTCCTTTTCAGGACAAGGCACGCCACACCATCCTCTGCGGAACTTTGACGTAAAGCGAGAAAAGACGTTATCGGCCTCCTCCTTCTCAGGACAAGGCATGACACGTCATCCTCTGCGGAACTTTGACGTAAAGCGGGTAAAGACGTTCTCCGCCTCCTCTTTCTCAGGACAAGGCATGACACGTCATCCTCTGCGGAACTTCGACGTAAAGCGGGTAAAGACGTTCTCCACCTTCTCCTTCTCAGGATAAGGCATGACACATCATCCTCTACGGAACTTTGACGGAAAGCGAGAAAAGACGTTCTCCGCCAACGTTCATTGGTCATTGGTCTTATGGGTGTCTTGATAAGAAGTGGGAGGACTTATGAGTCTACCCATGGTGTGTAACAACCCATGCACTCACAAGCTAACCTAATCCCGCGAGTAGTGATTAGCCCATTTGTGGGTAGAAATACACACACTTAGTGATTAGCCTAATTGCTTCCTTAATCTTATCCCTATCCTACACATTATACAACCCTAAGCCTTTACAAGTTGACTGCTCTTATTCGTCTGCTGCAATCCTGATCCACCATTAGATTAATAGGACAAAATCCTCAGGTTTAGCCTGAACCACCTTGAGATCTCGTCGAAGTTCTAGATTTTAATAACGAACACGTGCAATCTGGAAGGGTGAATGCCTGTATTCTGAGTCTTCTGTCTAGGCTGGCATTGCGCATATATCCCAATCAGACGAGGGACCCGGATGCCTACCTGGGAATTCTCGGGATGAGTGTTCACTTATAAGCTAAAGCATGTCTTCACTATGTTATTAGAATCTAGAATCTTTGATAAGTCAACGTTTTCGTTTATTCGTTTTAATTTATGAATAAATGATTACATTCCTTATATTACCTCATTCATATCATTGTGTCTCATACAGATCATGCCTCCACATCGCAGCACTCGCAATAACAGTGGTGGAAATCATGAGGAAGGGAGCAGCAACCACAACCATAACCATGACACTAACCACAACAATGGAGGTGAAGCCCAACTGGCTGCGATCATTTCTCAACAAATGGCACAACAGATCGCAACTCTGGTTCCTAACTTACTGGCCCAAGTCATCCAAATGAATGGAAACGGCAATGGAAACGAAAACGGCAATGGAAACGGAAACGGCAATGGAAACCACAATGGAAACGGGAATGGTCTCCCAGCCTGCACTCTCAAACACTTTAATACCTGTAATCCCCCTAAGTTCAGTGGAGATGAAGGAGCTACTGGTCTCCTACAATGGTTCGAGGGTATTGAGAATACCTTCATTAACAGTGAGTGTCCCGACAACTTTAAGGTCCGTTATGCTATGAGTGTTCTTCACAAACGAGCACTCACTTGGTGGAATGAGGAAAAGCGCACCCGCGGAGCTGAGGTTGCACTTGCTATGACCTGGGATCAAGTCAAGGAGATAATGAAAGCTGAGTTTTGTCCCCGTAACGAGGTTAAGAAATTGGAGGACGAGTTCCACACCCTTGCTCAGGATAGTGGGGAAAACCTTGCTTATTATACCCGCTTCCACGAGCTCAGTTTGTTGTTGCCCCATAAGGTCACTCCCCTTTCTGTAGCCATCGAGAAGTATATCGGTGGTCTACCTATGCAAATTCAGGACACGGTATGGGGAAGGAATCCTGCCACCTTGGAAGAAGCCAAACGTTTAGCGGCTACACTGACTGATAATCACGTGAAGAATGGTACTCTGTTTCGCAAAGGTGCTAAGAAGGATGTGAACAAAGCTACACCAGAGCCGGCTAAGGAGATTAAGACTGAGCACTCTGTTAACAAGAAACGTAAGGCCCGAAACTTTACAGTGGTTGCCACCCCCGCACCCAATAAGAAGCCATACACCGGACCTCACCCCTTGTGCAACACTTGCAAATACCATCATCCAGCTCAGGTGCCATGTCGTTTTTGCACTAATTGTCAAAGGTATGGTCACCTTGTGAATATCTGTCGAGCTCCTCCTGCTAATGGCCCTGCTGCCCAAAATAATCCAGCTAGAAATGCCCCAGCTCCCAACCAACAAAACAATAGGCCTGCTCGTGGTCAGTGTTACGAGTGTGGCAGCCCATACCACTATATCAATGCCTGCCCCAATCGTAATCAAAACCAGAACCAAAACCGCAATCAAAACCAGAACCGCAACCAGAACCAAGGTGCTCGAGGTCGCGCATACAACCTCAATGCTAATCAAGCCCGCGACAACAACGAGGTGGTTAATGGTACGTTTCTCGTTAATAACCACTATGCTTCTATATTATTTGATTCGGGTGCTGATAAGTCATTTGTATCACTAAAGTTTGAACCCTTACTTAACTTACCCCAAACTAACCTAGAGGAACCCTTAGTGGTAGAGGTAGCTAATGGGAAGTCTATCTCGATCGATTCTATTATACGTAACTGTGTATTGAACCTCGATGAACATACTTTCTCTATCGATCTCATTCCTATGCATCTTGCAAGCTTTGATGTTATAGTAGGCATGGATTGAGAAAGTTATTCGCATTCCTCTCGAATCTGGTGATATTTTGAAGATCTATGGTGAGAAGCCTTGTGGTGAGCTTAAACTCATGTCTTGTACTACTGCTCAAAAATACTTACGAAAGGGGTATATGGCTTTCTTGGCTAACGTGATAGAAAAGAAAGACAAGGGCAAAAGTATCCAAGACATCCCAATCATTTGGGACTATCCTGAAGTCCTTCCAGAGGATTTACCTGGTTTGCCTCTTGCTCGACAAGTTGAATTTAGGATCGACCTTGTTCCTGGTGCAAATCTTGTTGCCAAAGCTCCTTATCGCCTTCCACCCTCTGAGATGCAAGAACTTGCCAGTCAACTACAGGAACTTTCTGATAAAGGTTTCATTCGCCCCAGTTCTTTTCCATGGGGAGCACCCGTATTGTTCGTAAAGAAGAAAGATGGATCTCTCAGGATGTGTATCGACTATCGTGAACTCAACAAACTCACCATCAAAAATCGTTATCCCTTGCCAAGGATTGACAATCTTTTCGATAAACTTCAAGGAGCAACCACTTCTCAAAGATTGATCTTCGTTCTGGTTATCATCAGCTTAGAGTTCACGAAGAAGACATTCCCAAGACAAACTTTCGTACACGTTATGGTCATTACGAATTCATGGTCATGCCGTTTGGATTGACCAACGCTCCCGTAGTGTTTATGGATCTAATGAATCGGGTTTGTAGACCCTACCTTGACAAATTCGTGATCGTCTTCATTGACGACATCTTGATTTACTCAAAATCAAAATCCGATCACGAACAACATCTTCATTCAATCTTGGGTCTCCTAAAGAAAGAACAACTGTATGCCAAGTTCTCGAAATGTGAATTTTGGCTTAAGGAAGTTCAATTTTTAGGACACATCATCAATGAGAACGGAATTCATGTTGATCCCGCGAAGATCGAAGCTGTCAAAGATTGGAGTGTTCCTAAAACTCCAATAGAAGTCCACTCCTTCCTTGGTGTGGCTGGTTATTATCGTCGATTCATTGACAACTTCTCCAAGATCGCTGTTCCTCTCACTGCCTTAACTCACAAGGGTAAACCTTATGAGTGGGGACCAAAACAAGAGGAAGCATTTGAGACTCTTAAACTGAAACTCTGTGAAGCTCCTATCCTGTCTCTACCTGATGGTAATGATGACTTCGTGGTCTATTGTGATGCATCAAACCAAGGTCTTGGTTGTGTTCTCATGCAACGAGGCAAGGTTATTGCTTATGCGTCTAGACAGCTCAAGACCTACGAAAAGAATTATACCACCCATGATCTTGAATTGGGCGCTGTCGTCTTTGCTCTTAAGATTTGGAGACACTATCTTTATGGAACCAAATGTGTGGTTTTCATGGACCACAAAAGTCTCCAACATGTCTTCAACCAGAAAATCTTAACATGAGGCAACGGCGTTGGGTTGAGTTACTTAACGACTATGATTGCGAGATTCGCTACCATCCTGGCAAAGCGAATGTTGTGGCTGACGTACTCAGTCGTAAAGAGCGCATCAAACTTCATTGTGCGAGAGTTCGTACTGATCTTCAGGATCGTTTCCTCTAGGCTCAACATACTTCAGTCACCCAAGGTAACATGTACGAGGAAATGTCTTGTGGTGCTGAGACTCAACTTGAAACCAAACCTGATGGTCTACTTTATTTTCTCAATCGACTTTGGATTCCTGACCGTGATGATCTTCGTACCTTCCTTATGAACGAGGCTCATAAGTCTCGTTATTCTATTCATCCCGGAGCTGACAAGATGTACCAAGATCTTCGTTATTCGTATTGGTGGCCTGGTATGAAGAAAGATATCGCTCTTTTCGTTGCAAAATGCCTTACTTGTTCAAAGGTCAAGGCTGAACATCAACGACCATCTGGTATGCTTGAACAACCAGAAATTCCTGTATGGAAATGGGAGAGCATAGCAATGGACTTCATCACTAAACTCCCTCGTACACCCAAAGGTTATGACAGCATTTGGGTAATCGTTGACCGTTTAACCAAGTCAGCCCATTTCTTACCTATTCGTGAGAAATATTCTGTGGAAAGGTTAGCGAAGATGTACGTGAGTGAAATCGTATGTCGCCATGGTATACCTTTGGACATTATCTCTGATCGTGATGGTCGTTTCACCTCTCACTTTTGGGATTCTTTACAAGACGCTTTGGGTACCAAGCTAAACCTGAGTACTGCTTATCACCCTCAAACAGATGGTCAGACCGAACGAACCATCCAGACACTTGAGGATATGCTCAGGGCATGTGTCATCGATTTTGGTGGCGCATGGGATTCTCATCTTCCTTTGGTCGAGTTTTCTTACAACAACAATTATCATGCCAACATTAACATGGCTCCTTTCGAGGCACTCTATGGTCGTAAGTGTCGTTCACCTGTCTGTTGGACCGAGGTTGGTGAAGCCCAGATCACTGGACCTGAACTGATCCAGGAAACCACAGATAAAATCCAACTCATTCAGGATAATCTTCTCAAGGCTAGAAGTCGACAGAAGAGCTATACTGATAAACGTCGAAAGCCCTTGGAATTTCAAGTTGGGGACCTTGTACTTCTTAAGGTATCTCCTTGGAAGGGAGTAATTCGCTTCGGTAGAAAGGGAAAACTAGCTCCTCGATACGTAGGCCCATTCAAAGTGCTTGACAGGATTGGAAAAGTGGCTTACAGACTTGATCTTCCACCTGAGTTAAGCAATGTTCACCCAACTTTTCACGTTTCGAATCTCAAGAAATGCTTAGCAGATGAGAACCTCCATGTCCCTCTTGAAGATGTGCAAATTGATGAAACTATTCACATTGTCGAGAAACCCGTTGAGATCGTGGATACTGGAGTCAAGAAACTCAAGCGCAGTCGCATTCCGATCGTTAAGGTTCGTTGGGAATCTAAACGAGGTCCAGAGTTCACTTGGGAACACAAGGACCAGATGAAGTCTAAATACCCACACCTTTTCCCACCAGACTCTCCAACTCCAACTTCATGACAAAGTTCCTAAAAGTAGGGGAGACTGTAACATTTCGCATTAAATTCTATGTACGTTACGACTATTATTGAATAAAACGTCGAATTTTATCATTATCATCCCTTTTAAAAATGTTTCGTGACACTTTTGGACTCCTAGTACCATACTATAAACATATAATATCTTTATATTGGTGTTATATATGTCAAAAAAATAAATGCCTGGGCCGGGGTTCGAACCCATGCCCTAGGCCGGTTCATTTAAACACAAACAACCAACCATCTGATCTACACCATTTGATTGTTTTATATCCCAAGCATATTAATTATATAAGATTATTAAATCATAACAGTTGACTTGGAAAGTCAACTGTTATGATAATCATCCATAATTAGCTTATCAATCTGCGTTTTTAATCCATTTAAGGCATGAATATTGATTGATAAGATTGATTCGCATCTTATACACGCCAATTAACAACTATAACTTTCCTAATCATGTCAATTCACGCGTTAATGCTTTAAAAACGAGTCAAACCTTACCAATTCGAACACCCGAGCACCTCACTATAAATTGAACCCTCACTTTTCATCTACACTCGCCGAATACTCTTTCCCCTCTCAAATTTTTTGCTAAAAAACCCTTTTCAAGCTTCAATTGTTCGCGTGTTTGACTTTTCGTTTGACCGCTCAAAATCACGAGAAATAGTTTGTAAGTCTCAAAGTTTTAGTTTGGTTTTGTTCATTGGCCCTCAGATAACAATAACCCCATGTTTAATCGGGTTATTGTTCGTCAATCTTGCTTATTGATAAGCTAAGGCTCGACATTCTTTTGATTTGGGGATAATTGATCTGCAGACCTTTGTATTTATTTAATGCAGAACCAAGTTCATCACCAACTGATCAACAGATCAGTTGGTGTGACTACCTTCCACAAAAACACGAACCGGCCACAAGGGCAAGGTTCTAGTCCCGTAGTGATGTTTCTTTTTTCCTTATTAATTGAAAACAGATTTGATAACATATATAATTAATTTCAAACCAAGAATATTCGTTCTCAGGGTCCAGACCAACTGGTCTGGGCTTGTGATTTAAAAACCCCGACCCGGGTTTGACGCGGGTTCGAGCCATAGCACACCAAAACCTTTTTTTTTTAAAAAAAAACCTTTATTACTTATATATTCTTTATTATTTTAAAAATGTTTTTAAAATACTAAAATTTCTTTATAAATTCTACAAAAATTATTTTATGATGTTCTAATAGAAAAGTTCATCATACAATTTTTTAGTTTTCCAAAAATTATTTATTTATTATATATAATAAATATTTCAAGTTTATTCCATTATAATTATAAAAATTCTATAAAAATATCAAAACGATTTTATAAATTTCCACAAAAATTATTCTGAGTTTATAAAACAATAAACATTCCAGAAATGATTTTTATTTTTGAAAAATCATTTATTTAATATTTTTAATCGATTTTTGTTATTTTAATAATAAATAAATCATAATAAATTAATTTTTCAATATTTTTGCACCAAAATTTTATATAAATTAATTCTGTCCATTTAGAACAGAAATACAAATTTTAATTTAAATTTTCATTAATTTTAATATTTTTAGATATTAAAGTTATATTTTGGCAAAATAGAAATAAATAGACTAAATATTCTATTTTTAAGAAAATAAATTTATAAAAATTATTTTTATACTTAAAACCTTATAATATGACCATCTTTAATCTAAAAGTCTACAAAAGACTTTTGTTTATTTATTTATCGAATTCTTTTGTTTATTAAACAATCTAATTAATAATCAAACGAGTACTTATCCCCAAATTCGAAACCCTAGAAAATATTTGTAGACTAGAAAGACTTAGACATATTTATTACCTTATATATAGGGTAATACTTGGCATCGTTGGGCTACACTTATTCTATTTTCACGAGACTTAACATTTTGCTAAGGTGAGTTTTACATAACCCCTTTTCTATTTCACTATTTTTGGGGTGAAACATGTTACAACATTCTATCTACAATTCAATCATAAAGTGTCTATGTGTTATTCTATGTTGCATTATGTCTTAAACATGACTAGGGTAAGCACAATATTCTAGCATAATCATTAACATTGATCAGCCGACGGTATACAATGATAGATCTATTGGACTGACAATCCCACCCGGATACGTGTACCTCCTACATAGGTAGCGTGGGTGATTGTTATCGCATAACATAATCGAGTGAACCATGAGCGTATGGGATGGACCACAATATTCTAGTCACAAGGGTTGATTATGCACTCGATTTACCTGCTAGTATGTTTTCACATATGGACTAGACTTGCCATGACACTTGAATTGTACAAGCTTTATTCAATTATCAAAACCTATGTAATTCTCACCAACTTTTGTTGACCCAAAAATATTTTCAAAATTAACATGTTTCAGGTAACAATGAAGCTGAGGCTTAGAGTATGCATGAGGAAATACTATGAAGTTATTTGAAGTTATTTGTTTTATTTGATATTATGTATTTGGGATTTTTAGACATCATTTCATTTGGATATTTATGTTATGAATAAATTATTTAAAATTTCAATATATACCATGTGCTACTGAAACAATCATCAATACGTGACATCCCGATGTTTCCGCCATCGGTTGGGGTGTTACAGAAGGGAGCGCTTACACGTGTCGAAAGATCTCACCATCTCAGCAATTCACACGCGTGGCTTTCCACGCGCCTGTCAAGCATCACGTGGATTCCAACACGTGGCATCACCCGGATCACTCGTTTAGCCAACAGTCGAGCGTGGTCCTCACGGGCCTGACTCCAGACGAAAACCTCGTCTACACACGTCTGCCACCTTTTGAAGACTGCCAAATTTACCTTCGAATTTATTATTATTCGAATTTCAGGCACAATAAATTCATTTCATTGGCGACACATTAAATTCAAGACATTACACATTTACTCCAGGTACGAGAGCGCATTAACTACAGAGGCACTTATTACAACATCAACACCGCGCTAGCGCAAGCTTTATGTCAAAAGAGGAGACGTTCTCCGCCTCATCCTTTTCAGGACAAGGCACGACACGTCATCCTCTACGGAACTTTGACGTAAAGCGAGAAAAGACGTTCTCCGCCTCCTCCTTTTCAGGACAAGGCACAACACACCATCCTCTGCGGAACTTTGACGTAAAGCGAGAAAAGACGTTATCGGCCTCCTCCTTCTCAGGACAAGGCATGACACGTCATCCTCTGCGGAACTTTGACGTAAAGCGGGTAAAGATTTTCTCCGCCTCCTCTTTCTCAGGACAAGGCATGACACGTCATCCTCTGCGGAACTTCGACGTAAAGCGGGTAAAGACGTTCTCCGCCTTCTCCTTCTCAGGATAAGGCATGACACATCATCCTCTGCGGAACTTTGACGGAATGCAAGAAAAGACGTTCTCCACCAACGTTCATTGGTCATTGGTCTTGTGGGTGTCTTGATAGGAAGTGGGAGGACTTATGAGTGTACCCATGGTGTGTAACAACCCATGCACTCACAAGTTAACCTAATCCCGCAAGTAGTGATTAGCCCATTTGTGGGTAGAAATACACACACTTAGTGGCTTAATCCTCTACTATCAAAAATCTCAATTAGGGTCGGTACGGTCTTTATACTCAGTCCTGGTGATAAATCAAGATTTAATTCTGCGACTTAGCTTCATTGTCTATGTGAAAGCTTTGGCGCAAGTTAAGAATTGATGAACCCGTGTTGAAAGGAAATGGTCTTTATTTCCTTTCATTATTATACTGCCGCATAGTTAACAATAGACCACTCACTTTTTAAAAGGTTAATTAACTCAAGTAGGGGATGCATGTGTTCTAGTTAGTCATGACTCTTCTATGATATCAAGTGTCAACTTGTTCGGTCATGCTCCGGCAACCGGCAAGTTGTTCACAAAAGTTTTGAGTGAAGAGATGTCTTTATTGCAACACTGGGAGGTTGATTCTTTGGGGTTGGGTGCACACACTTTCGAGTAGTCCGCTTTTCATTGTTGAGAGGCGAGCTTACCGGTTCGGGAGACCCTCACTTAATAGCAAGAACATAGCTTGTTTTGCGAAAACAGCCACCTCTGGAGAATGTTGTAGCAACTCCATGTTAAGCATAAGTGCGCACTTGTACACACCACCTAGCTAAGTAATTAATATTAATCCGTCCTAAGACTAGTTGGATCCCGAAGCAGCACTTTTTTTGGGTATTGATTTTTACTCTGGTCGCTCTCATTCTCTCTTTATTTATTTATATTATCTTTTTACTTTTATTAAAGAAACTTAGGGCTGAGTAGGGGAAGTCGTGTCTTTGGGTTCGATACTCGGTACTTGCTGGAAGTCTATGCTACACTTGGTAGGTACACTTACCTATTGTGTGGGATTAGAAAAAATTCGCAATTATCGTTTTATTTTATAAATTTAAAACTTGACAAAATGTTCTAACTTAAAGTTTTGACTTAAAGATCTTTTTGAAAGAGTTTTTGGCGTATCCGCCGAGGACTTGTCTCCTTTAAAACAAAACGTTAACTTAAGTCATAAAAACCTTTAATCCACACGACATCAAGTTTTTGATGTCGTTGCCGGGGACACGACATATTCCATAGAAAGGTTTTAAGTTGCTAGTTAGTAATTGTTTTGCCAGTTGTTTTTATAGCTTTGCATGATGAATCATCGAGTTGTTGAAGGTAGTTGCTTTGTTCAACAAGGATGTGACTATTGTGGCGGACCTCCTTTTCCCCACAGTTGTGAAGATTATTTATTTTGTATTCTCCAGTGTAGCTATTGTGGTGGACCTTTTTACCCCCATAAATGCGAAGAGTACATCTCTTCGAGTGTTCCCACTCTTGAGTCTTACCCTTGTGAACCTTCACTATATTCACCCCCACCTGAACCAATGCCACCTTTACCTTCCTACGAACCACCTCCATATAACCCATCACCATTTCCATACTCTTATATACCACCACCTTTTGATTCTTCAACTTTCTCACCTTTCAAAGAAAAAATACCACCCTGAAAATTCACCACCATTTTTGCCACTAAATCCTTTCTCCAAGTTCGAACACAAGCCTATGCCCGAGTCTGAACCTATCATCAACTTGGGAAAGTTTGCCGAAAATCTTGAGATAGAAAAAAAACTATCTTTTGAAAATTTGCAATGGAGGATGAAGCGAGAGTAAGGGAATTGGAAGTACAACGAGAAGAAGCGGGTGCGGACAAGATTGAAGAAAAGATGGGCGGAAGTGGAGTGATGGACGAAGAGGTGCAAGAAGGACGGAAAGAATCAGATTGCGTCAACTCAGAAAACGAAGTGGTAATATCTCCGTTGCCACTGTTCACGAGTGATAGCCCCCCAATGACTGAACTTGTTCATCACTCCTGGGGTAAAGGGTATCACTCGGAGGATCACTTCACTAGGAAGAAGTAGCGTTATTTCGGCAAGCCTTTTGTGGTGTGTCGGGGTGACCGACTTCTTCACTACTTGCACATAGTGAAGTTTGATACAGGAAACTTCAAGTGGTGGTGGCGCGACTCATCATCACCTCTAGCATGTTTCCCTTGTCAATCCCAAAATCTTAAAGTGCGGGATTGAATCTGGTTAAAGTAGTATTTCCGGGGCTAGCCCAATGAAAAATAAGTTGAGAGGTTGGTGTATACGGCAATTAAAGCAATCGAGGACCCTCAGGTATGATCGTTCACTTTTATTTTCTAACCGCCAGGTTTGCCCTCTCTACACTAGGACTTAGTAGTTTGTTGTCACTAGTTTTTTTTATTTTTTTTATGTTTTTATTTTGTAGTCAGCTATATATTCATGCCAAGTGATTTCTCTCGGAAGGGCTCGGTGGTTTGGTAATTAGGGGAACGTTTGTCTTTATCCGACTTATTTCTTTAAACATAAAATATATCATAAAATCTATAATCTCAAAATATGTTAAAGAATTAACATTGTTGTAAAACTAGGTCTCAGAGGCCGAGTACTCTCTGAGTAATCGCTACAAGGTAGGTTGCCAAGGCTCGAGTACTCTAGTCCGACGCCGAGTACTCCCCGAGTACTCTCCAAATAGGCCGAGAACTCCCCGAGTACTCCTGACTCCGACTAGGGAGCGCCTAGCGACTTTTTCAACATTGGTGTGAGGTGATAAAATTTTATAAATTTTACCACCTCTTGAAATCAACAAACCAAAACCATTTTAAGGCAAAATTTTTCAAAAATGTTTTGATTAAATAAAAAACGTTTTCAAACCCTTTGAGTCCACCCCAAAGACCTGAACATGAGATTTTTGGAGGTGTTGGCGAAGCCAAAAGAACTAACTTAAAGTGTTTTCTACTTCATAGTTGAGCGTTTACCCTTTCCATGTGAGTATCTTAAGCCTTATCGAGCACACCCACTTTTGATATAGATACCACATATGCTCGTTCGTTTGACCATGAGAGACATTCACCATTGGCATGTCATAGTTAGAACTTGTGCATCTTATGCGTTTTGAGACCGCAAACGAGGTGGGAGATTATGGAAATGATCAAGGCACTTAGGACACACCCATTCCATTTTTCATTGGCCTTCCACAAATATATCCCTCACCTAGTCAACCCCACTTGAGCCTTAGCCTTTTTCGTTTCATCCATCACATTTAGCCCTTGAGGTTGTTTTGGCAAAGAAGGCGTATTGCAGGCTATTGGGACACTCTTGGGCTGTCTTGAAATGACAAAGAATAGACCAAACATCATGGTGTTCATTGAGTAGAGTTTGGCAACTGAAGAAAGATCGCCACACAGAGTTATCATACCAGAGAATAAGCTTCACCGAAAGCAGCACTTTTATGCAAAAAATAAAATAAAATAAAATAAAATAAAATAAAATAAAAATAAAAAAAAGTTTGAGAAATAAGTCAAAAAGCTCGACAATAAACGGGCCGAAAGAAAACAATTCTATTTTGAAGATTTATTTCTAGGGCATTCCTAGCGGAGGTTATTAGGTGTGAAGACCGAACGATTCGCAAAGTAGGGAGGCGTTAGAGCGATGAGTCTTCGGGGGAGAAGTTTCATAAAGCCCATGATCTAGAGTTTGACATTTGCCCATTATGCAGCCGCTGCCCAAGCCAGACACGACAGTAGACACCCTTCCTACCCATTTATCACTTCATAATTTTTACCCCTTAAAAGACCTTATGATTTGCAATTTCTCACCCACACATATAGTGGTGGAGATTTAATTCGTGCACAAGCCTATGATATGTGCGTGCCTTGGCTTGAATCTGAGTGATCACCCCCAAAATACCACCTGAGTGAAATAATTGTGAGGAAAATATGAAGTAGACACTTGAGGGACGTTTGATTAGGCGCGCCAAGGCTATCTGGAACATCTACCAATGATGTGTTGAGTAGGTGGGACTCTTAGGAAGTAAGTTGAGCTCAGCACATCGAGTAAGGCTTACAATTTTTATCTCGTAAAAGAATTTCCTAAGGTTTGGCTTGCTTGAGGACAAGCAAACGCTTAAGTGTAGGGTGATATGATTCTTAACCGATAATATTATTCTCAATGTTTATCTTATAATTAGAATAGATTTATCTTGTAATTAGCAATGTTTATCTTTTCCTAAAACAGTGTTATGGTTTCATTAGGGTTGCTCCCTATTTAAAGGGCTCAGTGTATTCATTATTATTCATTCAGAAAATACAGAAACCATATTATCTTTTATGGTATCAGAGATATTCTGATTACCTTCTTGTTTTTTTCCTCTGTTTTCCTGTTCTGCAAGCTACGGCTGCGATCAACCCAGCTTCGGCTGCCACCCCTCGTCCAACTAATCTGATCCATTATATTCCAAGTTTCCTGCAATTATGACAAAAACCGATCAGCCCTTACCCAATACTTCCGAACCAAACAAATCACTCCACCCCGCCTATTCCGTTACCAACATCAATAGTAAAATCCGAACCCTCAATGGAACAAAGGTCACTTATTCTTCATGGGTGAAGCTTTTTAAGCTTCACACCATGGCGTATAAGGTCCTTGATCACATCGATTCAACTGCACCCCCGAACCCACGGACCCTAAATATCAAGAATGGAAAGAGTTGGACACCTTGGTCTCCCAGTGGATTTATAGTACCTTATCAGACGACCTCCTGCTAGATATACTGGACACCGAAGCTTCGGCTCAGATCACCTGGCTCAAGCTCGAGAAGAAGTACCTCAGCAACAAAGAGGCGAAAGATGTCGCCTTGGAAACTCAGTTTGTCAACCTGACTTTTGAACAGTTGATGGGTTGGTTAAAAGATGTGTATAAATGCGTCTATAAATGAGTCTTAAGGAATGTTAAGTTGTCGAATGGTGTTGCTATGATATTATTATGTTGTTTCAGGGTTTGATGATTAAAGGAAGCAAAAATGACGTTTTGGAGTTGCTTGAGCGAGATACGGAAGCATAAACAAGCTGGAAAATCAAGATCCGAGGCTGAAGGATGTTCTGGCGTAGGATACGCCAAAACTGGCATAGCCTACGCCAGTTGCATAGGCAAGGCTGCATTGGTTGGCGTAGGGCAGCAGGTGATTGCTCAGGCAAATCAGGATTAGCGTATCCTACGCCAAAAGAGGCATAGGATACGCCAGAGTCAGATTTCGGTCAAAACTTTCCTTTTTCAGAGCAATTATGATAGGAAGCTGTTTTAATGTCGAACTTCTAAACCTAGGGCCGGCTCATTATGCATTCTTTTCATTCCTAAGCACCATCTATCACTCTCATTCACCAAGAATCACTACACAACAATTCTCCCAACCCTTTGAAGAATTTTATGAAGATTCAAAAGAAGATATTGAAGAAGAACACTATGGCCATGCTTGGCTAAAACATTTATATTACACTGGGGATGTAGGCTTTTGACATCTAGGGTTTGAACACATTGGGTATTGTTCTTAAACTTTTGTTTATGTTATTGTGTGCTTGAATTAACTGTGTTAATTGGTGATTAATCTTATGCTAAACTCATTTTAGTTAATTGATCTTGTGCCAATTTCTAGTGAGATAAGCATGATTCCTTATGTTAACACAAACATAGGATTGTATGTTCTAGGTAATGAAGTATAGTTTAATCTATCTTGATATTGATAAAACTTGATACCTAAGCCTATTGAACAATCACTCCGTTAGTGTCAATTACATTATTATTTGTTTACCCAATTGTTAAAGCCCTAGTATTCAATTGCTGAATCCTTAGTGTAATCTTTTTAATCCGATTGTTTACAACATCATTTTTATTTATAATTTCAATTAATTCTTAGTATCATAAACATCATTATGCATTCTTTTCATTCCTAAGCACCATCTATCACTCTCATTCACCAAGAATCACTACATAACAATTCTCCCAACCCTTTGAAGAATTTTATGAAGATTCAAAAGAAGATATTGAAGAAGAACACTATGGCCATGCTTGGCTAAAACATTTGTATTACACTGGGGATGTAGGCTTTTGATATCTAGGGTTTGAACACACTGGGTATTGTTCTTAAACTTTTGTTTATGTTATTGTGTGCTTGAATTAACTGTGTTAATTGGTGATTAATCTTATGCTAAACTCATTTTAGTTAATTGATCTTGTGCCAATTTCTAGTTAGATAAGCATGATTCCTTACGTTAACACAAACATAGGATTGTATGTTCTAGGTAATGAAGTATAGTTTAATCTATCTTGATATTGATAAAACTTGATACCTAAGCCTATTGAACAATCACTCTGTTAGTGCCAATTACATTATTATTTGTTTACCCAATTGTTAAAGCCCTAGTATTCAATTGCTGAATCCTAAGTGTAATCTTTTTAATCTGATTGTTTACAACATCATTTTTATTTATAATTTCAATTAATTCTTAGTATCATAAACAAAAACTTAAAATCAAAAATCTTAAATGAACAAAATGCAATCTTCATAAGTCACATAGCATCTTCATAAGCAATACGTTTCAATCAACTAAACAACACTCGCTGACCACATGCTCCTTGGATTCGATACCTTATTTACCCGAACTACATAGGTTAATTAGGTTTTGCATTACCCTAACGACATGTCATCAAATGGCGCCGTTGCCGGGGAGCTAGTGCGCTTAGTGTGTAGAGATTAGTTGATTTTGTGATAATCTGTTTAAGTGTTTGTTTGGTTTATTCTTTATCTCTTCTTTATTACGCGGGTGTGTTACTTGTGCAGCTTACAGGTAGTGCATGTGTACAAGACATTCGAGGAGGACATCTCCTTTAGTGTTTGAACCAGAAATCGAAAGAGTAGTAAGAAGAAACCGACAACACCGGTTAGAGGAGCCGATTCCTTCTAACCCTCAATCACCACTTACACATCAAACCTTGTCTTTTGGAACCGTCCAAATGGCAACTTCAAATCAAAACCGCCGCTCAGGTAAAAACCGTATACCACCCACTCCACCACATACAAACCGAGCTCAACACCCACAACACCCACCACTTCAATCAAATCATAACCAAATTCCCAACATCCAAAACGTTAATCAAGGACTCTCCGTTCAAAACCGTGGCAATCCCATATTCAACCCTGTGAACAGATTCAATGAGGGAAGATATGATGATCTCGAGGATAACATTGATGAACTAAGAGAAAACATCAATGATAATGAACCCTTTAGTGTCCCAAGTTATCAGTCATCAGAGCAAGTCAGCGTTCACACATACCATTCGGGGGAAGATGAACAGTCGGAAAGGGAGTATACTGAAGAAGAAGAAGAAGAAGATGGTTGGGGATATGGCAATGGTAATGGTAGGCATGAAGATGAAGAAGACTACCAAAGTGATCATCACTCCAATGTGGGTGCACACCAGAATGTGGGAGATGAAGGGCACTATAATCATGACTTTGTTAATCAACCGAGGCAAAACCCAAGAGTGCACCGAAACCATCAGGGTAATCATTATCGGGATGCACATTACGTGGGTCAGGCAAATAGAAGACACCCTGTGAGAAGGAAACAGAGGGAAGAAGAGGTTGATGCACCACAAAGAAGGCCTCATGTTCCAATGCAAGGGGTTAATAGTCGGTTTAGACCACTTGCCTCCGAGAATGAATCACCCATTGTACCTCCACCTCGAGGAAGAAGATCTTTCGATTGTAAACCGAACTATATCCGAACTATATCAACATTCTTCCTCATTTCCATGGGATGGCTACTGAAGACCCATACGATCATCTTTCTAAGTTCAAAGCAATGTGCAATACTATGGGAGGTCACAATTTCTCCCAAGATGAGGTTCGGTTAAGGCTGTTCCGGTTCTCCCTCAAGGATAAGGCGAAGAGTTGGTTTCTTACTTTGCCCGCACACAGCATCTATACTTGGGGAGAGATGCAACAGGTGTTTTTGGATGAGTACTATCCTAGTTTTAAGACGGATGGGGCATGATTAGAGATTCGTTCCTTTCAACAATTACAAGGGGAACCACTTCATGAAGCCTTCACTCGTTTTAAAGAATTAATTCGGAAATGCCCACATCACAACATCGAATTATGGGAAATGGTTAACAGCTTTGTGAATGGGTTGAATAAGGAGGAAAGGAAGTACTTAAAGTCCACTAGCAACAGGACTTTACTATCTAACCCGGAGCAAGAAGACTGGGATTTTTTGGAAAGAATGAGTAAGAATTCCAAAGCTGAAGAATCCGCAGATAGAAGAACTAAACACCCTATTTCAAGGTCTGTTTCAGATGTGGATGCCAATGCCAAAGACCGAATTGCTACTTTGGAAATAGAATTGGCCCGCATGAAGAAGAGAGAAGTTCCAGCGGGACCATATACGGTATGTGGAGTGTGTGAAGAGATGGTACATAAGACTAATGAGTGCCCGAAAAATTCAGTTCATGAAACTGCTGATGTGAATCAAGTGTATGGAGGGGAGAAGAAATATGATATGAACTCCAATACTTATCATCCAGGTTTAAGGAACCATCCTAATTTCAGGTATGGTAATGCTTCAAATCAAATGAATCCGAATTTTCAACCGACACTCAAGGGGGTAACCAAGGTGGATCATGTCAAAACCGCCAAGGTAACTATAATCAAGGTGGTGGTTATCAAAGAAACTATAATCAAGTTGGTGGTTATCAAAGAGGGTATAATCAAGGTGGTTCATCAAGCAATCAAAGTGGAGGTGATGAATCAAAGCTCGATGCTATTTTGAATTTGCTCAAAGAAAATGATAAGAGGAACGAAGTGAGAGACAAGTCTCACGAGGCTCTAGCGAAACAAGATGGGCAACTTGCAGAGGAGATGGCTCAATTGAGAGGAAGCACGGGGAAGCTTCCTAGTGATACCACTATCAACCCGCAACATCAAGGTTCGAGCTCAAAGAACAATCACAATGCTCCAATTAATAAGGTAACTGTTCTTCGTAGTGGTAAAAAATTGGTAATAAAATTGATGATAAAATTTTGAGCCACCACCACCCCAATTTGTTGAAGGGGTGGTGGAAGATGTGAGCGATGAAAGTGAATGTGAGGAGGAAACGGGTAAAAATAAAAAGTTTCTTGAAAAACCAAAACCCATTGTAATTGAACAAGTTCCCAAGGCTAAGGAAAAGGGTATGGAGGGTAATACCATCCCTTATCCTGAAGCATTGTTGGAACCATCTAAAAAGGTGATCAAGAAAAGGGGCCCACAACAGGAAGAGTTGTGGGAAATTTTTAAACAAGTAAAAATTAATTTACCCCTTTTAGATGCAATCAAACAAGTACCCTCCTATGCAAAGTATTTAAAAGATTTGTGCACTTAGAAAAGAATTCACAAAATTCCAAAGAAAATTGATCTAACTGAAAATGTGAGTTCTATTCTCTTAGGGTCACTTCCACCAAAGTTACAGGACCCACGGGCGCCCATTATCTCCATTCAGGTTGGAGAATTTAAAATGACACGGGCACTCTTGGATCTTGGAGCTAGTGTAAGCATCTTACCGGGTAGTCTCTATGACCAATACGAATTTGGTCCACTTCAGGAGTCTAACACCACCGTGGTGTTAGCTGACTTGACTCCTAAACTACCCCGTGGGATGATTACTGATGTGATAGTAAAAGTTGAAGATTTTTATTATCCGGTGGGCTTTCTGGTACTTGATTATGTTTCCATGGATCTAACCAAACAACCAACGGTTATACTGGGTCGACCATTTTTTGCCACAGCCAATGCCCAAATTAACTGCAAAACGGGCACGCTTGACATGACCTTTGGTAACCGTAGGTTTAGGTTAAATGTTTTTTCAAATGGGACTAACCCTCTAGTCAATGATGAATGTTATATGGCGGACATTGTTGACGAGTGTATACCTCTATACGACACCGTTGTAGATAAGGAAAACACAATAGAGGAGTGTTTTATGTTTGACAGGTTACAGATGGAGATATTGAAGAGCATGGAGGAGGAGGAAAAGACTCAAGAAGCGATGGCAGTGCAAGAGGGAAGACCACCATGGACTCATCAAGTGGAGAGTCTTCCAGATCACATTGATATGAAATTGAAGCCATCTTTAGTTGAGCCACCACAAGTGGAACTAAAGGAGTTGCCTAAGCATTTAAAATATGCTTATGTTGGTGAAGGCAACACGCTCCCGGTGATTATTGCATCAAACTTAACCAAGGAGCAAGAAGAGAAATTAATGATGGTATTGGTGGCCCATAGAGCTACTATTAGGTGGACTGTGGCGGATTTGAAAGGTATTAGTCCGTCAATTGTGATGCACAAAATCATCACAGATGAGAAGGTGATTCCGCGAGAGATGCTCAAAGGAGGTTAAACCCCAACATGCGGGAGGTTGTGAAAAAAGAGGTGCTAAAATGGTTAGATGCGGGTATCATTTACCCCATCTTGGATAGCCAATGGGTTAGTCCAACTCAAACTGTTCCAAAGAAGGCTGGTATTCAAGTCGTGAAAAACGACGCAGGTGAGGAGGTAGCTACCCGGCCGGTAACCAGGTGGCTCATTTGTATTGACTATAGGAAGTTAAATTCTGTAGCTTCCAAAGATCATTTTCCTTTACCTTTCCTTGACCAAATAGTAGAAAAAGTAGCTGGACAAAAGTTTTATTGTTTCTTGGATGGGTATTCGGGTTACAATCAAATTGCTATTCATCCCGAGGATCAACAAAAGACTACCTTTACTTGCCCATATGGCACTTTCGCATTTAGGCGAATGCCATTTGGTCTTTGTAATGCCCCTGCCACCTTTCAAAGGTATATGATGATTATCTTTTCAGATATGGTGGGGGAGTCTTTGGAAATCTTCATGGATGACTTTTCTATTTTTGGGTCTTCATTTGATTCCTGTTTAAATCAATTGGAAAAGGTTTTACAAAGGTGTGTAAAAACAAATTTGGTATTGTGTTGGGAGAAAAGTCACTTTATGGTCCAAGAAGGGATAGTATTGGGTCATGTTGTTTTGAGTCGTGGGATTGAGGTTGACCATGCCAAAATTCAAGTCATATCAAGTTTACCTCATCCCACAAATGTCAAAGGGATAAGATCATTTTTGAGCATGCGGGTTAGTGACATTACAAAACCTTTATGTAAACTATTATTAAAAGATGCCCCATTTGAGTTTGATGAAAAATGTGTCGAAGCCTTTGATAATTTGAAAAAGAAATTGGTTGAGGCCCCAATTTTGCAATCACCTAATTGGTCTTTGCCTTTTGAAATTATGTGTGATGCAAGTGGGTATGCGGTTGGGGCCGTGTTGGGTCAACGGGTAGATAGGAAACCCATTGCTATATTGTATGTTCGAGAATGGATCGTATAACAACAAAGAATGATCAAACAAGTTAGTTTTAGGTGCGAAATCCCTAGAACAATCACAAAATAATAGTCAAACAGATCAAAACAAGCAAATCATCATTTTCAAAAGCTTTTCATTAATTAACAACTCGATTACACGTTTAAAGATGGATACAGACAGGGTAAGAACGTGAAAAGAGCTAAATAAACTGCTAGAGAGAATATCAGAAAGTGGAGGGAATAATATGACAAAAAGTTACATTCAAAAATCAAGCTTGTCTATTTATAGACTGCATATTCGCCCAAATGGATTGTGCGAATGTGCAGGTTCGCCCAAACTGTCTGGTCGAACCAAGCTAAACAATAAACAATATTCACATCCGACCAACACTTCCTCCTTCGCACCTTCTGTTCTTCCTTCGCACCTTCGAAAGCCTTCCTTCGTACCTACAAAATCTCCTTCGCACCAACGACAAATCACAAAACATATTTATTGAACAATCCGAAGCACTAGTCGCACAATTGCATCTACAAACTCCCCCTCGACTATTGCTTGGATTGCTGTCGACGTTGTTCATCCATTCTGATGTTCATCAGTTTGATATGTCGCTGAATCTTCTGTTCTTTAGTCAAAACCGGTTCCTGAAATTGCTTTGGCTTCGTCTTTTTCAATTCAGGCACCTTTTGCTTCTCAACAAACTTTCCGAGCTTCTCGCCATAGTCACAACCAGCATTAATGTCATATGCAAAGCACAGAAATACCACACGTTGGTACTTTTCTGCTTGCTCAGCATCCTTCACATCAGAATAGATCGGATTGTAAAACAACATTATTATATCCTCATGTGAACAGTTGATTAACCACATGGGATCAAAAATGTGTATCTTCTTGTAGTTCTTCTCTCCGTCTTTCAATACGATCACAGCCTCTGCTATCTTCCAGTCGTAATACCACCAAATGAAATCTTTAGCGAAGTGTTGTGGGATAGGCAACAAAGGAATCTTTTTCAACACTCGCGGTGGTTTGTACTTTAACGTCACCTTGGGCATACCTGTAATCTGATCAATATCTTTTTTATGAACAATTCGTTTCGGATATTGTGGTTCAAACAAATCCCACTTGGTTCGGCTTTCTCTCGTCATCTTTTCAGCAAAGTAGGTAATCTGACTATTTGACGCTCCCGTTAAACGGTGACGGCAAATATCACGAATTGCCCAATAGGGAAGAGTCTTCAAATGATGAAACTTATCGAAATATAAGATCCCCTTCTCCCACTTCACTGCTATGCATCTCAATTCGTTAACAAACTTCCAGGCCAATGCACGACCTTTGAAAATACCACTATGAAGTTTGTAAAAGCTTCCTTGTATTTCAGCTTTTGGACGATTATTTTCTTTCTCTTTCAATTTCCTCAAGAATTCCTTCAAACTCTCCGATTGCTCGAACCGTGGTTTATCATGCCCTTTGAAAATTTCATCTTCAAATGCTTTGCTCTTCTCTTTCGCCAGTTTCTCGGCTTGGTTTAGCACATCATCCGAGAATCCAGGAAATCCACAATCTTGATTATTCTTGAAATATTGTGGATACTCCTCACTCGTTATATCTTCCATTTCAACATCCTCAAAAGCAGGAACATCACGATCATCAGAATGATTACCGGCTTCCTTTTCAGGTATCTTTGGAATGAAATTATCAGCAAGCAATTCTTCCAAAGTCTTTCCCACCTGTTTAGCTAAACCCTCAAGTATCTCTTTTGAAATCGCCGCAGAAACCTCTCCATCTTCAAGATCAGGGTCATCAAACTCCAAATCAAATAGTTTATTGCTCGACTCGAATATCTCTGGAAATCTGCTTGTCATGTCAATCGTCCAGACTCGATCTGTGAGCATCTGGCGATACATGTTCTTGTCGTCTTTAGATAACGACTGCAGTTTCTCATTCCAGAAGATATCGTCATCCACATTCTCTCCTGGAGTCTTAGAGCTCGACTCTCCACCCTTACTTGAATCACGCTTTTCATATGTGAACTTTTCAGCGTTATCATCATCATCATCACTACTATCAAAATCAGAGCTGTTTCCATCACTCAATCCACCATCTGAACCTCCATCATCTCCATCATCTTTCTTCTTCTTCTTTTTAGTATCATTTCCTGCATCTTCATCAAGTTCTTCATCTTCTTCTTCGTCAGATGGTTCAAAATCGACCTGTTCTTCTTCTCTTTCCTTATCTACTTCACCAGCTTGAAGTTGAGGAGCTTGAGAGTACAAGTTTTTGATCAAATCATCCATATGCTTGTTACTCTTCTTCAGATGTTTATTCTCCTCCTTTAAGACAATAATTCTTCTGGTGTTTCGTTGCTCGTGTTTCAGCAACTTCTTATTCTCTCTTTTCAACCTCTTGATAGTTTTCTTCAAAACTTCATTATCATCATGTGATGTGACTACGACTTCCAACATCTTTTGATCATTAGTCTTCAATTGCTCGATCTCAGTTTGCTGTTTGTTGATTATACTCATCATCTCAAACAATCTTTGATTCACAGCACTCATTATATCACTATCCACCGAAACCTTCTTCTTCATAGGTGGTTCAACAACATCAGGCAGTTTGCCTTTCCTAATCTTCTTGAGCACATTATCCAATGCTTCGTTAAACTGATCAACAGGTAGATCTTCACTCTGTTGTGTGCTCGATGTTGTCGCAGTCTTTTGTTTCTTTTGTGCTGGTGCAGTAACCGGTGACTTAGAACTAGAAACTGGTGGAAGTTTCTTACCAGCAATGAGCGATTCAATCTCCTTCTTTCTCTTAAGACTAGGTTTCTCTGGTTTCTTCTTCTTTGACTTAGCAGCTTGTACGGGAGAACCAGGAAAATCTTCTTCTTCATTCAAAGTCATTTCATCATCATCAACAGGAATAGGACTCTTATTCCCTTGATCTTCAACATTCTGACTAGCAGACACACCAGCCTCAGTGGCCTTGGACGTGGTGGTCTTTACCGTCTCAGCATCTGAATCCCAATGTTCATCTTCCTGCGTCTCTTCAGAGTCAACCGACGCCTCATCAACTAGGTGTAACCCTTTCTTCGCCATGCTCTTATGTCTTCTTGGTGTGCTTTTCTTCTTTTCAGGTTCAGTCGCAACCTCTAACCTTATCTCTTTCTTCTTGATCTTTCCACTCTTTGCACCAACATTCACAACCTGTCTTTTGCGCTTCGCATCAGGATCAACAGGATGTAATGGGTTATCAGGATCAGAATCACTGTTTGCATGTCTCACAAGCCCTTCACCTGGATCTGTATAATCAACTCTTGCTAGATGTCCAAATAAACGCCTTACTGGTGGACGTTCATTGACTGACAATCCCTTATACGCCTTCATCCTAGCAAGTGTATTAAGCGACATATGTTCTTGAACAACTATGTGCTTAGGATCTCTTTTCAATTCCTTATACTTGTTGTCAAACACCATCTGGAGGAAACGAGGATAAAGTAGAAACTTCAGATTCCTCGTGCCATTCACAGGCTTTAATAAGTGATCCATCAGCATGCCTGAAACATTGAACGGTTTTTTCAACACCAAGGCAACCATCATAGAACTGATACTCTTGCGCATTAAATCATATCCTCCAGCTGCAGATCCGAAGACATGTATCAAAACATGTGCCAGATATTTGAATTGGGGGCACAGTTTTCCCTTGTGCAATGAACCGTCAGTGATTGGTCCATTGTATTTCATTCTTAGAAAGCACTTACGCTGATCCATAAAACTAAACTCCTTAGGATCTGTCGGCTCATCTTCTAAGTTCAACGCTTCTCTTAGATCTTCCTCACACACAATAACTCTCTGCCCTTGGATCTTGCTAGTCAAGCATGACTCGCATTTCCAGAAATCAAGCTTCGCTCCCGACCAGAATTCTTGCATCATATCTCTGTAGATAATCGTCGGTGTAGCAATAGCGTCTATCACCCTGCATCTCTTCAAGAATTCAATAATACCGATAAACTCCGTGTGCTTTTTAACCTCTCCGAGATACGCACAGCAGTTATGCGCATTCTCAAAGGCTAAAAGCTCTTCAGGAACTGTCTTGACAGGTTGTGAGGATGATCCAGCTTGTTCCGTCGTCTTCTCCTGCTCGAACATCGTTAAATCTGCAAAACAAACAAAAACACATGTTAAAAATCGACAAAAATTCAAACTTTGAAAATTTTGGTAATTAACCTTCTCATTCGCCCAAACGGGGGTACGAATGAGAAATAACAAGGTACGAATGAGAGATTTTGATGGTACGAATGTATGGATTTTGATAAAAGTTTCATTCGCCCAAACTTTCTTCTTTCGACCAGTTGATTATCTCCTTCGCCCATTCGAAAGGGTCGAAGGTGACTGTTCTTATTTTGAATTTTCAATTTTGAATTTAAAGGATTCTAATCATGTTCTTTTGATTGGTATTGCACCTAACAATGCCGATTAACTATTCTATACTAACAGATTCATCAATTATTCATTGTATTTGTGTTTTTAATTAAAACTAGGGTTCTAAACACAACAGATGATCAATTGATCAAACTGTTGGTTTTGAATCCATGGTTTATGGTAATTCTCCCCCTAAAACACACATACAATGAAACCTAATCAGCAATTATAACAATGAAGGTGATTTTTAACAGTTTTAAGACTTAGGGCTTGAAACAATAAAACAGGGATTAAATACATCAATCCTTGAAGTTAACCTGTATAAGATAATGGAAAATGATCAGTGTTTGAAGACGAACACAATGATAAGGTTCAAAATATCAAAGCAACAAGGTGAGGTTAGAGTGAATTTTCTGAAAAAAAATTTTGAATGGTTCGAATGAGACAGGAATGGTATATATAGGCACACTCCTTCGCCCATTCTATACGTACGAAAGAGAAACTTTTGTCTCCTTCGACCCTAGTGAAAGGTTCGAATGAGCCAAAAGGGTTCGAATGAAACATATGTTCAAGAACACTCTCCTTCGCCCGTTTAAAACATACGAAGGAACATGTAAAATCCCACATTCGACCAACCGAATGGGCGAATGAGAATTGGGATTTTTGATAAATTTTCCAAATCTCAAAAACGAGTCCCGGTCCAATTATTTTCCAACCTTTAAGCATCCAACATTCATATTTTCAAATTTAAAAAGTTACAAAGCTCAAATGGTGTAACAAGGTTTAGAAAATCGACATCAACCACCATCAGTTATCAAAAATAAGATGGAAATGAAAAATCTTTTTGGATTTTCTAAAGTTTATGCTAAAACACACCTAAAATCTTTTTGAGATTTGTAATTTTTGACGAGAAAATAAAATGCAGAAATGTAAATGAAAAACAGTAAATGTTTTTGGGATTTCCGGCAAAGGGATCATATCAGTTATTGAGAAATCTGATCACACCATTGATCTTTTGAATTATTATCATTAAAGACAATGTGTGATCTGGCAACTGCTGATATTGTGACCCACATAAACTCACATGCAGACTTTTGTGCAGTGCTTTAAACTGATATTGATATTTATAGTATAAACGTAATTGTCTGTGGTTCCCACGCACATGACATACTCCCGTATCAAGAAGTAAATATACAAAGACTCATTGTAAAGCATGATTATGCTTTCGTCGTCTGTAATTGTACAAGGTATAATGCACAAAGGTATACAAGTCAGCAAATTAATGCAGCAAAGTAACATATGCACTATACCAGGTTGAGGACTGATATTAATCATGATTTGCATCAGTGATTAATACGATGTAATAGATAATCTTTGATCATCATATAACATGGAAAGTTCCTCAATTCGGTAACTTTAGGATTTGGCATAAAGCTCTTTTATAAAGACACCCTATCTGATCTAGGTCCGTAATGACTTACAGCAGAAGATCAGAGAGGCTATCCCCAGACAACTAATAACATAACGACCCTAAACCTCCGAGTTTTGTACAAATACCCTATCAAACGAAATTACGGTACTAAGACCATATGCCCATGAGGAGTTCATCCACACAATAATTCGTTTGATATGTATGTATCAGGCACGCAGTAATAGGTCTACGAAGCTTATCAGCACATCGCACAGACTCAGACACATGCCCTATATAGCAGTACATTACTTAGAATGTGTCAGATCCCCACTGATGTACTATCATTTCCCTTTATACTCCAGGAAATCATTTTTGATTTTTCTGATTTTTATAGATTTTCGAATTTACTTTTCCCAAGGATAAGCTGGAGCATTTCAAATATGTGACTGCCCAGATATCGTTTGTTCACAGAAATCTGACGGCATTAATCTAAGGGAAGAAGATATAGCAGTCAGCAAAGAAATTTTCTAATTTTTTATGGATTTTTGAAATTTTTCAATGTTTTTGGATTTTCGAAATTTTTCTGAAAAACAGTAAAAAGTTTAAACTAAAAAGTGATAGATTGAGGTGGTGATCAGTCCTGTTTTTCTTTAATACCATTAGCTTTTAAAAGATAATCAAATCTGGATTTGTCAAAAGCTTTGGTAAAAAGATCTGCGCGTTGGTAATCAGTGTGGATTTTGACCATATCGATCAACTCTTTAGCATAACAATCACGGATAAAATGATATTTAATCCGGATATGTTTAGCCTTTGAGTGATTTACTAAGTCTTTTGTTAATGCGATTGCGACCTCATTATCACAGTAAATAGGGGTTTTAAGAAATTGCAAACCGTAATCCACCTGTGAGCAGCAGCTCGATGCTGAAACGTATTCTGCTTCACATGTGGATAATGCAACTGTGGTTTGTTTCTTGCATTGCCAGGTCACGAGCCTGCTCCACATAAACTGACATCCAGCCGTTGTGGATTTGCTGACTTTGTCACAGCCGCCCTAATCTGCATCACTAAAAGCGATTAGGTCAAAATTATCATCATGAGGGTACCAAAGTCCTTTCGATGGACAACCCTTCAGATATCTAAGGATACTCTTGACAGCTGCAAGATGACTCTGTTTCGGCTTCGATTGATATCGTGCACAAAGACATGTCGCAAACATTATATCCGGTCTAGACGCGGTGAGATACATCAGAGATCCGAGGATTGCTCTGTATGTAAATGGATCAGTCAGCTCCCCCTTAAGGTCAACTCCAATCCCGTGATTAGGTTGTATCGGGGTATCCATCGGCTTCGAATCATCCATCTGGAATCGGCTCAAGACTTCAGAAACGTATTTCGTCTGGTGAATAAAGATCCCCGTTGGTCTTTGCTCCACCTGCAAGCCTAGGAAAAACTGCATTTCTCCCATTGCGCTCATTTCGAACTTTTCCTGCATAACTTTTTCAAATTCCCTGCACAGAAGTTCGTTAGTAGACCCGAAAATAATATCATCAACATAAATTTGTACAAGAAGCAAATCATCTCCTGCTCGTTTCGTGAACAGTGTGCAGTCTACCAGTCCGCGTTTGAATCCTTTCGAGAGAAGATACGTGCTCAGCTCCTCATACCATTGTCTCGGAGCCTGGTGCAACCCGTAAAGAGCTTTGTTTAACACATAAACCTTATCCCGGTGAATAGGGTCCTCAAAGCCTGGCGGTTGACCTACGTAAACTTCCTCTTTGACCACACCATAAAGAAATGCGCTCTTTACATCCATCTGATACACCTTGAATTTCTTCCATGATGCAAACGCTAGGAACATTCGGATAGCTTCCAAGCGTGCAACCGGTGCATAGATTTGATTGTAGTCGATTCCCTCAACCTGATGAAAACCTTGAACAACCAAACGAGCTTTGTTTCGCACTATGACTCCTCTATCATCCTTCTTACTCTTAAACACCCATTTGGTTCCAATTTTCTTTCTTCCCGGGGGCAAATCTGTCAGCGTCCATACACCGAGTTTCTGAAATTGTAATAACTCTTCCTGCATTGCTTCCACCCAGGCATCATCCAAAAGAGCGTCCTTGTACGTCCGCGGTTCGACCTGCGAAACATAACAAGCGAAAGACCAGTCATTTTGAAAACCAGATTTCTGTATTTTGGCATATAAAGCAAGGTTGCCAATATTTTCTGGTGCTTGAGCATTTCTCAACTGCCCTCTTGTCATCACACTGCTACCAGGATCACCAATAACCTGTTCAAGTGGGTGTATCCGATGTATCCGAGATTCCGGATAATCAGGTACTTGTACTCCCGTTTGAGTTGTCAAATTCTCTGTAGAAACCAGATCATTACCCACATTCGATGTTGAAGCATCAGTTGTAGTTGGGTTCACTGGTGGTGTCACTGTAGCATTGTCCAGAATAGCTTCACTTGTAGCATCATCGTCTTCATCTTCTGAATCGGATGAATTAAGCGTTGTAGAAGCTTCTTGGAACACCTCTTCTTCCATCACAGGAGCAGTAGTATCATTAGAAGCTGCTTGAGGATTTACAGTGATCGGACGCACTAACGGTGAAGTCACGGCGTTTTCGACCTCGTAATATAAGCGAAGTACAGCTTCTTCAACCATGCTATCTAGATTGAATGATTCAAAGAAGTCTTTGTAATCAAACATCCAATCTGGACCTCAACCCTGTATATTTTGTGTGTATCTTTGTACTTCGACGTTAGCCCACTCCTCGACTTTTCTAGTTCTTTTGTTGAATACCCGTTTTAGTGGGGTTGCATATCCAACAAAATAACCTTCTTCAGCCTTTGGTGCAAACTTCTCCGAAGAATTCAGCATTGTACACGGGGCACCAAATGGTTCTAGATACTCCAGATTCGGCTTGCGTCGGTTCAACAGCTCATAAGAAGTCTTGCCAAACTTCTTCACTGATAAAACACGGTTTAAAGTGTAACATGCTGTGTAAATAGCTTCGTTCCAGAACATGACTGGAAGATTTGAATCCGCAAGCATAGTTCTCGCCGTCTCGATTAGAGTCCTGTTCTTTCTTTCTGTGACACCGTTCTGCTGGGGTGTATACGGAGCGCTATATTCATGATGAATTCCCTTGTTTGCACAAAGATCCTCCATCTAAGCGTTTTTGAACTTCGTCCCATTATCACTCCGGATTCGTTTGATCTTCAGACCATAGATATTCTCCAGACGTGTAAACAGAACCTTCAGGTTGTCAAAAGTGTCGCTTTTCTGATGCAAGCACATGACCCATGAAAATCTAGAATAATCGTCAGTCACCACAAGACAGTACAACTCCCCGGCATGACTTTTACGTCTGACTGGACCGAATAAATCCATGTGCAAACGCTCAAGCGGTAGTTCAACGGAATTTACTTTCTTTAGTCTATGGGCTTGTTTGTGCTGCTTTCCCTTTTTGCAACTAACACACTTGTCATTCAAATGGAAATGTTTTACATTAACTCCCGTGACAAGTTCATTCTTCACTAACTGGTTCATCTTTCTCAAATGAATGTGTCCCATTCTCCTGTGCCACATAATAGATTCTTTTTCTGTAGCCTTAGAGAGGAAACACGTGACTTGGCCATGGGTGGTCATTGCTTTGGACATATCGAGAATATACAAATTGTTTACTCTCGGTGCCTTTAGCATCACCCACTCTTTCGGAAGTTCAAACCCCGGTTTCAAGATGTAGCAAGATTTGTCATCAAAATACACAGAAAATTGCTTATCACAGATTTGACTAACACTGAGCAAATTGTAATCTATCTGTTTCACATACGATATCCGCTCAAATGTCACGACCCCATTGCTTACACTACCCTCCATTGTAATGTAGCCTCCTTTATTTCCTGCAAACGCTACGTAACCTCCGTTTATGTTTTTGATATCAAAGAGTAGCGTGAGGTCCCCTGTCATGTGACCAGAAGCTCCACTGTCAACAATCCATAGGCTGCTAACAGGGCCAGCTGGAGCTCCCTGCACATATCAAGTAAAGCAGTTAGATCTTTCGGGGGACCCAAGCCTGTTTGGTCTTGGGTCTTTGAACGGGTTGTTTCAAAGATTCTTTCGATTCACAAACATCTTGGGTTCGCTCAACCCCTTTCTTCTCACTCTCAACTTTCTTTTTCTCAATGTTCACATTTTGTGAAGTTGAGGCTCCTTCAGATTCCTTTGATGACCAAGATTGCTCAGATCTTTTCAAGATCCGGATCTGAGATTTTAAGGTCTCAGCCGGTTTCTTTACTTCGTCTTTAAATGCAACCTTCTTGGTTACCTTCTCTGATTTAACAGAGACAGGTCCAACTGCTTGTTTTCCATTAGGTTTAGGAACAACCTTTTTGTTATCAGCAGTTGAGTTCATCACAGGTTTCTTTACCGGTTTATCAGTGGCTATTCGGTTGCTCTTATCATAAGTCATCGGACGGTTTTCCCTTTTGTTGTAAAAATTGTTTTGATTATAGTAAGGTGCTTGCTGAGGAAAATACCGTCTTTGTGGATAACTGTAGTTGTCAACCGGATAATCATGATGTTGCCTCATCTCCACCTCGTGCCTCTTGTGTCGTACGTATGGGCAGGCGGCAAGTAAATGTCCCCTTTCCCCGCACTTATAACACGCACGGTATTCTTCATAATTTTCTTTGAACGGCGACTTGGAAAAACAAGCAATGGGATATCGATCAACCATGCATTGTTTCCTTAAACTCTCAGGAGCTGGTTCCTTCGAGTAAGTCGGTTCAATAAAACTGTTTGCTTTATCAACTGGCAGAACAAATTGTGTGACATTGACCTTGGCATCTTTATCCGAATAAATTTTCTCTAAAATTTCTGGAGGAATGTCATTGGTTCGTTCAAATTTTGGAAACCAAATCGTACTTTCCTGCCAGATCTTTTTGATTTTGGAATAATTGACAAATTTAATCGGATATTCATCATCAGACAAAATCTTATCGGAGCCTTGCATCCGATAGAAAATTTTGACAGGTTTGTCACACGATTCGTTGCTCATTTCATTAGATTTCTCAGATTTAATCTCATTTTTCTTTTCAACCGGTTTAACCACATTTTTCTCAGATTTAGTTTCAGTTTTCTTTTCAAACGGTTTAATCACATTTTTCTCAACTCTCTTTACCTCTTTCTTTTCAACACTTTTACCAACAGACTTTTCAGTTTTCTTAACAACATTCTTTTGATGAGCATTTGCCATGGGATGAACGATCTGAGATGGTGAGACTGGCTCAGTAGTGATTATATGATTTTCATCAGGGATATCACTTTCATTTTCAACTGTCTCAGATTGTTCATCTTCTTCATCAGAATCGTCTGCAGCGACCACACCCTCATTGTTTCCCAATACAGGTCTCACATCAGAATACGGATCTCCGACACTAGAAGTGTTGGGCTCGTTATCTGATGTGGAGTCAGAATTGACTAAAGTCTCCGGTGGTATTGCATGTAAATTATGGTTCTCAAACAACACCGGAGATGGGACCGCCTTATAGTTTGCACTATTCGACTGGGAGGGTTCTTCTATGATATGGTCAACTACATATGCAATGTGCTTATAACTTTCTAATTTCTTGTTCACTTTTTCAGCAAAGCACTTGATGGTTGCCATTTCTAACTTGGTGTTTTCCATTTCATTAATATAGTTATTAATGGCAAGCTGTTTTATTGACAAAGTCTTTTTGAGTTCAGACACATCCTTTTTATAACCATTAAGAACTTTGTTGAAATCTTTTAAATCTTTTTGATAAATCTGACAGTTTATTTTGGCACTCTCAAGTTGTACCTTGAGAAGCTTATTTTCATCTGTCAGTTTTTCAAAATCAGCACATTTAACACATTTAACACACACTTTAGATTGAGATTCAGAACTTACCGGTTTAGGAGGTTCTGTCATTGCCATCAAAGCGAAGTGAGCTTCCTTCCCTGCGAAGAATTTGGAGTAGTCAATCTTGGTGCACGCATCATCCACCATGCACGATTTTCGAGTCATAAGGAAATCAGCTTCTGCTAGCAATTGATCAATCTCATCATCTAGTGAATTCACACTAGTTTCTGAATCAGAATCACTCTCCATATCCGAATAAGCTAAATCGTAGTGGTCTCCAACATCCGTGACAGAATCAAGAATCATTCCAGATTTCTTGTCTTCACTTTCAGCAATCACATCCTCATTCACTTCCTCTATTTTCAACTACGACACTTTCTCAATCACAACCTCCTCTTCAATCTCCTCATTCTCATCCAAACTCATCTTCTGTGCCACACAAGCCACATTTCCAGCAGTAATCTCCTCCACCCCCAATTGCATACCCGTCCAATCAAAACCTTCATCCTTTTGAATCACAAGTGCTTGGTTTTGATTGTCAGTTTGGTTTTGGTTTTGAGTGTTAGGTGTAGAGATAGGAACAATGGTTCGGTTTGGATTTTGTTGAGGTTGGTTTTGAGTTGTGGATTGTCTAGTGTTGGTATTTTGTTGTGTGTGTTGTCGGTTTTGGTAGTTGTTTTGGGGTTGAAAGCTTGAGATGTTGGGACTGTTGTATGAAACTTGATTTTGGTTTTGGTTTTGTCTGTTTTGGTAAGTTGAATTGAACGGGTTTCGATTACCTTGCTGTGCTGGCTGTGTACACTCTCTTTTAAAATGACCTTTCTCTCCACAATTGAAGCAAGTGACTTTGGCTTTGTTGAAGCCGTATGTGGTGTTGGGAGAAGTTTAAAGGTCAGTTCTTCCAGTCTTCTGGATAAAGTCAGTGGCTCTCCTCATTATGCTCGCAAAAGCCCACTGTATGTCCATAAGCTCCATCTCCTCTTTATCGATTTGTGCGTAGTCCTCATTGGTGAGATTGTTGTTTCCAATCTGACTCGCGACCAAATCAAGGTCCGATTGTGTTAGAGACTTCGAATCTTAACAATGTGACTGTTGAAATTGCTCAACAGCATGTTGCTTTAGTATCTGCTATGGTTGCATCATATTAATATATTTTAAATATATGGTTTACAACAAGAAAGCAAGCTCCATATTTACATAATAATGTTCCGCACTGTTTTCGTAATTACTATGAATCCAAAGATTTATACTATCTCGTAACTCATAACTAAAGACATAAATTTTTATAGATTAATTATCTTTATGCATTCATGGAGAGATTTGGTCAGTGAGTTAATATTTAGAGACCTCCTAAAACATTTTTCTAATCATACAAACAAGTTAAGAGACATACTGTTTTAGAAAATTTGGGTATTACTTTGAGACTAGTTTATTTATATAAAAAAAATCATCGTTTTGAACTCTTTTTTTTAGGATGGTATTTTACTACAAGAAGTAAAAAATATATATATATAATAGTTTTTCTTTTACATATAGTTTATTGATATATGCGTCACACTATATACTTATTGATTTATAACATAAGACCTATATTTATTTAAGACTAGTCAGTTTATACACAAACACTAGAAATATACATTCGTTTAGTAACACTTATAATACCAACCTGTCAGTAAATCTGAAGCATATGACCAATACTTACTCTTTAGACTTTCACAAAATATACTAGGATTAGTTCTTATGTGTGTTATATTATTGTAGCACCAAAGTAGGACAACGCCTGTTTAGGGTTCGTGTCATGGAGTTCTTTGTTAAATGATACTGGTGGTGGGTTCGTTTGCTAACTTTTATCAGGTGAGTTTACGTAACCTTGTTTGTGCAATTCTTTATACTTGCAACATTATACTTAAGCAATTCTACATACATGTCTAGTTGTAAAGTTTAATGCCTCATGATTTAGACAACAACAACAGTTAGACTTACGCTTCAACATACATAATCATTAGCTATGGCCAAGCCGGCAATACTCAATAATAGATCTATTGGATTGACAATCCCACCTAGATTCGTTGACCATCTTTTATGGGGAGCGCGGGTGATTGTTATCGTTCCAACATGATATTAAGGTGAACTGTGGATGACGGGATGGACCTAAACTAGTCGGAGGTTTGATTATGTGCATACTACACTTCATGTTTATTCATGTAGACTTAAACTTACGATAGACATATAAATTGCTAAACTTTTATTATTCTTAAACTTAATTGCTTGACATGGATTATGTATTCTCACCAACTTCTAGTTGACCCCCCCCCCCCATTTTTACAAACTCAACAGGAAATAATGATGCTTGAAGTCTAGAGCTAGCAGGAAGAGATAATTTGAAGTTTATGCTTTGTTTGGCTCTTTGATGTATTAGAATTTCATTCAAGACTTGTTATGTATTTTCAATTTTGGATATTTTGCTTTAAATAAATTTCAATTAAAACTTGAAAGAATTGGTTGTGAGGCGGCTTTAAACTTTTGTGAGAATCAGGGAAAGAAGATTTACATGAAGGCGATAGAGCACTGGATATCCACGCTCGAGCGATATTTTGGTGATAACCCACCTCACACATTTTAGTTGACTGGAACTGTGGGGAAGAAGAAGATGACCTTATCTTTCGAGACAATGCGTCAAATTGCTAACTTTGACTCTTGTCCAGCAAATGAGTACTATTATATCAGTGTCCAGCAACTAAACACTGACCCAACAAATATGTTTGACAATGTGATTCCAAGAAAAAGGGGAGCTCAATATTGCAGGGAAGACATGGCATGTGAAGCCAGATTCATATTAGGAATTTCGTTTGAAAATTTAATGGCAAGACTCGGGGATAGGTCAAAGGTAAGAGGTTGGGATGTTCGAGTGGTGCATGCAATAATGTTTGGTACACCGCGCCTATCATTTAGGCATTTGGTTTTGATGAATATTTGGGACAGCGGGAAAGTCAAGAGCGAAAAATGATCCCGCATGTTAGACTTTTATCATATCTGATGAAGGCTCAAGGAGTGGTAACAAGGTCTACACCGGCTATTGAAGTGAATATTGTTAAGATGAACTGGGAAGATTATAACAAGGCAAGATTCACATATGAGCGGACTGCACAATATCATGTCCACCTTGACAAACAAGGTAACACTCAGATGATGGCTCTGCGAGAGGATGTTGAGCATGAGGATGATGAAGAAGTACAGATGGATGATGAAGAGGAGTTACAAGAGGAGGAGCATATTGTGAGGGAACGCCCAGTTCAGGAAATTAGTAGGCAAGAGATGGAAATGGTGGCAGAAATCAATAGAGCAAGGCCCGCAGGTTACCAAGGTTGGACCTCATTTAAAAAATCTATCTGGGATAGGGGTACGCGAACCATGGAGCTTGCCAGGCAACAAGAGGAAGCGACAATAAGGAGAGAACGGGATAGAGTGGAAAGGGAAGAAAAACAGGAACGGGATAGAGTGGCGAGAGAAGAAAGAAGAGAAGCAGAAAGGAAAGAAAGAGAAGATAAGCATTGGTGGGCGGTTAACTATGCTCAGGAGATGGATGCAGTTAACAAGTTCATGGAGGCTGAACAGATCAGGCACCATCAAGATCTAGTAGCGGGACGCCCATACGCGCCCATAGTGCCATATGTTGACTACTCAACCATTAGAGAGCAGCCACAAGAGGTGATTGATCAAGTTAGGTGGCCTCAAGGGGTCTCCTCTAGTTATCTCCCCACTCCACCACCACCACCACCACCTGCACCACCTGTTGAAGAGTCTTCTTCTTCTGCTGACCCATTTAGTGATTACCATGGATGGATGGATGCGATCATTGGGCATCCAAGCACTCCTTTCCGCTGCTGGGTCCGAATGACCCATATTACCGTTGATGTGTGGACGAGGTAGTACTCTTTTTGTATAGTTTGTAGACTGGTATGTTTGTTCTTTTCTTTGGTTGATTTTATTTTGGTGTGTTTTGAGTATGTTTGGAATTTTATGTTTTGCAGTTTTATTTTGTTTTTGTTTGTTTTGGATATTTTGGTGTTTTGTGTGTGAGCCCAGATTATACGTCACCAGTAATGTTAGAGTGTTCAGTTGAAAAAGGGAGTAACAAGGGAAAGGAAGCAGTAAATTGTGGAAGGCAAATACTCACCGATGGAACGAAGGCATCAACTACTTACCAGGTGCTTTCTATTCTTTAATTATGTGTATGCTGTTTGAATAAGACTTGGGTGAATGTTTGTTTTGGCCTTAGAAGGGGTATGTAGTGGGACGGAAACAAGCATCCTCACATTTATTATTTGGCTACTTGGTCCCCTTATTCATAACAAATATACATTGAGGACAATGTCATTCCCAAGTGTGGGGATGGGGAAATAGCCATTTAAATGTGAAAATTTTTAGGACCCTCAAAATCAAAATTTTTGTTGAAACAAGCTCAATCTTAAGAAAGCCATTTCCGCCAGATTATTGGATCATAAAATGCGACCCCTAGTCATGGTCATAAACTCTTTAAGTTCCTTGATGTGTTTTTCCAAGGAGGGTTTTTGAAAGATGTGAATTGCCTAGTTAGAAAAGACTAGAGAAGAGTATAACATTATTTGCATATCGGCAGCCCATTTTTCCCTTTAGGTTCAGGAGAGATTATTGAGCCATCACAACATGCTAACACCTTATAAAATTTCACATCCATTGGCATGTTGTGTTCAATTGAATTGAGTGTGCTATTATAGTCGCATAAGGTAGAACTTGCAACTTTTGATACGCCTGCCACTTTAGAGCAATTGTGACACAAGAATGATTAAGGCATTAGGTTTGGCCCTTTTTATATCATTGACCCGAAAACAATCTTCCCTAGTTGAACAATTTTGAGCCTAAATCCTTCATTTCGATCACCCATTTCAACCCTTTTGACCCGTTTTTAAACTTTTCTATATTAAACCCAAGTGATGAAAATCCGGATTGAAAATTGTGTTCCATTGGTAAGTAGTAGTGAAAAAAAACTGGAAAAACAGGAGAAAAAGCACAAACATATGTTGTAGCAGTTGTTGAATAAATGGTGCAATAGTGCCTTATGTTGTTAAGTTGTGCATTGATGTAAATAAAAGTCGGATTTTCATCACTATAGTCACTTTTAAATATTCCCTTTCATACCCTTCGCCTAGCCCCATTACAACCCGCTTTAAGACCTTTTGATTTGTGTTCACTATTGAGAGTTTGGTGAAAGGCGATTGAGTTGCAAGCCTATACTAACATGCCCTATAATCGGTTTCGAGTGATTGGTATGAAATACTAGCGCATTACATGCTAGTCTAGATAGTAAACCGAGTGGAGTGAACCATTGTGAGGGGTGTGCAAAAATGTGAAATCGGATCTAGTTGGATTTGGCTAGGCATTTGTTTTAGTAACATGTAAAAACCTTGGAATGTAAATCTACTGATAGGCGTAAGTCTGTGAGTTAGGGTATGACTAGGGACCGTCTTTTGAGAATCGATAAAAAGGTTGGAATTGGTTTGAATGGTTGATTGAGTAAAGTTTATTGATTTGCTTGAGGGCAAGCAAAAGATAAGTGTGGGGATGTGATGGGTTGATTAAAAGATGTGTATAAATGCGTCTATAAATGAGTCTTAAGGAATGTTAAGTTGTCGAATGGTGTTGCTTTGATATTATTATGTTGTTTCAGGGTTTGATGATTAAAGGAAGCAAAAATGACGTTTTGGAGTTGCTCGAGCGAGATACGGAAGCATAAACAAGCTGGAAAATCAAGATCCGAGGCTGAAGGATGTTCTGGCGTAGGATACGCCAAAACTGGCGTAGCCTACACCAGTTGCGTAGGCAAGGCTGCATTGGTTAGCGTAGGGCAGCAGGCAATTGCTCAGGCAAATCAGGATTAGCGTATCCTACGCCAAAAGTGGCGTAGGATACACCAGAGTCAGATTTCGGTCAAAACTTTCCTTTTTCAGAGCAATTATGATAGGAAGCTGTTTTAATGTCGAAATTCTGGACCTAGGGTCGGCTCATTATGCATTCTTTTCATTCCTAAGCACCATCTATCACTCTCATTCACCAAGAATCACTACACAACAATTCTCCCAACCCTTTGAAGAATTTTATGAAGATTCAAAAGAAGATATTGAAGAAGAATACTATGGCCATGCTTGGCTAAAACATTTGTATTACACTGGGATGTAGGCTTTTGATATCTAGGGTTTGAACACATTGGGTATTGTTCTTAAACTTTTGTTTATGTTATTGTGTGCTTGAATTAACTATGTTAATTGGTGATTAATCTTATGCTAAACTCATTTTAGTTAATTGATCTTGTGCCAATTTCTAGTGAGATAAGCATGATTCCTTACGTTAACACAAACATAGGATTGTATGTTCTAGGTAATGAAGTATAGTTTAATCTATCTTGATATTGATAAAACTTGATACCTAAGCCTATTGAACAATCACTCCGTTAGTGTCAATTACATTATTATTTGTTTACCCAATTGTTAAAGCCTTAGTATTCAATTGCTGAATCCTTAGTGTAATCTTTTTAATCCGATTGTTTACAACATCATTTTTATTTATAATTTCAATTAAATTTTAGCATCATAAACAACAACTTAAAATCAAAAATCTTAAATGAACAAAATGCAATCTTCATAAGTCACATAGCATCTTCATAAGCAATACGTTTCAATCAACTAAACAACACTCGCTGACCACATGCTCCTTGGATTCGATACCTTATTTACCCTAACTACATAGGTTAATTAGGTTTTGCATGACCCTAACGACAGGTCATCAACAGTGCAGCTCTGTTGACGCGTAATGTCAACAATTGAAGTCTCTAGCCGATCAATTGCAAGATGTCGACCAACCAGTGACCGAGTCACAACTCGTCCTCACCCTTGTCCGCAAATTATTGTCGGAATTCGACACCACCGCAGCCCTTATCAACCAACTACCGGTCGATTGGGACTTATCCCAAACCATGCTTCATGATGAAGTATTAAGACAGGAGGCTCGCAAGCCGAAGACCTCCTCTGTCCTCGCCGCTACTACTTCAAACCCCAACAATACTCCAGCCAACCCTTCTCAGCAACCACCATCCGACCCTAACTATAACCCTCAGCAGCAATCTCAATGTGGAACTACTTATCGATGCAGGGGACAAAGCTACAGAGGAAGGGGACGCTCTAATTTTGGTCGGGGTAGAGGTAATCGAACAAACACTTCTAATTGGGCCTTTCAACCTACCTCTTATCCTCAATGGGCATGGTCGACCACACCCCCATGCCCTTACCCTACACAAACTAATTGGAGACCAAACCAGGCCGGCCCTCCTAATTTTCCATTAGCCCAATTCACAGGAACTTTACCACAGCAGCAACTGGGCTTCGGCCCATTCGGCCCACAGCCGTACGGATTTAATGCTCTCAACCCATCCGATTTGAGCATTGCGTATCATACATCCCAGCTTCAGTACACAGATCCCACACTTTATTTTGACACTGGAGCGGAATGCACCGTCTCGAACAATAAAGGTATGATCTCTCACCCTGATCCTTCTCCTGTTCCAACTAAACTTTTGGTGGGTAATGGAAATGTTTTACCAATTGAGGGTTCCAGCACGGGTTATCTACCAATCCATAACCGAACCTACATCCTACCCAACATCCTTTTTAGCCCTCAAGTCATTAAAATTTTATTATCTGTTAGACGATTCACCCGTGAAAATAATGTGTCAATTGAATTTGATCCTTTTGGTTTTTCTTTGAAGGACCTCAAAACGGGACGCCATCTGTCCGGCCACAATAGCACGGGGGATCTCTATATAGTCACACCACCAACACTTCCGCCTCAAGCCTACTCCCTCACATCATCCTCACTTCCTTGGCATGACAGACTTGGACATCCTGGCTCACAAGTCTTAGATATACTTAGTCGTAATTTTGGTTTTAATTGTAATAAACATCAACTTTCCATTTTTTGCAACTCTTGTCATTTATCTAATAGTAAACGCCTTCCTTTTTATGAATCTAGTTCGTTTACTTTTTCACCTTTTGACATAGTTCATTGTGATTTATGGACATCACCTATTCCTAGTAAAACCGGTTACAAGTATTACATGTTTTAATTGACAACTTTTCTAACTTTATTTGGGTTTATCCCCTCAAATATAAGTTGGAGACCTTCCCTACCTTTGTCAAATTCCACCGTCTCATTGCCACACAATTTCAACGTCACATTAAAACTTTTCAGTGTGATTTAGGCGGTGAATTCGACAATAATGCATTTAAAACCTTTGCCACCCAAACTGTCTGCTTTTCCATTTTTCTTGCCCTCAATCTGTAACACCCCAACCAATGGCGGAAACATCGAGGTGTACCTGTTGAAATTCCAAAAACCTTTTGAACGTTAGAATCTGCCAATACATCATTAGCCATATTTAAATCAAATTTAGGTGCAACCTTCATTTATACTTATATATATATATATATATATATATATATAATATAATATAATATAATATATAATAAATTTAATATTTTAAGTGGAAACAACTTACCAACACAATTTAAAAGACTTGAGCTTTCAAAATGCTAGCAGAAGTACTACCCAAATTTAAGGGACTTTGTTGTATATACGTCGATGAACTTTGTCTACTTGAAGCTATTAAAAATTTAAACATAATATATAAACAATAATGACCAAAATATGAATAATGATCAAAGAAAAAGACTTCAAACTTAAATTATAACAACTTACCTTTCCTTTTGGTAGATGATTCACAGAAACTACTACCAATAGTTGGAGTCACATTACCACTATGTTGACTTACATTCATTGAGCAAGTTTTTATTGTTGAAACTTGTAAAACAAAACAAAATATGTAAGCATTAATAAAAGGTACAACAATAATATTTAATACAACACAAATTTTATTCAAATGTATAATACAGACCGTTGGAGTACACGTGGCTCATCATTAAAATAACTATTATATTTAAATTGCTGCACAATGCCCTTCCTTTTCTTTCTTGCGTCTACAGAAAATGTATAATATAAGCATGTAATAAACAACAAATTTGATTACAATTTATAACATATACCGTTAGTAATATTTGATAGAGGACTTCTCGTTAAAGATGAAGATGTCAATCCAAGATGAACGACAGTATTATTTTTACGTTGTTGCATAATGTGCTTCCTTATTTTTCTTGCTTCAGCACACTTCTTTTGTGTCGGAGTTTGCCCAAAGTAAAACTTATAGTTGTTTGAAACTTGTAAAGCAAATAAAACAATTGTAACAATTAAAAAATCCGAACATGTCATACAACAACTGTTTAATATAATTATAAGACATACCTATGGCAGTATTTGTCAACGGAGTACTCAGGAAAGAAGAGGGTGTGCAGCCACTATGAAGAGGACGTTTAGATTTACGTTCTTGAAGAATATCTTTTCTTTTTTTTTCTTGCTTGTGCAGACTTTTCTGGCAGATTTTGGTCATCAAAGAATTAATACTGACATGAATATTTGTTGGGCAAATCCATAATTTTAACTGTCGGTTAAACAACTAAGTGAAATTTAAATTGTATATTTTTAATTATTAACTGTGAGCGTTGGATTTTATCTAAAACATGATTCTATGATCATACAAGTCACAAATCTAGGTGCGGAAACCCTAGATCTGAACAAATTGATAAGATACAAATCACGACACAATCAAGATCATTTTCAATATCATTTTCATAGATTAACTTTCAATCAATAAGCATTTACAATGTTTATGTTAATCTAGAATCACAAAGACACTTTCTCAAAAACACTACTGAACCTGCACTGAACCTGGACACAAATGATAACTCTCTTACATAATCAAAAACTCAAAAACTATATATAGCCTCTGCACATTCGCCCCTTACAGATGGTCGAATGTTGGCATTTTCCACATTCGCCCACTGCAAGTGGTCGAATGTGATCTTCTATCAATGTCCAATCTTCCTTCGTCCATTCCAGTTCTACCTTCGCCCAGTTATCTTCACCTTCGCCCTTCCTGATCTACATTCGCCCATATATGTACACCTTCGGCTATCTACTAACATGTGTTAAACAAGTATATCCAATCCTTAGTCGCAAAATGCATCAACAAACTCCCCCTCGACTATTGATTGGATAGTCTTCTCTGATAGTCCATCGTCTTGTTCATCAGCTTTATTCTGAGCTGCTTCTTCTGCTCATCAGTCATTGGCGGCTCGAATGTTTTCTTCACAGGCTTCGATACATTGGCGATCTTCACAGTCTTGCCAAGTTTACCCTCCAAGTTGCTTCCTGCATTTATGTCATATGCAAAACAAACTCCCACAACTTGAGTGTACTTCCTCGCCTGAGCAAAATCATTTGGTTCATAATAGATCGGATTAAAAAACAACATGATGATGTCTTCGAATGTGCAGTTTATCAGCCACATAGGATCAAATACATGAACATGCTTGTACTTGTCCTTTCCATCCCTCAATACAATCACTGCTTCTGCCTTCCTCCAATCGTAATACCAGAATATGAAATCAGCACTAAAATGCTGTGGCATTGGCATCAATGGTATCTTTCTCATCACATTTGGTGCTTTATATATCAAAGTCACACGCTTCATGTTGGTTTGAGGATCAATATCCCTATGCTCTTTTCTTCTGGGATATTGAGGCTGAAATCTCTTCCATCGTGTACGACTTTCCCAAACCAACTTGTCTGCGCACCAACCGACATGCGATCCATTTACCTCAGCACCTGACATTGGGAATCTGCACAAATCTCTCACCACCCAATACGGTAGAGTAAGCAAATCACAGAATCTGTTAAAATACAGAATTCCGGTTTCCCATTTCGCAGCAATACACTTCAGTCTGCCAAGATAAGTCCACCCGAGAGCTCTGCCTTTGAACTTGGCATTATGAAAACGATAGAAGTTACCTTGAGCTTCAGGTTTAGGTCGGTTCTCATCCATCTCCTTCAACTTCTTCAGATAATTCTTCAACTCATCAGACTGGTTAGAAGAATCTTTCTTTTCATCACCAAACACCTTCTCAACAAACTCTTCGCTTCTTCTCTTCGCTTTTTGTTTCGCTGACTTGTTTGGTATCTCTGTGAAGTCAGGAAATACTTCATTCTCATCTTCTTTTCTGAAATACTGGGGAAACTCCTCATGAGTAATATCTTCAATCTCAACTTCATTGTTTTCTGGAGTCTGTACATCATCTGAATGACTTCCCATATCCTTTTCAGGAATATCAGGAATCGATTCATCCATCATGAACTCCTCAAACGTCTTTCCTACCCTCTGTGCGAGACCATCTAAAATTTCTTTCGCCACAGATGCAGGTAGTTCCCCTTCTTCAAGATCTGGATCTTCATATTCCAGCTCATATCTCAGATCATCAGTCTGGAATATTTCAGCGAAGCATCCAGTGAACTCAATGGTCCACTCCCTCTTCTCCAACATGTTCTTGTATATCAGTTTAGCATCATCAGAAAGAGATCTCACCTTTTCGTTCCAAAAGATACTTTCATCTGAGTCTACGTTCTCACCTTTCTTCTTGGAACTAGATTCTCCAGTATCTTTCTTCTTCTGTGATTTTCTCTTCTCATAACTATACTTAGAAGTATCATCTCCTCCTTCATGATCACTTCCACTGCTAAACTCATCACCTTTCTTCTTCCCTGTACCCTCAGCACCATCATCATCATCATCATTGTCATCATCATCATCATTATTGTCATCATCACTCTTATCCGATCCATCATCATCCTCTTCATCATCATCCTCTTTCTCAGATTCAGAATACTCATAATCAACCTTCTGTTCATCTTCTTCTTCATCTTCCTCACCCTCTTTCAACTGAGGTGCTCTACTATACAATTCTTCAATCAAACCACACAGGCGTTTATTTTCCTTCTTTAACTCTTTGTTATCCGCCTTGATCAGTTTGATCTTGTTCTTGTTTCTATCACATCTCCTCTCAAGCTTCTCATTCTTAGCTTCTAACATCTGAATCTTTTCATTTATCTCATCCTGATTCGATTTTGAAGCAACTACTATTTGGAGCATCTTCTCCTCATTCTGCTTGAATTTAGTGATTTCAGCTTGTTGAGCTATCAGCATTTTCATCATGTCCTCCATCTTCTTATTGACTTGTTTCATAACATCATCATCAACAGTCACTTTCTTTGACTTTGATCTGGAGGGCTCAACTTCAACAGCTTTCTCCTTTTGAGGCTTTGTAAACATCTCGAGCACTTTATCCATATCGATATTGAACTGATCGATTGGTAAAGTCTCTGCCTACTTTCCTTTCTTCTGCTTCTTAGCAACCGGTGAAGATAACTTGGAAGGTGTTCCAGCATCAGGCAATCTCTTACCCTTCAACAACTGAGACAACTCCTTCTCTCTCAGTTCTTTCACACTAGACTTCTTTGCCATAGTCTTTTGTTTCTTTGTCTTCTTTGGCAAATTCACAACTACAGTTTCACCAACACTCAGCTCAGCTAGATCAACTCCCAAACCTTCATCTTCAACTGATTTCCTTCTCCTCTCAGACTCTTCAATCGACTGATTCAATAATTCAGACTCACCAACCATAGTGGCCTTACGTTTGGTGGTCCTCACGTTCTCGTCATCAGAATCCCACTGTTCATCAACCTCAGTCTCTTCCGAATCCACAGACTCTTCATCCACCAAACCCGATCCTTTCTTCGCAGTCGATTTCTTTCTAGCAGCCTGTTGCTTTGTGCTTCCCTGATCAATAGCCTTTCCTTTGCCCTTCCCTTTGGCTCCAGGATTGACTACTTGACGCTTCCGCTTAGTGCTTGAATCAGCATACACTAAGGGATCGTCGTTGTCTGAGTCACTATCATCATGTCTAGCTTTGTTCTTGCCTGGATCAGTGTAATCCGGACGAGCCAAAGCGCCAAACAATCTCCTGTTAGGTGGTTTCTCATTATCAGCTACACCTTTATAACCTTTCATCCTCATCAAGGTTCTAATATTCATGTGATCTTGCCCTAGAATCATTGTCGGATCCTTCTTCAGCATTGGATACTTGCAATCAAAGATCATCATTAGAAACCTTGGATACAACATGAACTTCTTAAACTTTATACCCTTCAGCATCTCCAACATGTGGTCAAGTATCATCCCAGACACATTAAATGGTTTGTTGAGTGTCAACGCAACCATTAATGAACTCAAACTCTTCCTCATCACGTCATAACCACCACTAACACATCCAAAGACATGGATCAGAACATGTGCAAAATACTTGTACTGCACTCCCAGCTTCCCTTTATACATCGATCCGTCAGTGATAGGACCTTTGTATTTCATCCTTAAGAAGCACGCCTTCTGTTCTGTCCACGACAATTCCCTGGGATCTTCTCTATCTTCGAACTTAATCTGTAAAGCTTCCCGGATGTCGGCTTCAGTCAAGAACATATCTATCTCCTGAATCTTGCTCTTGATGATAGTTTGATTATCCCAGTAATCATACTTAGCGTTCTGGTAAAAATCTTCAATTATGTCCTTGTAAATGATGGTTGGTGTAACGCCCAGCGTTTCCCAAATAATATAATAATAATTTTATTCATAAAACAATTTTTAATTCGTTAACACTAATGTCTCGTTAGCAAATAATACGTTCTTACATGACATTAACTTATAAAACATATATGTAATTGTCGTTATAATTATTAGAATCAATAACTGCTCATGATAAATAAAACGCGACTAAAAATAAATTATAACAAATATATGGTTCAACTACTCGTTTTTAAGTCGGGTTATATAAATTAAATTTAACAAAATAAGTATTTTTGTACGATTAAAACAAGTTACGTAATTTAAACGAGACCGAGTCAGTAACTGGCTCGTATACGCGGTACCCAACCACTTAACCCACACCAAACCCTAGGTATATAATATCTTTACCTCCTTCCATCTTCTTCTTCACCAAAACCCTAACTATCATCCTATGCAAGACCCTACCTATTTAAAACCCCACAAAGTCATCATCTTCTTCATCTTAACTCAATAAAACCCTAGACACTATCACCTCCAACCTTCACCTCCCTACCCTCTTCACCTGCGGCCGCCACCACCATACAACCACCATAACCCGCCGCCGCCAACCATTTCTGGCTTCTCCTCTCTTCCCTCTCTGACAAAGCAGCGGCAGCAGCCACCCACCGGACCACCCTAGAAGCCGCCGCCAACATTCACCACCACTCCAGAAACCATCATCAACCACCACCAAAATACGCCTATTCCTCCCTCCCTCTCGCTAAAGTTCGGTGACCGGACTCGGGATCCGAATGAACCCGTCGGCCCATAGCAACGAACTCCTCTCCGCTGACCCTGTTCAAGCAACGACAAAGATTTAACGACCAGGTCAGATTCATGTACGGTGTTGACTAGTGGTGTGCGTAACCTTTAACATTTGGGTCCCATATTGTCTGATTCAATGGATATGATGCTGTTTCAGATCTGTTACAGTGGCCGGAAATGGTCACTAGTATGGCATAGTTCCTTTTGGGTTTATTGTTAGCATTAGGAAAGGCGTCTAGTGGAGACGGTCGGCTCGGTCCTGTTTCGATGAGTGGAGATGGTCAAGTTAGCCATGAATTAACAGTGCAGCAGTGATAGGTCTCGGGTCTTGTCCATCCTTCTTTATTGTCAGTCAAACATGGTCAACCTTGGTCAAGGTTCGATTCGGTCAAAGCTTTTTTTTAGCTACTACTCTTCTCGGGTCAGTTTTCAAGTTCGTTTATACCGGGTCAACATCGGTCAAGGGCTGGTCAACTCCAGTCAACGGTCAAGCCGGGAAAGACCAGTCAACTTGGTTCGAGGCATGCACGTGTCGGTTCGCGGGCTTGAATAACAGGAAGGTATAACGCGCACCTTTATTCGGTCTCTTTTATCTTTTCTTCGCGTAAGGTGATATTATTTATGTGTAGAACGAACCGAACCGATTGCGACTAAAAGCTATTTTAGGAACGGAAAAATAACTAACTTATAATATACTTAATGTCGCGAGGATAATTAAATGTTAAACTACATATGTAAACATATCACTTGTCGAAATGTATAGTTTCTCATTATTATAGCGTTTTAAGTTAAACCATTCGTCGAGTAAAATAACTTAGTTAAATAATGTTGCGTGTTGTGAAATTTGACTATTGAGTTTTGAGATAAAATAGACGACTTGCGTTGTCTGGTTTCTTACAAAAACAGAGGAGACTCTGCCCAAATTTTTATAAAATATAAGCAACATATCGGATGGTCAAATCTATCATTTTGTACAATTAAAGCTACGTATTGCAATTAAATTTTATTAGCAAACCTTACTTTACAATACTAGAAATATATATATATATATATACACACACACTACCCGAATTACGAAAAGAATTAACGTCCAAGTTGAGTTGCAAAACGTATATTTTTTTTAAATAATCAAAATATTGCCTTAATAGTAATTTCAAAATACAACTTCGTATATTATAATGAAGTATTTATTTAAACAACCATGCACACGTATATATTTTCGCGAATCTAAACCAAGTTACTATCGGTTCGATAAATCCTACACTCATCAAGACACGTATTGCTTACGATACGAGTCTAGGTAGTTGAATAACTATCTTTACAACTAAGAAACGAGACAAGTTTATTGCATTAGAATTTAAGGCATCGTTTATTTGTAATAGGATACAAGAGTTTGATTAATCCAAGTTCAGACTTGTTGCTACTTGCTAGTACTTATACAGTGAATTTCAGGTGAGTTTTACATAGCCCCTTTTATTTATCACCATTTTTGGGGTGAAACATGTTATAACATCATTATTGCAATTCAATCATCAATGTGTCTATGTGTTTTCTATGTTGCATTATGTCTTGAGCATGATTAGAGTAAACATCATTCTAGCATAATCATTAACTCCGTACAAGCCGACGGTATACATTGATAGATCTATTGGACTGACAATCCCACCCGGATACGTGCCTCCTACAAAGGTTACGTGGGTGTTTGTTATCGCATAACATATTCAATTGGACCATAAGTGTATGGTATGTATCATTTTATAACAGTCAACAGGGTTGATTATGCACTCGATTTATTTCTAGTATGTTCTCACATATGGGCAAGATTAACATGACACATGAATTGCACAACATTTTTATTCGATTATCAAAACCTATGTAATTCTCACCAACTTTTGTTGACCCAAAATATTTTCAAACTTAACATGTTTCAGGTTATAGCTTGCTCGAAGATTAGAGTAAATGCTTGAAGATGCGTAGCTAGTATTTGTTATTTTGATGTACAAATTCTTAGAACAATCGTATGTAATTTATTTAAATCATTTATTGAAACTTATTATTTACCATGAGCTACTGAACAATCATCAATACGTGGCATCCCGATGTTTCCGCCATCGGTTGGGGTGTTACAGATTGGTATCAGAGCCATGGTTATAGGGAATTAGGTTATTAGAAAAATAATCTAGTCTATAACCTTAGGACTTTAACCAGTATCTGCTTCAATTACTTGTAGCTCTACCCTATCCTTATCTCTATCCCTATTCTCATCCTTATTCTTAGCCTAACTTGGTCTTGCATACTCTCTTTCACTTACTTGCTACAATCCTAACGTATTTCTAGATTATTAAGGCAAATTCGCTAGGCTTAGACCTGGTCTATTTTGATGAGCCAACGTTTTCGTTTATTCGTGGTTAGATATTTACAATCCTTGTGTTTCGTTTTCATTTATACCCCATCACTCCCGTATAAAATCTAAGTTTTGAATCTCAAAATTTCTACAATTCAAATATATTTTCTTCTTATATAATTCCCCTCATTAGTTTAAATTTCATGAATCATTTCTGGATTTCACAATCCTAATTCATTTTACAAACTTAAAATATTATCCATAAGTCTAATTATTTTTAACATCTAACTCAAATCATATGTTTCCCTTTACATCATACATAAATCTATCATATTTGAGGTTCTGGCCAATTTTATTTTAAACTTCCCCCCCCCTTTTTTTACATTTTTATTTATGTGTATATATATGTATATTTTGAAGATACCATCAACCATAAAATTTCACCACATTCGAGATTTAAAAAAAAAAAAAAAAATCCTTGTTTAAACTGTAACCTTATAATCTGTGTATAGGAGATACTGTAGCACCAAAGCTAAAGAGTACTGAATTTTGTCAAACTTTCATCACTTGGGAATTTCACAAACTATAACAAATAAATGAATATATATACATATATATATTTTTAAAAAGAGTCTTTTATTTCCACAAACTTATTTACTAAATTTCAAACTTTTATTGAACAGTTTATTGGCGTAACAAATGATTTACGATAAAAATGTTTTAATTTATTAAGAATGATTTCTTTTATGTATTACTCGAAGCCTATTATACAAAACGTCTGAACAGATTCTTGATTTTTGAAATCCGACATCATCGAAATATTTTGATCTAAATCAATTTAGTTGTACAATTTAATGACTTTTGCTTTATATACAAAACCAATTTTGAAAATAAAATCTTTCCATCCACGGGAACAAAATTTACTCTACAATTTTTCCATTGACACCTACTTATTTTAAACTAGTTTGAATTATTACAAATTTTTGGCAAATACCACAATCATGTTTTCTCATACGCTTGATTCTAACCGTTGATCCAAACCCCACAATTTGCACTGCCACATAATCCCCTTACTATAAAATAAACTCCTTGTCAACTATTTTCACATTCAATATCTCTCACAACTTTAATTCTGCTTCAAGATTTTTCACCATCCCCTCAAGAATTAGACTCATATCCTTCACCTTCTCAAAACATGAACTAGTTACCCATGATAACCAAACTATTGAAACTTGATTGTGTGTTGCATCAAACTTAATCCTTAGTTATACATGAGGATTCGATTATCTACCATATTTGAACATTTGATACTGGAACTATTTACTATAGACACACCTAGAGTCATTAACCTTGTCTAGGGCAACTCTATTACAACTCGCATGCTATACTTGATACTTGATTGCTTACATGTACATATTACCAATTTGCAACTCATGTGTAATAATTGGTACACTTAATCAAACAACTGTTAGGGGATGAAGTACTTGCTCAACAGTTAGTAGAGTACCTAATAACCTGCTCAACGATTGGTAGAGGTCATCATGCCTGCTCAACAGTCGGTAGAGGTTCTGATAACCTGCTCAACGACTGGTAGAGGCTATCGCACCTGCTCAACAATCGGTAGAGGTTCCTACTCACTAACTGGTAGAAGTCTTTTTTTTTCTGCTCAACGGTTGGACTCATCTTTGGATACATTATACATGTAAATTGATACAAAGATTTATTAGACTCATTAATACAAAGATTCAATCACAATGTTATTTTGCATTACTTACATGTGTGTTTAGAGTAATAGAAGGACACAAGACCCTAATGTAAGGTAAATTGGTGATTGCGGTCCGGAACGTAATCATGAATTTACAGGTACGTTAAGGTAGTGTGAAATTCTATCAAGGCTTTCGGTAGATAATCAATTATAAACGCTAGTTACCTAGTAATTCATTTAGTCTTTCCATAGTCAATCAACTCACACATATCAAAACTCTTACCCAAATTATTCGAAACATATTATCCTATTACTTATAAATTCACGTTGTACCTTAACCCAAATTTTTCCAAACCATAGTTGTCTTAACTTCTACCCAATCACTCTCAACCCTGTGTTTTTAATAACTTCGGGACGAAGTTTCCTAAAGTAGGGGAGACTGTAACGCCCAGCGTTTCCCAAATAATATAATAATAATTTTATTCATAAAACAATTTTTAATTCGTTAACACTAATGTCTCGTTAGCAAATAATACGTTCTTACATGACATTAACTTATAAAACATATATGTAATTGTCGTTATAATTATTAGAATCAATAACTGCTCATGATAAATAAAACGCGACTAAAAATAAATTATAACAAATATATGGTTCAACTACTCGTTTTTAAGTCGGGTTATATAAATTAAATTTAACAAAATAAGTATTTTTGTACGATTAAAACAAGTTACGTAATTTAAACGAGACCGAGTCAGTAACTGGCTCGTATACGCGGTACCCAACCACTTAACCCACACCAAACCCTAGGTATATAATATCTTTACCTCCTTCCATCTTCTTCTTCACCAAAACCCTAACTATCATCCTATGCAAGACCCTACCTATTTAAAACCCCACAAAGTCATCATCTTCTTCATCTTAACTCAATAAAACCCTAGACACTATCACCTCCAACCTTCACCTCCCTACCCTCTTCACCTGCGGCCGCCACCACCATACAACCACCATAACCCGCCGCCGCCAACCATTTCTGGCTTCTCCTCTCTTCCCTCTCTGACAAAGCAGCGGCAGCAGCCACCCACCGGACCACCCTAGAAGCCGCCGCCAACATTCACCACCACTCCAGAAACCATCATCAACCACCACCAAAATACGCCTATTCCTCCCTCCCTCTCGCTAAAGTTCGGTGACCGGACTCGGGATCCGAATGAACCCGTCGGCCCATAGCAACGAACTCCTCTCCGCTGACCCTGTTCAAGCAACGACAAAGATTTAACGACCAGGTCAGATTCATGTACGGTGTTGACTAGTGGTGTGCGTAACCTTTAACATTTGGGTCCCATATTGTCTGATTCAATGGATATGATGCTGTTTCAGATCTGTTACAGTGGCCGGAAATGGTCACTAGTATGGCATAGTTCCTTTTGGGTTTATTGTTAGCATTAGGAAAGGCGTCTAGTGGAGACGGTCGGCTCGGTCCTGTTTCGATGAGTGGAGATGGTCAAGTTAGCCATGAATTAACAGTGCAGCAGTGATAGGTCTCGGGTCTTGTCCATCCTTCTTTATTGTCAGTCAAACATGGTCAACCTTGGTCAAGGTTCGATTCGGTCAAAGCTTTTTTTTAGCTACTACTCTTCTCGGGTCAGTTTTCAAGTTCGTTTATACCGGGTCAACATCGGTCAAGGGCTGGTCAACTCCAGTCAACGGTCAAGCCGGGAAAGACCAGTCAACTTGGTTCGAGGCATGCACGTGTCGGTTCGCGGGCTTGAATAACAGGAAGGTATAACGCGCACCTTTATTCGGTCTCTTTTATCTTTTCTTCGCGTAAGGTGATATTATTTATGTGTAGAACGAACCGAACCGATTGCGACTAAAAGCTATTTTAGGAACGGAAAAATAACTAACTTATAATATACTTAATGTCGCGAGGATAATTAAATGTTAAACTACATATGTAAACATATCACTTGTCGAAATGTATAGTTTCTCATTATTATAGCGTTTTAAGTTAAACCATTCGTCGAGTAAAATAACTTAGTTAAATAATGTTGCGTGTTGTGAAATTTGACTATTGAGTTTTGAGATAAAATAGACGACTTGCGTTGTCTGGTTTCTTACAAAAACAGAGGAGACTCTGCCCAAATTTTTATAAAATATAAGCAACATATCGGATGGTCAAATCTATCATTTTGTACAATTAAAGCTACGTATTGCAATTAAATTTTATTAGCAAACCTTACTTTACAATACTAGAAATATATATATATATATATACACACACACTACCCGAATTACGAAAAGAATTAACGTCCAAGTTGAGTTGCAAAACGTATATTTTTTTTAAATAATCAAAATATTGCCTTAATAGTAATTTCAAAATACAACTTCGTATATTATAATGAAGTATTTATTTAAACAACCATGCACACGTATATATTTTCGCGAATCTAAACCAAGTTACTATCGGTTCGATAAATCCTACACTCATCAAGACACGTATTGCTTACGATACGAGTCTAGGTAGTTGAATAACTATCTTTACAACTAAGAAACGAGACAAGTTTATTGCATTAGAATTTAAGGCATCGTTTATTTGTAATAGGATACAAGAGTTTGATTAATCCAAGTTCAGACTTGTTGCTACTTGCTAGTACTTATACAGTGAATTTCAGGTGAGTTTTACATAGCCCCTTTTATTTATCACCATTTTTGGGGTGAAACATGTTATAACATCATTATTGCAATTCAATCATCAATGTGTCTATGTGTTTTCTATGTTGCATTATGTCTTGAGCATGATTAGAGTAAACATCATTCTAGCATAATCATTAACTCCGTACAAGCCGACGGTATACATTGATAGATCTATTGGACTGACAATCCCACCCGGATACGTGCCTCCTACAAAGGTTACGTGGGTGTTTGTTATCGCATAACATATTCAATTGGACCATAAGTGTATGGTATGTATCATTTTATAACAGTCAACAGGGTTGATTATGCACTCGATTTATTTCTAGTATGTTCTCACATATGGGCAAGATTAACATGACACATGAATTGCACAACATTTTTATTCGATTATCAAAACCTATGTAATTCTCACCAACTTTTGTTGACCCAAAATATTTTCAAACTTAACATGTTTCAGGTTATAGCTTGCTCGAAGATTAGAGTAAATGCTTGAAGATGCGTAGCTAGTATTTGTTATTTTGATGTACAAATTCTTAGAACAATTGTATGTAATTTATTTAAATCATTTATTGAAACTTATTATTTACCATGAGCTACTGAACAATCATCAATACGTGGCATCCCGATGTTTCCGCCATCGGTTGGGGTGTTACAGTTGGTGTGGCTAGAGCATGTACAATCCTGCTCCTCTTCAGAAATTCAATAATGCCTGTGAACTCTGTGTTCTTCTCCACGTCTCCTAGATACGCGCAACAGTTGTGCGATCTTTCGAAAGACCAACTGCTCGGTGTAGATGTTTCAGCTACGGGGACTGGATCTTGAACAGCTATCTCTGCTGGAGTCTCAACATTCACTGCTGGAGTGTCAATATTCTCTGGTTGTTCAGCCATCTGCACATAAAAATCAACAAAACGCGTCAAAACACAAAAACGACAAAAATATAAAAATTCTGGTCAAAGACATCTGCACATTCGTCCCTTTTGGATTGGCCGAAAGTGAAATTTTGTGGTCGAAGGTGAACATATATGGACGAACATGAAAAAGTTTCTGTTTTTAAATCACATTCGTCCGTTTTAAGTACATTCGCCCAACAATTGTCACTTTCGCCCGTTTTTATAACAGCCGAATGTGAAAAATTACCCCCAAATTTTAAAATTTTGCCATTGAAGTATTTAACGTGTAATTTTGATTCTAATGTGTACTAACAATGCCGACTAACGCTCGTTTATAATCAATTTTATCAAAACATCATTTTACATCGGTTTTCCAATGGAATTAGGGTTCTTTGTGTTCAATCTATCAAAATTATCATCTAAACACGTTTATATCCTAATTCCTTCCATCATCTCCCCCTAAAACCTATGTGAAATGATCGGCAATCAAAAACAAGTATCAAACATCAGCAAAAATCCCAAAGTTGAAAACCCTAGGTCCGTGTATAAACCCGACGATTAAGGACTGAAAACATGTCCAATACCTGCAATATAATGCTTAAAATGATCAGAATGAACAAGGGAATGAAATGCACAATCACAGAAAATAAGAGCAACAAGGTCTGGTACTTATGAATTTTTGAAAAAATTTTCGAATGAAAGACTCGAAGGTGACTGGTCTATTTATAAAGGGTCACGTTCGCCCGAATGAAATGGACGAATGTGGGTAAAAACCACATTCGCCCCAAGTTAATGGCACGAGTGTGAATATTGTCCACCTTCGCCCCTAATTAAAGACCCGAAGGTGGAATGTGATACCCGGAAGTGGAAATGTCACCCGGAAGTGAAAATAACCACCTTCGCCCAGATCAAAAACGGTCGAACTTGAAGATTTTTCCACATTCGACCCATTTAAGGGGCGAATGTGAAATGGAAAAATCTGAAAATTTCGCCAAATCACGAATTCGAATCCCGTTCAACATTTTTCAATCCGTTAAGCTTCCAAAACTCAAATTTTCACATGTTTAATGTTACAAAGTCCAGATGGTGTTATCAAATCTCAGAAATTGACCATCAAGCATCCCCGGATATCAAAAATAAAGCAGAAATGCAAATCTTTTGGATTTTCTGAAATTTATATTAAAACACACCTAAAATCTTTTTGAATTTTGTAACTTTTTGACAATAAAAGTAAAATGCGACAAAGTAAAATGCATCAAAGTAAATGAAAGCAGTAAACATTTTGTGATTTCCGGTAAGAGGATCATATCAGTTTTCTGAGAAATCTGAACACAGCGTTGATCTATTTTAATATTATCATTAGAAACAATATGTGACACGGCAATTGCTGATATTGTTGTCCACATAAGCTCACATGCAGACAATTACGCAATGCTTTAAAATGATACGAATTAGATGTATTAGACTAACACATTATGGTTCCCACACACACGACATACTCCCGTATCAAGAAGTAATCTGCACAAAGACTCATTGTAAAGCGTGATTATGCTTTCGTCGTCTGTAATTGTACAAGATATAATGCATAGAGGTATACAGGTCAGCAAATTAATGCAGCAAAGTAACATATGCACCATACCAGGTTGAGGACATATATTAATCATGATTTGCATCAATGATCAATACGATATTATAGATAATCTTTGATCATCATATAACATGGAAAGTTCCTCAATTCGGTAACTTTAGGTTTTGGCATAAAGCTCTTTTATAAAGACATCCTGTCTGATCTAGGTCCGTAATGACTTACAGCAGAAGATCAGATAGGGTATCCCCAGACAACTAATAACATAACGACCCTAAACCTCCGAGTTTTGTACAAACACCCTATCAAACGAAATTACGGTACTAAGACCATATGCCCATGAGGTGTTCATCCACAAACGCATAGTTTGTAATGTTTGTATCACTAATGCACGCAATAAAAAGTCTACGAAGCCTATCAGCATATCACACGTAATCAACATACGTCTCATTAAAACTATACAATTCTTTAGCCTGTGTCAGATCCCCACTGATGTACTATCATTTCCTCTTTTTATCCAGGAAATCATTTTGGGTTTTTCTAATTTTTTGGTATTTTGATAATTTTCCAATGTTTTTGGTTTTTCTTGATAAAATGACTCCCCCTAAAATAAAGAACATATTTTTGGGTTTTTTAATTTTACTGAAAAACAAAACAAAAAAAATTTTGAAAGAAACAATCCACTTGAAAGCATCAACTTCTTTGAGGATTAAACAACCCCCTCGAAAGCATCAACTTCTTTGAGGATTATGATAGTAAAGAGAAATTCCCAATTAGCAAAGAGAAATTCCCAATTAGCAAAAATTTAAAACTAAAATTAAAAATAAAAAAATGATAAACCGAGGAGCCGATTAGTCCTGTTTTTCCTTTATATTGTTTACTTTCAAAAGATATTCAAAGCGGGATCTGTCAAAAGCTTTTGTAAACAAATCTGCACGTTGGTAGTCAGTATGGATTTTGACCATGTCAATCAATTCCTTAGCATAACAGTCACGGATAAAATGATATTTAATCCGGATATGTTTAGCTTTAGAATGATTTTCAGTATTTTTAGTTAAAGCAATTGCGGCTTCGTTGTCACAGTGTATAGGGGTTTTAAGAAACTGCAAACCGTAATCGACCATCTGTTGTTGGATCCAGAGCACTTGCGAACAGCAACTCGAGGCTGAAATGTACTCGGCTTCACATGTAGACAGTGCGACGGAAGTCTGTTTCTTGCATTGCCAGGTAATTAACCTGCTCCCTAAAAACTGGCAACCGGCTGTTGTTGATTTGCTGTCTTTGTCACAGCCGCCCCAATCTGCATCACTAAAAGCAATAAAATCAAAATCATCATCATTAGGGTACCAAAGTCCTTTTGATGGACAACCCTTCAGATATCGAAGGATACGCTTGACCGCCGTCAGATGACTTTGTTTCGGCTTCGATTGATATCGCGCACAGAGACACGTTGCATACATAATATCTGGTCGAGACGCTGTCAAATACATCAAAGATCCGATGATTGCTCTGTATGTAAATGGGTCTGTCAGCTCCCCCTTAGCGTCGACTCCAATCCCGTGATTGGGTTGTATCGGGGTATCCATCGGCTTAGAATCCTCCATCTGGAATCGGCTCAAGATGTCGGCAACATATTTCGTCTGGTGAATGAAGATCCCGTCGGGTCTTTGATCCACCTGTAAACCGAGGAAAAACTGCATTTCTCCCATAGCGCTCATTTCGAACTTCTCCTGCATAACAGTTTCAAATTCCCTGCACAAGAATTCGTTAGTAGAACCAAATATAATATCATCAACGTAAATCTGTACTAGAAACAAGTCATCTCCCGTCTTCTTCGTAAAGAGGGTACAATCGACGAGGCCGCGCTTGAATCCTTTGGAGATGAGGTATGTACTTAGCTCCTCGTACCACTGTCTTGGAGCCTGGTGCAAACCATATAAAGCTTTGTTCAGCACGTAGACCTTGTCCCGGTGGATTGGGTCCTCAAAGCCCGGTGGTTGCCCGACATAAACCTCCTCCTTGACTTTACCATACAGAAATGCGCTCTTGACGTCCATTTGATAGACTTTGAATTTCTTATACGAAGCAAACGCAAGGAACATCCGAATAGCTTCCATTCGTGCTACTGGTGCATAGATTTCGTTGTAATCAATTCCTTCAATCTGATGGAAACCCTGCACAACCAATCTGGCTTTGTTCCTTACAATAACTCCACGGTCATCCTTCTTGCACTTAAACACCCACTTAGTGCCAATCTTCTTTCGACCCGGCGGCAAATCTGTGAGCGTCCAGACTCCCAATTTCTGGAATTGCAATAGCTCTTCCTGCATTGCCTCAACCCAGGCATCTTCTTGCAAAGCGTCTTTGTATGTCCTTGGCTCTACTTGGGACACATAACATGCAAACGACCAATCATTTTGGTCACCAGATTTCTGAATTTTGGCATACAATGCTAAAGCACCAAAACTCTCTGGCGTATTAACGCTTTTAAGCTGCCCTCTGGTCATCACTCCACTACCAGGATCACCGATTACTTGCTCCAGCGGGTGAATACGATGAATCCGAGATTCCGGATTAACAGGTACAATCACTCCCGTCTGAGCAGTCAAGTTCTCTGTAGCATCCTGATCATTACCCGTGTTAGATGATGAAGCAACATCTGGATTCGGAGTTGGGTTCACAGTTTGCTCTTCTAAGTCTTCTGCATTTTCAAGAACAGCTTCTTCAAATTGTTCATCTTCAGATTCTGAAGTGTCTAATGAAGTTGAAGCTTCTTGAAACAATTCTTCTTCTTGAGTAGGAGCACTGGTATCACTAGAAGCTGGTGGGGGGTTTACGGTAATTGGACGCATCAACGGTGAAGTTGCCGCGTTTTCACATTCGTAAAGTAATCTGATCACAGCTTCTTCAACCAGGCTATCTAGATTGAATGATTCAAAGAAATCTTTGTAATCAAACATCCAATCAGGGCCCGTGCCTTGCAAATTTTGAGTGTAACGTTGAACTTCCACATTTGCCCAATCCTCCACTTGACGAGTTCGTTTGTTGAATACCCGTTTGAGCGGGGTTGCATATCCAACAAAATATCCCTCCTCAACTTTAGGACTAAACTTCTCGTTTGGATTCAACATCGTACATGGCGCCCCAAATGGTTCTAGATACTCTAAATTGGGCTTTCGTCGGTGTAACAGCTCATAAGATGTTTTTCCAAACTTCTTCACTGTCAAAACCCGATTTAATGTATAGTTAGCTGCATAAATCGCCTCATTCCAGAACATTACTGGAAGATTTGAATCAGCGAGCATTGTTCTTGCAGCCTCAATCAGAGTCCTATTCTTTCTTTCAGCAACACCGTTCTGTTGCGGGGTATACGGAGCTGAATATTCATGATGAATTCCTTTGCTTTCACAAAGTTCATCCATCTTTGCATTTTTAAACTCCGTCCCGTTGTCACTCCTGATTCTTTTGATCTTCAAATTGTAAATATTCTCCAGCCGAGTGAACAGAACTTGTAAGTTGGTAAAGGTGTCGCTTTTATTCTTCAAACACATCACCCATGAGAATCGTGAATAGTCATCAGTGACGACTAAACAATAAAGCTCTCCAAGATGGCTTTTGCGCTTGACCGGTCCAAAAAGGTCCATGTGCAATCGCTCAAGCGGCATCTCAACAGAGTTAACCTTCTTCAATTTATGGGATTGTCTGTGTTGTTTTCCTTTCATGCAGCTCACACACTTGTCGTTCAGATGGAAATGTTTCACGTTTACTCCATCGACAAGTCCATTTCTCACTAACTGATTCATTTTCCTTAGATGAATGTGCCCCATCCTTCGGTGCCACATTATCGATTCTTTTTCGGTCGCCTTGGATAGAAAGCATGTTATCTGTCCCTGTGGTGTCATTGCCTTGGACATATCAAGAATGTAAAGATTGTTGACTCGAGGTGCCATCAACATAACCCACTCCTTTGGAATCTTGAAACCCGGTTTAAGTATGTAGCAGGATTTGTCATCAAAATGCACAGAAAATTGTTTATCGCATATTTGACTGACGCTCAACAGATTATAGTCTATCTGCTTGACATAAGATATCCGCTCGAAAGTCACAATCCCGTTACTCACACTTCCTTCCATCGTTATATAACCTCCTTTATTTCCCGCGAACGCAACATATCCACCATTAATATTCTTCACATCGAACAGTAACGCCAAATCCCCCGTCATGTGGCCTGAAGCTCCACTATCAACAATCCAGAGACTGCTAATAGGGCCAACTGAAGCTCCCTGCACACAAAAAGTAAACAATTAGTTCTTTCGGGGGACCCAAGCCTGAGTCTTGGGCCTTTGAACTTTGGCTTTCAAAGAATCATTCTCAATGACTTTCTCAACAATTTTCTGTTTTGAATCAATCGTTTTCTGATTTTTCAAAACAGTTTCATTTTTATCACTCACCTTTGATGTAGAGGCTCCTGGAGAACCATCAGGTGTCCAAGATTGTTCAGACCTTTTGAGAATACGAATTTGAGATTTTGGTTTCTCAATAGGTTTCTGAACATTGTTACTGAAAGTAACTTTCTTAGCAACCTTATCTGAATGAACAGACTTAGGTCCAACATTTGACTTGACAATTGGTTTTTGTGGAACCTTTTGTCTATCAGCTGTTGTGTTCACCACTGGTTTTCTCCAAGATTGTTCCATTGCAATCCGATTCCTCCGATCATAATGAAATGGACGGTTGTTCCTCATTTGAAAATTGTTTTGATTATGAAAATGTTGTTGTTGAGGAACAGTCCGTCTATGCGGTGGGACATAATGATCAATCGGCTTTTTGATGGAATTCTTAACCTCAACTTCATGTCTCTTGTGCCTTACATATGGACACTGAGCAAGTAAATGCCCGCGTTCTCCACATTTAAAGCATTTTCTATATTCCTCAAACACATAATGAGCATTTGGTGAAGCAAATGATCTTACAGGAAATTGATCATTATATTGTTGATTTCTTAAACTCTCAGGAAGTGGTCCTTTCGAGTAAGAAGGTTCATGAAAACCATTTGCTTTATCATCAGGTCGAATAAACTCAGTGACATGAATTTTTGGCTCTTGAGGAACTTCTGAAAACAGTTTCTTTAAGATTTCTGGTGGAATTTCATTGGTTCTTTCATGTTTTGGAAACCAAATTGTGCTTTCTTGCCAGATTTTATCAAGTTTAGAATAGTTAACATTTTTAATCGGAAATTCCTCATCAGCAATGATTTTATCGGATCCTTCCATCCGATAAAACACCTTTACAGGTTTGTCACTGGTTTCATTCAGCTCATTCTTTTCAATCACATTCTTAACATCATTCTTAACATCATTCTTTTTCTTAACATCAAACTTTTTAGACTTCTTATCATGAATAGCTTTTGCCATCGGATGAATATGATCAGATGGTGACACTGGTTCGGTAGTGATGATGTGATTTTTTGGAATCTCACATTCATTATTAGATTTATCACTACCAGTATCATCATTATCTGAGTCTGAACTATCACTCTCAGCATAAACACCCTCATTGTTCAAGCCCAAAATCGGTCTCACATCTTCAGGATATGGTTCACCAATACTCGAGGTATTAGATTCCATATCTGATGATGAGTCTGATTTCACCGAACTCTCCGGTATCACTTGATGATAGTTATGGTTCTCAAAAAGAACCGGAGATGGTACAGACTTGTAGTTGGTGGTGTTATCATCAATGATATGATCCACGACATAAGCAACATTCTTATAGCTTTCTAACTTCTTGTTAACCTTTTCAGCAAAGCATTTAATGGCAGCCATTTCTAACTTGGTGTTTTCAATTTCATTGATGTAGTTATTTATGGCCAATTGTTTCAATGACAAAGTGTTTTTCAAATCAGAAATGTCCTTTTTATAGCCATCTAATACTTTGTTAAAAGCATTTAACTCTTTGCGAGTAGATTGACAGTTTTGAATAGCACTATCACGTGAAATTCGGAGTTGTTTATTCTCCTCTGTCAACCTATCACAAGTCCCACAGTATTTATCACTCATGACATTAGTGCTGGATTCAGAACTTACAGGTTTTGGCGGTTCGGTCATGGCCATCAAAGCAAAATGAGCTTCCTTTCCAGTGAAAAACTTTGAGTAGTCGATCTTGGTGAAAGCATCATCAGCTATGCACGACTTCCTCATCATCAAGAAATCAGCTTCTGCCAGCAACTGGTCAATATCATCATCCAAAGAATCAACACTTCCCTCTGTGTCTGATTCGCTCTCACAATCTGAATAGACTGATTTACACTCCTCGGGAACGTCAGAAACTGAATCAATCACCATCCCAGATCTCTTCTCCTCAGCCTTAACCTCAACAGGTTCACTCTCCACTTCCATCTCAGTCTCAGAATCATCACTCTCACTCTCCTCAGTTTCTTTCTTCTCATCAACTACCACCGACTCTTCCAAATCAACCTGATAGGCAACACATGCCACATTCCCACCAGTAGTTACTTCTTCAACTCCTATTTGCATACCCGACCAGTCAAACCTCTCATCCTGCTGAGTAACCAAAGCTTGGTTCTGATTTGCATTCTGTTGAGTCTCAGTAGGTGTAGTGATTGGTACAACTGTTCGGTTTGGGTGATTAGGAGATTGGTTTTGAATCTGGTTTTGTGTGTTTGGTTGTCTGTTTTGGTTGTTAAAGTTTCGGTTTTGGTAGTTGTTGTTATTTTGGTAAGAAACTTGGTTTTGTTGACGGTTCTGGTAATTTGCATTGAAGGGGTTTCGGTTACCTTGTTTAGGTGGCTGGGTGCATTCCCGTTTGAAGTGTCCTTTCTCTCCACAATTAAAACATGTAACCTTCTCCTTATTGAAACCATAAGTTGTGTTGGGAGAAGTTGCCAAGTCAGTCCTTCCTGTTTTCTCTATGAACTCTGTTGCTCTCCTCATTATACTCGCAAAAGCCCATTGAATGTCTATGAGTTCCATCTCTTCTTTATCGATCTGTGCGTAGTCTTCGTTGGTCAAGTTGTTGTTCCCAATCTGACTAGCAACCAATCCATTGTAGGAAGAAACCATAGCAGAGACTAATGCAATGTGTTGCTGAGCAACCTCCACAGTCACGTTTCCTAAGTTGGATGTATCCAAAACCACCGGTTGTTTATGTTGAGTAACTTGGTTTGATGGTTGTTGTGATTGGTTAGCAGTGTAAAAACTAGCTTGTTGCATTGGAGAGACTGGTGAAATGTAGGAAGTATATTGTGGTGGTGTGTATGATGGTTGTGAGTAGGAATTGTATTGTGGTGGTGTATAGTTGGTGGTTGGTTTTGATGAATCCATGACATTGGAAATGCATGCAACATGTGGTGCAACACTTCCAGAGCTCGAGTTTCCAGCTGAAACTGAAGTACTTCCAAAATACAGACTTGGATTCTGAGGAATCTGCGACCTCCTAGCTTTCCTCCTATCCTCCAGCTCTTTGTTCTCCAACTTCTCAATAAACTCTGAAATGGTCCAGAATTGATAAGCATCCTTCTCTCTAAGTACCTCCACATGCTGATCCCACTGTGGTGGCAAAGCATCTGCAAACTTATCCACCTGCTTAGTCATGGGAATCTGTACACCATAGCTAGACAATTCAGACAATAAATGCATATATCTCGGAGTTAGTTCTTTCAAAGTTTCATTATTAATGAAAGAAAAATTATCAAACTCTTTAACCAACTCCTCCATTCTCAAACTCCTGGTCTTTTCATTTCCATCATGCTTCCTCTTCAGCTTATCCCAAAGCTGCTTTGACGTTGTACATGTCCCAAACTGATGCAACAGGTCACTTGTGATCGCCTGTGTCAGTTGAGAGAACGCCTTCTTCTCCACCACGTATTTCTTCTTTTCATCCTCAGTCAAGCTCTCCAGAGGAATCAACTCACCGGTATTCTCCAGAATCGGTGCTGTGTATCCTTTCACGATCATGCTCCATGCCTCAGCTCCTTCAACTCCCATGCCCTCCAGATGGATCTTGAACATGGTGTGCCACTGGTTGTACTCTTGCATATCCATGAGCTTAGGTGGCCGAGTTCCACTACCTGTAGACAAATCCTTAATCAAGGTAGAGATAGCGTTAGTGGTTTGAGTATTTACCGCCGCTGCAGCTACTCCCCAGTAATCTGATTGTAATGCCGGATGTGCTACATTCTGAGGCATCGTGCTCGTTGTTGTCATGTAGTTATGTGGTTGTGAGGATTGCGTGTTCGTCTTTTGAGCTGCCACAGTCCATGGGTCCATTGTCTGCTGTTGTGGTTGTGTTGACGCTGATCCCTGAGTAGTCTGAAAACGCCACATGATCACAATCTAAAAAATCTCAACACTTAGAAAATTTTTCAGAAAAAAAATCCTAGATTCGCCCAAAATTGCTTGGTTCGTCCAAATTTTTCTAAGTTCGTCCACTATTTCTCACTTTCGTCCAAATTGATAGTACTTTCGTCCAAACAGTGTCAACCGAAGGTGGAATAGACCAGAATTTAAACAAAGACTATCACAATTCCACTTTCGCCCCTAATATGAACGGTCGAATGTGGAATTTTCAACCCGAATGTGAAAAATTTCAACAAGAATTTTCAGGTTCGACCACTTTAAACTCAGGTTCGCCCACTTTTAGTCAGATTCGCCCACAACACTCAGTCCAGGTTCCAGGTTCGCCCCATATCAGCAGATCTCACTTTTGAAAAACGGTTATTGTTTGAAAAACGGTTATTTTGAGCTCAGATTTTCAAAAATTCATGGATTTCAATGATCTTAATCAGGTTATGTTTCAGAATTGATTTGGAACAACTTTAAGTCTTGGAAAACTTGAATTAGACCACAAATTCACCTTTAAATCGATCAAAAACTATGTTTTATAAGAGTTTTTGTAAAAACAGATGATAATTTGTCTAAAACATGTTCAAATCAACTCTGATCTTATCAAACTTGTTGTTGTATGATCCTCTAAGCTCTGATACCACTTTGTGAGCATTGGATTTTATCTAAAACAGGATTCTATGATCATACAAGTCACAAATCTAGGTGCGGAAACCCTAGATCTGAACAAATTGATAAGATACAAATCACGACACAATCAAGATCATTTTCAATATCATTTTCATAGATTAACTTTCAATCAATAAGCATTTACAATGTTTATGTTAATCTAGAATCACAAAGACACTTTCTCAAAAACACTACTGAACCTGCACTGAACCTGGACACAAATGATAACTCTCTTACATAATCAAAAACTCAAAAACTATATATAGCCTCTGCACATTCGCCCCTTACAGATGGTCGAATGTGGGCATTTTTCACATTCGCCCACTGCAAGTGGTCGAATGTGATCTTCTATCAATGTCCAATCTTCCTTCGTCCATTCCAGTTCTACCTTCGCCCAGTTATCTTCACCTTCGCCCTTCCTGATCTACATTCGCCCATATATGTACACCTTCGGCTATCTACTAACATGTGTTAAACAAGTATATCCAATCCTTAGTCGCAAAATGCATCAACATTAACTACAAAACAGAATTATAAATCACAAAGTTGAATTGTAACTGAAATACTTTGGAGCTATTAAGAAGAACAGAAAACTCATTTTTTGTAAACTCAGGTAAGGAGGGAAATTTGTATTTTCAAATTTGGGTTGAAATGGAAATTGAATTTGAAATTTAGTAATACTAAAATATTATATTCCATACATTATTATTATTATTATTATTATTATTATTACTATTATTTATTGTTATTTTTATTAGTATATTATTATTATTACACTAAATACTAATCGAGACTTAAATTACAACTTTTAATACTGAAGGGTTGAAAACAAAATATTACACTTTCAACTTATATTGATTTAAATAAATAGATATCTATGTCTACAAATTACTTTCTTTATTATATCCAATCAACAAACATAATACAGACTAAAAATAACTCATCGGTCGATTAAAATTCATCATCAACAATCAGAAAACTACCTTTCAGGTAAGTTCTTTTAAAATTTTGATCGATAAATAAGTTTCAGTACTAAATATATGTCAGTAATATTTACTGATATTGTGAAAGCAACAGATGTTAGTAAACAGGTTTATATTAAAACAGACGATTGGGTTCTTATTGTTGTTTTTAGTAAAGAAATCTTAAAAATATGATAGAGTATTCCCCTATTTTGAAATTAATATTAGATTTGAAGATATTAAATATAATCGAGCCTTAAATTACAACTTTTAAAACTGAAGGGTTGAAAACAAAATATTACAGTTTCAACTTATATTGATTTAAATAAACGACATCTATGTCTACAAATTACTTTCTTTATTATATTCAACCAACAAACATAATACGGACTAAAAGAACTCATCGTTCGATTAAAATTCTTCATCAACAATCAGAAAACGACATTCAGGTAAGTTCTTTTAAAATTTTGATCGATAATAACTTTCAGTACAAAACATCTATCAGTAATATTTACTGATATTGTGAAGGGAACAGATGTTAGTAAACAGGTTTTTCTTAAAACAGACGATTAGGTTCTTATTGTTGTTTTTAGTAAAAAAATCTTAAAATATGATATAGTATTCCCCTGTTTTGAAATTAATATTAGATTTGAAGATCTTAAATATAATTGGTATCATTATTGTTATGTGTATATATATATATTAATAAAAACATAATAGTCTTTTATATAAGATTCGATTATGTTAAATGTATAACTGACATGATACCATCATGGAAGTATCATTTATAAAGATGTTAATGGACGTTGATTCGTTTAAACTGGTATTCCTTTCAAGTGATGAATTATGTTCAAGTTAAAATATGTCAAATATTTATATTTATAACAAAGAACATAAATTTAAGAGAGAGCATATTATTTGTAGGAGATACCATGTGATTTTGCAACACAATATTGGGGACAACAATGGAAGTCTACATTAATAGACATAAGACTAAAAAATGGTAAAGCATGGAAGTTATGGTTGAGAAAAAGACCTAATGAAGTTGTCTTTACAGACGGTTGGATAAATATTGTCAGGGAAATAAACCTGATAAAATACACTCTATTGGTTTTTACACAAATTGATGCAAAAAAGTTTGAACTTTCATGTTTTGAAGATGAAGCAATCGAAAAGTCATTTTACAGCCTAAACACGCACCATGAGTTGGGAGTAATTGTAAGTAAAATGAAAATATATTTAAATGAATTATTATTAGTTAACAAACAAAATTATACAGTGAAATAGTATACTAATTTAATGAATATATGTATATTTTTCACAGTAAGTAGCAAAGAACTTTATTGATAATAATTGTGAAGGCAAATATATTCCAGCCGACATTAAAATTAACAACAAACTATTTTTATCTTCATCCAGGTCAAATATGCATAAATCCCCAACAGCAATTCCATTATCATCTAAGAAAACTCGCCAATTCTTAATAGCATACCTGTTCTAGATTTCTCTGCTCTCAAATCCATGATCATAAGTTCTTCTTCCAAATTTAAAATCCTAACTCTCTTGGTATCAGCAACTCCAAGCCTCCTTGCATACTCCGTAGGAAGACGCATTCAAATTATTGTCAAAAATTAGATGCAATGATTAGTTACGTAAAAATAGATTATATTAAATAAATTTCTCTTAATAACCAATACATAAATAAAAGTAACTTACAAAGAGTTTTCGCTTTGGAACTGTATACTCATATTGAGGTACTGGTCCTTGTGGATTTTCACCAACCACATCATTTCCACCAACTTGATCACTTAAAATTAAAATATCATTTGGATCATCTTCATCATTATCAACTTCATCAGACTCACTACTTTCTACATCCTCAAGTGAAACTCGGCAATGCAAAAAATCAAATACAATTAACTTAAAAGCAAAATCATCAACATATTTCATGACAATAGATTGACCATCCTCTATCTTCATGAGTTTAATTATCTGCTCCCATCCTTCTGTTATATAAAACTGCGAATCTCCCTTCCTTTTAATAGTAACTTCCATCTCAACAAAATTGTTTATGAGAATCTTAAAACGGCCTTGGTTCCACTTTCGTCCAATGGCCTTATCAACAAAACCTTTTGGTAACATCTACATTAAAAATATACATAATACAAAAGACAATAATGTATAATGTACATGAACTACTTACCAGATACTTCAATGAGGAAGCAACACATCTATGACAAAAAGAGTCGACACGTTTTCCTTCAGCATCACTTGGAATAAACGTTAACAATATCTTCCATTTATACAACTTTGCATTTTCAGGTGTAACAGGAAACGCAGTCAATTTAAATGTATCATAGTTAACATGATCAAACATCAAAAAACTTCCTGCTGTCAGCTGTAAATCATCAACTACAGATTTCCATCCATTACAGAAAACCCAATTAAAATCTCCGATTCCCAAATCTAGTTTCCAAGAACGACCATCCTGTACTGTTATATTTACAGGACAATCTTCATCTGACTTAGGCAGATATTTCCTACCATAAGATGGATTTATTGCCTACAACAAACATAAAAAAAAATTCATCATAAAACACATTTTTAAATATCTAAAATTAATTTAATTTTTTGATAATGAATAATTTACCAAATGTAGGAATTCTGGTATATGAAGAATTTCAAAGCAAGAATAACTCATGCTCCTTTTTCTAATAAACAAATTATTGTAATCATTAATTATAACATGTGAAATAAAAATAATAAGGAAACATTGTGACAACCGGCAACTTTCGATCTACACTGACATGATTTTTTTTATGATTAAAAATAATATTTATTACAAATATTGCTAATTATTAAGTTTCGGAAGTTTACTGGCCGTTTTTACAATCGAAACTGCGACCGATTTAATTAACGCGATTTAAACGCGTGAACTGAAAGCACGCATCGGGTAACGAAAATATTTATATTTTTGCTCGATTTATTATTATCTTTAATTTCGAACGAAACCGACTACTTTTTATAATTTATTATGGAGCCTAAATAGAAGCCGAGACGTTTACGTTTAAAACAGGTTCGATACGCGGTAATAACCCATCTAACCTAACCCTAAGTATAAAAGGCATAATAATCTTCTCCTTCTTCATTTGTGCAGCCGCAACCCTCTCTCTCTCTCTCTCTACTCTCTCTCTAAAACCACAGTCCCCCCTCTCTCTCTCTCTCTCTATCTCTCTCTCTCTCTTCGATCTTTGCCTCTCCTTCCCGATAACCCTCCCTCTCGTCCCTGTGACAACGACAACCGGCCACCACCAAGCTCGGGTGGTGGCGGCGCAGGTCCTTGGTCCCAAGAACAAGCTGAAACAGGTCGGATGGTGGTTATAGCGATGGTTGTTTCTGGTTGTGGTTTCAATCTGCCAAGGGGTGGCTCGCGTGGATTGTTGAGGCGTTTTTGTGTGGTTATGGTGGCAATGCAGGGTGAAGCACGACGAGGGTGATGGTGGTCAGGTTTTCGGTGGTGGTTATGAAGCTGGTTGTGGGCCGATGGTGTCGATTGTTCCAGATCCGATCATGGTTGTGGTTAAAGCTTCGTTATGGAGAGTCATCAGGTCAGATCTGGTTGTCTTGGCTGCTCGGGTGGTGTCAGGGATGGTCGTGAAGGTCGTTAGGTGGCTGCAGATGGTGGTTCGAAGGTGGTTTCGGGTTGTGGTGGCTGATCCAGCGGGTTTAGGTCTCGGGTCAGATCTGACCCGGTTTTGGTCGAAGTTCAGGTTCGTTTTGCAGGTCGGGTTCAACCCGGGTCTTGAGTTTCAGCTCAGATCTGGTTCGGTTTGGATTTCTGGTCGGGTTTACCTCCGGGTTGATGGCTGTGGTAACTTAGATGGTTGTTTTAGGACAGATCTGGTCCGGGTTTACTTTGGTGGTATGAATCTCGTTCGAGTCTTGGCAGATCTGGTCAAATTCGGTCAAGACCCGGTCAACTCAGTCAAGCGCTTCGGTATAACTAACTCGTGATTATTTCTTTTTGTATTATTGTTTATATTTATATATATATATATATATATTTCTAAAATATATAAACATAAACGACTAACTCGCTAACGAACCGATATGAATAATAAAACGAAAAGGATTATATGATAGTATTTGTATATTGGTCGTGACTTGGTGTTGTTGATTATCGGAATAATCTGTTGAACTATATGTATATTTATATAAATAAGTACGATTTATATAAAAGTTAACGAAATATATAAAATCTTGTTTTATTTGAAACTTTGCGGATAATTATATGTTCGTCTTGTTTTGGTGTCGATTTTGGGAAAATTGTAGACGACTTGTGTTGTCTGGTTTGTATAAAAACAGAGGAAACTCTGCCGAAATTTTATTAAATTTATAAGCATAAACGAAGGCAATATTTGTTGTATATTTCGTTATAAACAATCTTCAAGTATTTTGACAAATGTAGTTTTCTACAATATCGCAAAAGGTTTTCGACAAATGATTTCTTGTAACATTTAAAGAAAAACTTCAAACAATATTTCCAAAACAAATACATAATATCTGTTGAACATCAATTGTGTCAATCTTCAAAGATTTTGGTAACTAAAACATTTCTATCTAAACGGTTTTGAATTACAAAACGCTCAGCCTATTTGAGAAAGAATTATATAAAAATTTATGTTCGAAACCTTTAAAGACATAGATTTGGAAAAAGAAGCGATATTGTTATTAATCGGTTTTAAATAACTATACTTACATTTTTATCAAAGGGCATTTTTCCTAAAATATAATTATATAAGATAGATACATTTATACGAATTACAAAATGAGCTATGACTCAGGATAAGTTATATGTTTCATAATATTGGTCCAACATGGTTTATACACGAATAGTAACAAGTGATTAACTTGAGTATTAAGTCGCATAAAACATATATAATTCACGATCGGTTCGTCGAGTTAAGACGCTTAAGACTCGGGTTAATACACACGAGTCTACATAGTTGGATAAACTATCTTTTAGCCGGATAATAGGCTAGGTTTATATGTGTTAGACTTTAAGGTGTCTTTTGTTGTAATAGGGCACGAGGAAGTCGGTCAAAGCTTCGGGCTTTGTTCGCTAGCTAAGCAAGGAAATTAAGGTGAGTTCATGACCCCACTTTTTACTGCTTTATAAATGTTTTCGGGGTGGAAGACAAGCTTCATTTATGAAAACCTAAGAAATTTAAAGCGAAACAAGTTTTGGAAAATGAAATGGGTGCGTGAGTTCACGGCCCCAAACTTTACTAGTTTTGTTTTCGGGGGAGAAACATGCTTATACATTTTGATCACACATTTACATGTTATACAATATAAACACACGTTTTCATGTTATACTATGGCTCACACTTTATTACTATACGGTTCATCTAAGTCCCTTAGAAACCACTAATACGGGGATGTAGCGGGGAAATGTGGATAACGCTATTGGGCCTGACAAACCCGACTCGACGGTTGGAGGCCGGGCGGGTGCATATTGTCTCAATCACACTAGGCTTACCGAAGATGAGGTAGTCTGTAAACAAAGGTATCACACAGTCAGCAATGGTTTCGCCCGTATGAGTAACACACTTGACGCCTAGCTAGCGTACACACAAGCATAGTATGAACAGTAACAATAACAGTAACAGTAACGGTAACAGTTTTAAAGGATTAACGAAACATTTTTCTAAAACTCATGAACTCACCAACATTATATGTTGACCTTTTTAAGTATGTCTTTCAGGTTTAAACTTTGGTAACGGCACGGTTGGAGTAGTCGACGTATTGGGATCGGGGATCCTAGAGGGTTAGCAATGGCGTTCAGGAAATAAGAGTCTTAGACGCATCTTTTCGCTGCGCGGCGAAGCTACCAAACGTCACAACCGACGAGGGAAAAGTCGGGGTGTGACAAACATCATAGACCTAATTTTTTTAAAAGAACTAATAATAACAATATTCAATTTGGAAGTGAAACTGTTTTATGCAACAACGACTAAGATATGTACACATACACACATACGATTTATTACAGTCATCCTGTAAGCAAAAATACTTGATAGTAAAGATTTAATTTATAATTACATAACATTAACATCGAAGATACAAAAATACAGTAAAAAAGTCACAAAAGGGTTTCAAAATAAAACCTGGTTTGAAAGAATTGTTGGATATCTTGACTTCACAAGAAAGGAGGTTGATTGTTGATGGTAATGTGAGGAATTGTACAGTAAAAAACAGAGAAAAAAAGAACACAAAACTTAGAGACAGGTTTACAAAAATAAAAATAAACAAAGAAATAATCACAATTCATCAATAACTGCAATTTATTATTATAATATTAAAACAGTTAAAAGTATGTTGACACAAAAACTGTTAAATAACAGATGTTTACAGTTGTTGTAAAACAGATCTTCCAATTTTAATAATAAATAATACATTTAAGCCCAAGTTTTGAATATTCAAGCGGGAACTTTTTAAATTATGATAGGACAGGTTTACTAAAATAAACAAAGATATAATCGCAATTCATTGATAACTGCAATTTATTATTATAATATTACAAACAGTTCAAATTATGTTGACACGAGAATTGTTAAATAACAGATGTTATTTAAAATGTTTGTGACACAGATGTTGCTCTATAGTTTTATTAAATTTATATAACTTTTATATATTTTATTAAATTTTCAATTTATATAACTTATGTTTTATTTTATTAATTTAAAATGCTATACTAATGAACTTATAGATGATGTTAAATGTATTAATTACATGACAAACATTGGACAGTATTTTATAATATTTTCAATGATTCAAATGTAAAAAAGGAATTTTAAAATCAAAAGTTTGTTCAAACAAACAAATTAAATAACAGATATTATAACAAAAATATATGTCTAACAGATGTAAAACAAAATCTATGTCCTTTAATTTTATGTAATTTGTTATTAATTCTAAAAAATACAAAATTAATAATTTAAAGGTAAATTAAATAAGATAAATTAAATAAGATAAAAAATACAAAATTAATAACTACTCAAGAATTAAAGTTTAGTAACTATACTAAACAATATTGAACGATATTCGACAGGGTTTTCATTTATTCAAATATATTGAAATATCTCTTAAATATATATATATATATATATATATATTATAATGATAACATTTCATAACTTTTGAAAAACACAAAATTTTAAAAACCAACAAAAATCGTTTGAATTAATTAAAACATAATTTTCTAAAAACTGACAACGATTTGATTACAATCAACAGCCCCTTGACTTTCCAGCCCACAACCACAAATCGTTTGAATTAATTTAAGCATATATCTTATATAAATTAAATAAGAAAAATAAAATCATAATGTGTCAGTAAAATTGAAAAGACATGTCTTTAAAAAAGATGCCAAAATAATAACTGCAATTCAATTCAATATTTTAATAGTAGAAGTAATAATGACAAATTCTGACAAGGTTACTCAAAACTTACACTTTACTCCTTATAGAAACAAATATTGAACACCATTTTTCATAATTCTCAATTTTTTATACATTGAAAGCTTTCTAACAGCCGATAATAGCCAAAATGTCTTTTCTCACAACATCTGTTAAATAAATTCATAATTACAAACAGTCTGCACAACCCTGAATATTTATGACGACAACTGTACAGATGAAGGATCTAGATGGAAAGATAGGATAAATTTAAACATTATTATTTTATATTAATTAAACAATTAAAACTATTGTTCTTCCAAATGATTTGAAGTATTTTATTGTTTCTATAACTTTAAAAAATGAATAAATATTTTATAAGAATAAAAATTATACAAAAGTATGACCATCTATAAAAACGTGAAATTATAGTTTTTATTGAGGACTTATTATGTTTTAAATAAATAATATTTCCCTGACAAACTTTTTTAAGAAATGCCATGAAATATACTCACTGTAACTAATATTTTAATATATGTAAACTGAAAAATTACATATAACTCAGATAAGTTATTATAATCATCTATTTAAATTATTAAATAGAATATTATCATTATGTTCAATGTCGAAATAATAACTTTGGTATAGAAACCTATTATAATTTCAACTTATACAATAATTTTTAAGTTATCAACGGATGTTATCAAACAACTGTCATCGATTACAATTTTCGACTAAAGAATGATGTAACCAAAGTTTAAATATATGTAAACTAAATATTTACATATAACCTAGTTAAGTTATTATAGCCATCTATTAAAATTATATATATATAAATATATAATAATTTCAATTTATGTAACTTCTAATTTATTTTACTAAATAAAAAAATAATAAATAAATGATGGATTAAAAGAGAAAAAATATAATCATATCATGTCATTAAATTTGACAAGACATGTGTTGAAAAACCGCCCAAACGTCTGTATTTATTTAATATATATAATATATAATTATTTAAAAATAGATCTTTAAAAAACTGTAAGCGATTTGGTTAGAATCCACATCAATTTAACTTCCAAACCCACTACCCCATTACCCCAAAAAAATAATAAATTAACGATGGATTAAATAAGAAAAACTAATCATAAAATGTCTTTAAATTTTAAAAGTATTGTCTTGAAATAACTCCACAAATCATCTATATTTAATACTTTAAATATATATATATATTAAAAAGTCACAGAAATATTATTAGCATCCACAATGTTTCAACTTCCAAATAAATTCAAATATTTGCCTACAAAATTGAAATAAAATGAAGAATACTATAACACATCTACGGAACATATCTTCAAATCGTTTGTATTTATATAAAACAACTGTCATCAATTATCATTAAATTTAAAAATTATTATTTTATATTAATTAAAAAAATTAAAACTATTGTTCTCATTTATTATTTGAAGTATTTTATTGTTCCTACAATAGTAAAAACTGTAGATATATTTTATATCAATAAAAATTCTACTAAAATATATCCATCTATAAAACGTGAAATTATAGTTTTCATTGACGACTTATTATGTGTAAATAAATAATATTTTCATGACAAACTTTTTTAAGAAATGACATCAAATATACTCATTGTAACTAATATTTTTATATATGTAAACTACATATTTAAATAGAAATCAATTATGTTATTATAACCATCTATTTAAATTATTAACATGAATATTATCATTATGTTCAATGTCGTAATAATAACTTTGGTATAGAAACCTGATCTAATTTCAAGTTATACAATAGTTCATGAGTTGTGAACGGATTTTATCAAACAACTGTGAGCAATTACAATTTTTAACTAAAGAATAACGTCAGCAGAGTTTTAAAACAGACCTTGAAAAAGTTAACTTGTAATCAATATCTAACAAAAAAAATATAAATTCATAATTACAAACAGTCGCCACAGCCTGAATATTTATAGCGACAACTGTACAAATGAAGGATCTAGATGAAAAGATATGATAAATTTAAACATTATTATTGTATATTAATTAAACAATTAAAATTATTGTTCTTACAAATGATTTGAAGTCTTTTATTGTTTCTGTAACTTTAAAAAATGAATAGATATTTTATAAGAATAAAAATTATACAAAAATATCACCATCTATAAAAACGTGTAATTATAGTTTTTATTGACGACTTATTATGTTTTAAAAAAAATAATATTTCCATGACAAACTTTTTTAAGAAATGCCATGAAATATACTCATTCTAACTAATATTTTAATATATGTAAACTGAATAAGTTATTATAATCATCTATTTAAATTATTAATATGAATATTATCATTATGTTCAATGTCCTAATAATAACTTTGGTATAGAAACCTATTCTAGTTTCAACTTATACAATATTTTTTAAGTTGCAACGGATGTTATCAAACAACTGTCATCAATTACAATTATCAACTAAAGAATGATGTAACCAGAATTTTAATATATGTAAACTAAATATTTACATATAACTCAATTAAGTTATTTTAACTGTAACAACCGGCAAAAATAAGGTAATTCCGTACAAATTAATTAATATATGATTAACGTAATTAAATGCAATTATGTGTGATTTAATTATCAAGGCCTTAGGAGATAGCAATTTCCAAATAGTGCATAGGAATGCATACGTTTAATGGTAAAACATGATTGGATCATGTGCGAATAAACTATCCGGTATGGACGTTGGCAGTTACCCGGTAATAATTAAATAAACGAAAAGGATCCCGGAAACCCAGGATATAAAATAAAGGGTATTTTCACAAAATATAATGAGTTTTGGAACTCCAAAACTATAAGTGGAAACGTCTTGTACAAATCTCCCGGTAACGAATAAAATGCGCGTACCGCACCCGATACGCGTATAACTCATAATTTCACCCGGCAAAGGACTAAATAACCAATCAACGCTTAAATTAGACTATGTTTAAGGGTTATTAAAGGTGTTTTTAATGTCCGAATAACGCGCAATTAAAACCCGAAAAAATACCCGAACGACACCCGGACGACGAGGGATTTAACTTAACAAATATTGGGTAAATATTTGAAGTTGTGGACCCCACCTAGACCCACCAAGGGCCGGCCTAAATGGCCTTGTAACCATCTTGCAAGTTGCTTTAATAATAACCTACTAATCTAATAAGCATGCATGGGATATTAAGCATGATAATGTGTAAGATTTCACAAGTACAAAGCATGCAATAAACTTGCTTTTGTGTAAGGAATATTTCGGCCATATGGCCATAAAATCCAAGACAAAATCCACCTAATGATACACTAAGTACATACACTTGATTTTATAGATCTCATGTAAAGATTTGGAAAGATTACAAATATTTAGCAAAGATTTACAAGTTAACTCCCTCCCACACACCAAAACTTACGGCCCAAGCACCCTTAATAATATCCATCCAAGATCATCCCTTGTACTGCATAAATCTCTCAAATCCTTGGAAAGATTATATGCAATCTATGGAAGATATGGTGATATTATATAACATGTGTTAGATACTTGAAGAAACAAAGCAAAATCTTCTTCTTCCTTTCTTCTTTGAGCCGTGAGTTTCATCATCCACCACACACATTTCTTTCAAGTTTTTACATCTCCAAATCACTCAAAACAATCCATCATCCAAACCCCTATTGTGTGTTTCAAGAGCTTGGAGCTAAACCACTTGGAAGAACACACTAAACCCCTCCCAAATCCAAGGTTTTTGTCTTCCCTAGCCTTGTGCTAGTAGTAAGCTTCTTAGCCTTGTTTTTGATTATTATTATTCATGTATGTGTTCTTAGAAGCAAGTTGTACATGAAGGGTTTAAAAGGTGGTTTGAAACATAATCTTTAAATGGTTTTACATGAGTAAAATGGGTGACTAAAGATGTGTAAATAAATCATGGATTGGATGATGATAAAGTAGTGTTCTTGGAAATATATATAGTTTACACTTAAACTAAGTAGGATGATGATTTGGTTAAGATTTGTGGAATGAACTTGAATATGTTAAAAAGTAACCTTAATCATCTTATTATGATCATCCATGGTATAATATATGGTGGAACATGTTAGAAGTTCAAGAATAAAGAAGATGAAAAATTAAAGTTACCTACTTAGAAGAATGATATTTTGCTAAAATGGGCAAATACGTAAAACACACATATAAGTAGTCTTATATATGGAATATAAGACTAATAAAAGTGTTTTGGTACAAAAATAACTTGCCAATAAAAAGTTGAATCTTCAAAGTCTACTATTTTGAGTGAAAAATGTTAGCTTTGGAAGTTAGAGTGGAAAAATGCAACATTTGAAAGTTAAGGGACTAATATTGTAACTTTGAAAGTTAGAGGACTAAAATGGATATTTTAGAAACTATTAGTCCAAAAATGCAAGGATGGAAAGTTTGGTGTCAAAAGTATAAGTAATAAATTTCTAAGGATGATTTGGGTAAATACTAGTAGATATACTTGGGTATTTTTGTATAAAAGTATATTTTTGAAAGTTATAAAAATATGGATGGTATTGACATAAGGATTTTTATAAAATAGAGACCTTATAAAAATATTAAACAAACTTGAGAAACTTATACGAAAATGAATACTTTTATATAAATGGGAATATAAAAGTATTGGAAACATTTTTGTAGTTAAGTTAACAAGTTGGATTAAAATACTTAAGTATTTTAAATCTTCCAAGTAACATGTGTTAGGAGGAGGAAATATGGATAATATTTCTATAAAACACATGTTGGGGAAAACTTGGAAAAATTAACTATTCGAGCTAAGATACCGAACTAAGACACGTTAACGAAACGTGCACGGACAAAACATGAGAAAAATGCCATTGCGGCAAGATGAGAAAATATATATTTTTAGGAAGTAAAATATATATATACATGGGTGAAAATTAACAAACACTTTCCTAAGTGTTAAAGGAATTATTCGTGGGAGAAAAATATAACATAAACAAATAAGACGTTAAACAAACGTATATACTTAACAAGAAAAATTACACATTTATATGTATGTACGCTCGTCTCGGCAAAACTCTAGTATACCTACTTAATGGGAAAGTAGATATGTGGGAAGGAAAGCCGCGACGAGTAGACAAAGATATATATGCGTATGCCGTACCAACAAGATCCTAGTATATTTATTTGAATGGGAAAATAAATATACGGTATGGTGAGTTGAATCGGGTGTTAAGAATATACAATCGAACGACAAGATCTTAGCATATTTGTTTAAATGGGAAAACAAATGTGTGGCAAAGTGAGTCGGGTCGAATGTTGAAATATATATTATATCGAGCGATGCGATCTTAAGTATAATTATTTAAATGGGAAAATAATTATATGTTAAGTGAAGTCGAGTCGATGATAATAAGGTACAAGTTAAGGAAATATTAACATGAGTAATATATAACTTGTAACACAAAGGGTAATCTAACGCCAACGAAACCTAGGATACGCGCTTAATTAAACGGGATTTGGAATAACTTGTGGTCGGAAGTTGGGTGTACAACTTGCCAAGGCACATGCACTATAGGAATAGTGACTTATACGTCTAGGACGTTTGTAGGTGCGAGACCCTCTATGCTATCTACTTAGTGAGCCAGACAGTGTTTCAGGTGAGTTTCACGGCCCCATTTTACTGTTTTAACTGGGGGAAAGATATGTTTGTCAAACGTTGTCACATGTTGAAATGTTTTCAAAGGTTAAAATGTGATAAGTGGTATGATGAGTACTTGAGCAGTGATCGCCACTCGGGGTTGAGTCCTCTCTTCCGTAATCATTAATTCAGGGAAATGAAACCGAAAGAATATTTGGATAGTACTATTGGTGCCTGACAAGGCCCACCCCTAATCGATAGCGTCGATTATGCATCGGCGTATGCCTGGGGTGCACGTATTCTGAAATTAAGTCGTTGGGTTCCGAGGAGCGACTTGGAGCGGGGCATTATTATTAGTCTTGGTTTGGTTATGGGGCTCAAGGGGTTGCTCATCATTATAGTTTGTAGGAGCTAGCTACTCCTTACAAAGGCCACAAGTTGTGCAGGTTTCGCACATGTTGTAAAAACGGAATATCGATCGACAAGATCCTAGTATAATTATTTAATGGGAAAATAATTATACGGTAAAGTGAGTCGAGTCGATGGTTGTGAAAATGTTGCTGTTATGAAACTAAAACCTGTGAACTCACCAATATTTTATATATTGACGTCTTTTTAAACATATCTTTCAGGTAACTAAGTGCTGAATAGATATGGGGCTAGTGCGGTGGAATTCGGGATGTCGGATACTGGTCGGGGTTTCATTCATTGTTATCATCGGGTTGGAACATAAACCGAAATACGCCCCACATTGAAACTTAATGTTCATCGTTTTATGTAATGCCATGTGCAATATTGTAAACGAGATACTCATTTTCGACATCCTAATAAATTGATCTTTTCCAATTAAATATAGTTTGTGTTAATCTTGACTTTGATATGCTTTCGAGCGTTGCGCCACGTGTTTCCGCCATTGGCGTGGTGTGACAGAAGTGGTATCAGAGCCAAGGTTATAGCGAACTAGCATTTTTTAAAAATCTAGACTATAACCGGTTTCGGCTCGAGGACAAAATTTTCACAACTAGAACACAACAAAATATTTTTTTAAGAAAAGAAAGAAATTTGTACATGGGATGTACAAGGGGAAATTCCGACCGACTAGCCATGTGTGTCAATATATGAAGTATTAGAAAATACGGATAAGATGTTTATGTTGCATAGGAATCCGATTTTCTAAGATTAGTTAATACATATACGTAGTACGGATATTTTGCCAGTAAGGATGTTGTGTCACGCTTCACCTTAGTCCTCACTCTTGCATCAATCACCGGTACCAGCAAGTAGGATGGATGCTGTGGTCTACGAGTAGCTCACTCACTTACCCGTAGACGAGATGATCGGAAGGACTAATCTCTATTGCGGTAATGGATGCCGCCGCGTTGTTTATGATTTGGAGGCGAAACTAGACCAAGTCTTTTGTTGTATGAAATCTTTGTTTTGGATCAGGAAGCTCGTAACTAGCGGGCAACAAGATTACCTGGCAACGCAAATTATCATTACGGGTGCACACGTAATAATAGTTTGGGGTGCACGGTAACCTTGGTGGGCGCTAGGGCCAGGATTGGTGATCACTCCTTGTCTTGGTTGTTCTTGTTCTTTAGATTCAGTCTTAGTTTTGATTGGCCAATGGGTTAAATGGGAGGTCTCGTCGATGTTCCTTGATTTCGATCCTAGCAAACCTAATGAGCTTTCTTCGACATTACCTTTATGGTACGAGCACGGAAGAGCTCGAACGTCTATTCATATAAGTAATCTGACACAAACCCTCGCTCTAGATAGGAACGAGAGATGAAAGCTTCCTTGTGTAGGAGTTGAATGCCTCCACCACAAAGTTCTTCGAAAGGAGCGGACGTACAAGAATACACGGCCTACCGAAGCAAGAAATGTCGAGTACGGTGTGTGGAAGGTTATACCCGGAACCCAGTAAAGACCGAGGGTGCGTCCCTGCTAGACTAGTGCGTTTAGAGAACGGGACCCTGCGTGGATTAGATATGAGACTTGTGGCAGTGTGCTGCTGTGTTATCATGGTGAATAAGTCATGTTCGATCTAACGCATGCCCAAGTTGTCTTCAAGGGTCGAGTATTTTTCTTCTCCTGTAGGAAGACAGAATCGAAGTTACGGGATTAGGAAGCTTGATCATTGTTATCCTGAAGGCTCGAAAGCCCTCGTCTGAATCGACAGTCATGGACTGATGGTGAAATCAGCATGCCGCATTACACATCCGCGAGTCATATGGCTTTGCTAAATTTCAATGATGTCGAAAATTTCGGCCATTAATCATGACCGCGACATCGTTTGCCAGTGTTAGGATGACGGCGTGTAGTGGAACAGCAAGCCCCAGTCAGCGTTTGGCGATGGACTCACTCGAAAGTGCATACGATTAACTCATGGGAAGCCACTGCTCGATGTATTGAGTATTCAAGTATGGATTAACACCCTTTGCAATAGCGCTGGATCGTATTCCGGAAGATGATTTGTGATGGGCTTAGCATACTGGTACTTATGTCATATTACTTTCCTAAGGTGCAAAAGACATCGTAAGACTCCTCTATCTACCTCCTGTTTGTTTTTTTCATGGATTATTGGTAGTCTCTTTTCACTCGGTGAACGCACAAGTGCATCCGATGCGTGCAGTATCTAAATCCGTCATAAATCCTGGGGAGTGGAACCACACTTTGGGAATCGTAATTGTAAGGGTGTTCCGTAATTGTCAAATGTCGCAAGACGCTTTTTGCTGACATTAAAATCCCCCTCGAAAATCAAATGACGGACTACTGGAAGTGGTCACGTTATTCTGTTAAATTAAACATACCCATGGGACGACAATTCCATTGCTTTTGTTGCAATAACATTCGTCACCCTTGTCACGATGACGAGACTAGTTATATCTGTTGGGTGAAAATTGATGCGAAGTGTTTCCATCAATCCCCATAGATACTGAGATGTTGCGTTCCCTCGTTACGGTAATTTATAAACTAAGGTTGCAAAGTCCATTCGTTGTGGACACGGTGACCTGTCTAATCTCTTTCCGTATTTCGATACTCTCACTGCGTGGCCTTTCAGGAAGAAAGTTCACCGGTCTCGCTTAGGGGCGGAGAGGCATTTCAGTTGAAGGCCATCAGTGCTAAGGTCAAGATAATATGCAAAAAAGGACTCTAATAAGAAGGATGACTCGGCTGGGTTGCCAGAATCGGTGTCATTTTCATCTTATCAAGGTGTCTCGATAAATCATGATCCTTCTACCTCTACTTGCTATTCTCGTTGTGACCACTATCTTTGTTATGGGGAAAGATGTAGGTCGGTTCCGAGGTCCTATGGATATTGGGTACCACACATATAATAACTACGTCGAGTCTAAGGCTCCGGCCGGGCCTGATGTCGCGTCGGCTATTATTATGTATCGAGTAGATCCCGATGTTTTGCTAAGTGTCTAGCTCTTGCTGAGTCTGTTGTTTTCAGTGATTCTATAGCACTCATCGGGCTTGATGTCGTTGTTTCTATGTCTGTTGTTGAGTTTATTGTTGTCATTGTCTGTACAATCCATATGGAGCTTGATGATGTTGTTCTATGGCTCTGCCCGAGTTGACGTTGTTGATGTATTTGAGGCTCCTGCAGAAGTGAATGTCATTAACGAAGACGTCTCTATGACCCTTCCAGGCCGCTATGACCATCTATGTGTCTTTGTGGAGTTCGTTGTTATTAATTCCATTTCTTTGAGGCTTTCATTGAACTACTAGTTATCATTCCTTGGGCTCTTAGGAAGCCTAACATTGTCAATGGTTCTCAGGCCTCGATGGAGACTGTCGATGTTGCTGTTACTATCGTTTGAGTGACTCATACCAAGCCTACGGTCGTTCTCTCTATGAACAATATCGGCTTTGGAAGTCAGCTAAATTATGTGGAACCCGTCGTTCCCATTTATGATATGACGACTGATGCGCCGACCAATCTAACCAATTCCTACCATTGGGCCTATGGAGTTTAGGCTCGAGGCCGAAGGTACGGATGCAAACCCCACATCCACAAGTGATATGAGACGCACGGGGATGCGTGCTCACAATAACGAAGCTTTTTGTGACGTGGACTGGGGATTTGACATATTGAGCGTCATATTGACGTATGCATTCATGCTGCTGGGTTACCCCCAGCCATTGTGCATGCTCGTTGTGCATTATTTTTGCTGGGTATATCCATGTGGTTGCGCTGCATCGCCGATGATGCATTCCTATTGTTTACTGCTCCTGCAGTAGTGTAGCCTTACTGTCGTATTTCTCTGTGTCGTACGGTTCCTATTGCGGTGTTGCCTTGTCGTCATGCTTCTCTGTTGTCGTGTTGCTCCTGTGTGGTGTTCCCTTATTGATGTGTTTCGTGGATGTATTGCTACAGCTGTTGGATTACCTTGAGGACGTGATGATTTGGCGTTTGCATCGCTCTTGTTTCACTCGGGATGGAGACATCACCTAAACCCCTCGTTGATGTCATTGATTTGTGTGTTTGATTGTGTAGCGTCGACAGTGAGTATGTATGATTTCAGGAGCTCAACGGACTTTTGGAAGTCATACTAAGACACTCTAGTCTGAGTGTTAGCCCATGTATTCCTTTGAGTCACATGATTGGTTGAGTGATGGACCGAAACATGTGTCGACCTTTGATATGCTCACGCATTTCATGAGCGTTACATCTTCAGAATCTAAGGCATCAGTGGCACCTTAACCTTTTGCGCGCATTTTGGTCAACAAACCACACTCAATCATGTCGGAAAGAAATCCCACGATCCACACATGACGGGGCGTGGCTTGCCTTTGTAATAAGGATTTTTGAATGCGTCTCGAACCCCGAAGGCATCGAGTAAATGTGAGCAATAATATGACCCATACATTTGGGACTAGTAAGAATTGAAGGATTCAATTCATTTATTGCTCATCCCAGTAGATTCGTTTGACGTCATTCATGCCAACGTGTCATGCTGGCGATTATGGAAATACCATCGTGGACCCACCCACGGGCGTGCATTGGTGAAGTCCCTGGTACATGATTAAGAGGTTTTATGAACCCTGAATCCAGAAGGGCGTGCAGCATTATCCACTCTTGAAAGGAGCTACACTACTAGGTTGAGATAGTTGATCGTCTCGACCCTTCGATTTATGTTGTTATTCCTCTGACGACTGGTCTATCTTGGTATCTTTGCGTGGGACTCTTGGAACAATGGGACCACTTCGACCGTGGGTCGATACTAGTGTTTCCAGTCATCTTTAAGTAGCATTGCTCGCGCTAGAGCAAAACCCCTTATCCTTGATAGACGCTGTTGGAGACACCATAGTAATGTGAGCTGCCAGGTCAGGGCGTATGGCACCTGACTAATCAGGACGAGTTTGAAGGCTTACATATTCCGCCCATATGTGTGACTACCGAGTCATCGAATGGGATGCCTTATGGGAAGGCTCAGGACTATTACTTGAGGTGCGATCTCAGTCATTCGTTCGTTGTTCTAAGTAACGACTTTGGCGCATGAAGCTGTCAAGACGTGAAATCTATGTCAAATGCATGCATCTATGCTCGATTTCGCCATTTACCTCGAAGGATTCCGAAAGGATGGAACCTTCGATGAGTGAGGGTCCCGGTTTCAGGACTCCTTTCACTCAGATCTCCGCCAAGGATCGGAAAGTCAATTTAAGGGCGTGTGGTCTGTATTATTCAGAATTGACTCACTAGGTTGCTAATGACGATAGGACACTAGTGCACAGGAAGCACATATAACAGAACTAGTACTGGATACCCATGTTTACGGTAGCTACTGGTGTTCTGTATACTTGTCGCAATGGGGGCCAACGTATTGATATGTCTTAATAAACCTTATACGATGTTCATTGCGACAACAATTTATGATGTTTCATGTATCTCTTTTCGGCATAGACCTATGTGCTGGAAGCATCTTGTCGTTGGTGTTTGAGTCGACTGGTAATTCTCGAGGATTGTGAAATCGTACGGCCCGGGCGCCATGTATACACTGCTTAATGTAAGGGAACTGAGGGGTGAAAACGACGCAAAAACTTTCGACCTCCATCAGTCCATACTAAGCGTCCTAGTACCATTAACCATAATTACTCAGGAGGAAAGCAGCAATTCAGTACCTAGAGGATTCTACGGAAATAAAGTCCCATTTTGAATGTGGTTGTTCGGTCGACAAGAACCTAGTATATTTATCTTAATGGGGAGGTAAATATACGGTAAAGTGAGTCGAGCCGAAGGATAAATAAAATGGGATACCCGACGAGGTTTCCAAGGGGACATTTATGTGGTGCGGTAAAATCACCTGTTGACATCACCATGACACCCGAGGTGTCCCGGGGTCAGATGTGACCCAAGTGATGATTGATTGTTGCTTGGAGCCCTCTCATTCCTTACTCACCTATAGCTCTGAGATGAGGCATTGGATAGCTACCTATACTCTCGGAGAGTCATGGCTAGACACCGAATTGCCGACTTACATTATATCGGATTGTAGTGGTCACTCTACCTCAAGTTCGACAAACTTTGTACACAAGCATGGGATACTCGATTTGAGACGAGTATGGCTGGTCATTCTCGGACAAATTGAATGTACTTGACGGAATTGTTCCGTGTTGACACGATCGATGTTCGTGGCAGATCGAACCCATGAGCTTCATCATCAAAATTTCCTATGTGATAGGAATTAGCATCCCAGTGTTCGGGGTGTACTACTCAAAGCCCTTGGAGGGCATACGTGTAAATCTCCAGTGCGTCGAATGACAGACGAAGATAGATACATAACCTGGTTTGAGTTATTCGAGAGATGGCCAGTAGATCTTGCAGATTAAAGACTGTTTGGATGAGATGCGAACCTATTAAGAAGTCATACAGACAAGGCGTAGGCCTTAAGAACTTCGGTCTAATAATAGGTTTTCATGAGAGTCATACTCCGAGAAGGTGTCAATAAGCTTAGAGATTGTAGTGGGCCAAGTTCCTAATACTTCGGTGGTACGGAGATATCGATCAAAATTGGCCTCGTGATGAATAAGCTTGAATTGTCGCAGGAGCTTAGTGGGACTCTTAATGAATCCTGCAAGTCTGGCCTGAGGAAGTTTTGGTCAATTCCTCGACCGGCGGAAGTCCGGTTGACGATAAGCTCTACTATTTCGGGAAACCGATAGATGTGTCAAGGTGGGATGACCAAGAGCTTAGTCGTAGTTGAACTATGACATTGTGTTTGTTAGAGCACTAAGCGTGAGCCGAGCATGAATCTGGGCTCACTAGGAAAGAGGAGATCTCATGAAGCGCAAACACCCCGCCCTGTTCAAGGATACTATTGTGTTGGGTAACTTGAATTGAATTCCGGGACGGAATTCTCTTAACGGGGGGAGAATGTAACAACCGGCAAAAATAAGGTAATTCCGTACAAATTAATTAATATATGATTAACGTAATTAAATGCAATTATGTGTGATTTAATTATCAAGGCCTTAGGAGATAGCAATTTCCAAATAGTGCATAGGAATGCATACGTTTAATGGTAAAACATGATTGGATCATGTGCGAATAAACTATCCGGTATGGACGTTGGCAGTTACCCGGTAATAATTAAATAAACGAAAAGGATCCCGGAAACCCAGGATATAAAATAAAGGGTATTTTCACAAAATATAATGAGTTTTGGAACTCCAAAACTATAAGTGGAAACGTCTTGTACAAATCTCCCGGTAACGAATAAAATGCGCGTACCGCACCCGATACGCGTATAACTCATAATTTCACCCGGCAAAGGCCTAAATAACCAATCAACGCTTAAATTAGACTATGTTTAAGGGTTATTAAAGGTGTTTTTAATGTCCGAATAACGCGCAATTAAAACCCGAAAAAATACCCGAACGACACCCGGACGACGAGGGATTTAACTTAACAAATATTGGGTAAATATTTGAAGTTGTGGACCCCACCTAGACCCACCAAGGGCCGGCCTAAATGGCCTTGTAACCATCTTGCAAGTTGCTTTAATAATAACCTACTAATCTAATAAGCATGCATGGGATATTAAGCATGATAATGTGTAAGATTTCACAAGTACAAAGCATGCAATAAACTTGCTTTTGTGTAAGGAATATTTCGGCCATATGGCCATAAAATCCAAGACAAAATCCACCTAATGATACACTAAGTACATACACTTGATTTTATAGATCTCATGTAAAGATTTGGAAAGATTACAAATATTTAGCAAAGATTTACAAGTTAACTCCCTCCCACACACCAAAACTTACGGCCCAAGCACCCTTAATAATATCCATCCAAGATCATCCCTTGTACTACATAAATCTCTCAAATCCTTGGAAAGATTATATGCAATCTATGGAAGATATGGTGATATTATATAACATGTGTTAGATACTTGAAGAAACAAAGCAAAATCTTCTTCTTCCTTTCTTCTTTGAGCCGTGAGTTTCATCATCCACCACACACATTTCTTTCAAGTTTTTACATCTCCAAATCACTCAAAACAATCCATCATCCAAACCCCTATTGTGTGTTTCAAGAGCTTGGAGCTAAACCACTTGGAAGAACACACTAAACCCCTCCCAAATCCAAGGTTTTTGTCTTCCCTAGCCTTGTGCTAGTAGTAAGCTTCTTAGCCTTGTTTTTGATTATTATTATTCATGTATGTGTTCTTAGAAGCAAGTTGTACATGAAGGGTTTAAAAGGTGGTTTGAAACATAATCTTTAAATGGTTTTACATGAGTAAAATGGGTGACTAAAGATGTGTAAATAAATCATGGATTGGATGATGATAAAGTAGTGTTCTTGGAAATATATATAGTTTACACTTAAACTAAGTAGGATGATGATTTGGTTAAGATTTGTGGAATGAACTTGAATATGTTAAAAAGTAACCTTAATCATCTTATTATGATCATCCATGGTATAATATATGGTGGAACATGTTAGAAGTTCAAGAATAAAGAAGATGAAAAATTAAAGTTACCTACTTAGAAGAATGATATTTTGCTAAAATGGGCAAATACGTAAAACACACATATAAGTAGTCTTATATATGGAATATAAGACTAATAAAAGTGTTTTGGTACAAAAATAACTTGCCAATAAAAAGTTGAATCTTCAAAGTCTACTATTTTGAGTGAAAAATGTTAGCTTTGGAAGTTAGAGTGGAAAAATGCAACATTTGAAAGTTAAGGGACTAATATTGTAACTTTGAAAGTTAGAGGACTAAAATGGATATTTTAGAAACTATTAGTCCAAAAATGCAAGGATGGAAAGTTTGGTGTCAAAAGTATAAGTAATAAATTTCTAAGGATGATTTGGGTAAATACTAGTAGATATACTTGGGTATTTTTGTATAAAAGTATATTTTTGAAAGTTATAAAAATATGGATGGTATTGACATAAGGATTTTTATAAAATAGAGACCTTATAAAAATATTAAACAAACTTGAGAAACTTATACGAAAATGAATACTTTTATATAAATGGGAATATAAAAGTATTGGAAACATTTTTGTAGTTAAGTTAACAAGTTGGATTAAAATACTTAAGTATTTTAAATCTTCCAAGTAACATGTGTTAGGAGGAGGAAATATGGATAATATTTCTATAAAACACATGTTGGGGAAAACTTGGAAAAATTAACTATTCGAGCTAAGATACCGAACTAAGACACGTTAACGAAACGTGCACGGACAAAACATGAGAAAAATGCCATTGCGGCAAGATGAGAAAATATATATTTTTAGGAAGTAAAATATATATATACATGGGTGAAAATTAACAAACACTTTCCTAAGTGTTAAAGGAATTATTCGTGGGAGAAAAATATAACATAAACAAATAAGACGTTAAACAAACGTATATACTTAACAAGAAAAATTACACATTTATATGTATGTACGCTCGTCTCGGCAAAACTCTAGTATACCTACTTAATGGGAAAGTAGATATGTGGGAAGGAAAGCCGCGACGAGTAGACAAAGATATATATGCGTATGCCGTACCAACAAGATCCTAGTATATTTATTTGAATGGGAAAATAAATATACGGTATGGTGAGTTGAATCGGGTGTTAAGAATATACAATCGAACGACAAGATCTTAGCATATTTGTTTAAATGGGAAAACAAATGTGTGGCAAAGTGAGTCGGGTCGAATGTTGAAATATATATTATATCGAGCGATGCGATCTTAAGTATAATTATTTAAATGGGAAAATAATTATATGTTAAGTGAAGTCGAGTCGATGATAATAAGGTACAAGTTAAGGAAATATTAACAAGAGTAATATATAACTTGTAACACAAAGGGTAATCTAACGCCAACGAAACCTAGGATACGCGCTTAATTAAACGGGATTTGGAATAACTTGTGGTCGGAAGTTGGGTGTACAACTTGCCAAGGCACATGCACTATAGGAATAGTGACTTATACGTCTAGGACGTTTGTAGGTGCGAGACCCTCTATGCTATCTACTTAGTGAGCCAGACAGTGTTTCAGGTGAGTTTCACGGCCCCATTTTACTGTTTTAACTGGGGGAAAGATATGTTTGTCAAACGTTGTCACATGTTGAAATGTTTTCAAAGGTTAAAATGTGATAAGTGGTATGATGAGTACTTGAGCAGTGATCGCCACTCGGGGTTGAGTCCTCTCTTCCGTAATCATTAATTCAGGGAAATGAAACCGAAAGAATATTTGGATAGTACTATTGGTGCCTGACAAGGCCCACCCCTAATCGATAGCGTCGATTATGCATCGGCGTATGCCTGGGGTGCACGTATTCTGAAATTAAGTCGTTGGGTTCCGAGGAGCGACTTGGAGCGGGGCATTATTATTAGTCTTGGTTTGGTTATGGGGCTCAAGGGGTTGCTCATCATTATAGTTTGTAGGAGCTAGCTACTCCTTACAAAGGCCACAAGTTGTGCAGGTTTCGCACATGTTGTAAAAACGGAATATCGATCGACAAGATCCTAGTATAATTATTTAATGGGAAAATAATTATACGGTAAAGTGAGTCGAGTCGATGGTTGTGAAAATGTTGCTGTTATGAAACTAAAACCTGTGAACTCACCAATATTTTATATATTGACGTCTTTTTAAACATATCTTTCAGGTAACTAAGTGCTGAATAGATATGGGGCTAGTGCGGTGGAATTCGGGATGTCGGATACTGGTCGGGGTTTCATTCATTGTTATCATCGGGTTGGAACATAAACCGAAATACGCCCCACATTGAAACTTAATGTTCATCGTTTTATGTAATGCCATGTGCAATATTGTAAACGAGATACTCATTTTCGACATCCTAATAAATTGATCTTTTCCAATTAAATATAGTTTGTGTTAATCTTGACTTTGATATGCTTTCGAGCGTTGCGCCACGTGTTTCCGCCATTGGCGTGGTGTGACATTAACCATATGTTTAAATTATATATATAAATATATAACAATTTCAATTTATATAACTTCTAATTTATTTTACTAAATAAAAAAATAATAAATAAATGATGGAACAAAAGAGAAAAAATATAAACATATCATGTCATTAAATTTGACCAGACATGTGTTGAAAAACCACCCAAACGTCTGTAATTATTTAATATATATAATATATAATTATTTAAAAATAGATCTTCTAAAAAGTGTAAGCGATTTGGTTAGAATCCATATATAAATTTAACTTCCAAACCCACTCCCCTATTACCCTACAAACATCCTATAAATCGAAGAATAGTGCAACACATATAGGGCACATATCTTTTCTTTTTCGTATTTGTCTTTCCCAACTAAATTAACAATCCCAATTCCCAAAACCAAAGAGAAAAAAAATGACAGAAAACAGAGAATTATCTATATGGTGGTTTGAGAAAAATAAGTTCTCGTTGATGTTCACTGAAAACGAAAAGAAAAATTACTATTCCCCTAAAGGAATAATTGCTGACTGTAGCAAACGAATTCTGAAAAAAATTAAAAATTGGTACCCATGCGAGTTGGGAAAACGAAAAATCACGCGGGCTAGTTAGAAAACTTAGGAGGATGTTCAGAAATTGTGAACTTCGTGATGTGATTTCTTGGGAGTTCCTAGCAGATAATTTTGAAGTCAGGATTAGGTTTGAAGATGACAACACAGGATTCTTCACACCACAAAACATCTGTTTCTCAGATGATGTGGATTTTCTAAAAAAATTATCAGAAAAACCACTGCTGAACCCAACTGAAGCATCCTTTGGTGTCAATCTGGAGAAGATGGTGAAGGTTCAAGTAGATCTATGGGAAGGAAGAGACGCCCAAGAAAATGAAGACGAAGAACAACATGATGCACACTCGGGAGAAGATGACGATGACACGGAGGTAGCGGACATGACCATTGAAACAGAGCATGCAACAGACTTTACGATTTAATTTTTTTAATGGGCAGCAATTAATGAATTAGAATATCAAGTTTATGTTGGTTTGTGCGTTTTTTTATCTCTTGACTTTAATTATTGTAATTTAATCTTTTTGCTAAATTACCAACTTTTTGTTAATGATAGTATGATAAGGCTTTTTTGTTTAAAACATAGGTATGAACTGTTGCCTACATTATTGTTTCAACACATGTCTTGACTTTAATTATTGAAATTTAATCTTCTGATTAAATGACCAACTTTTTGTTAATGATAGTATGATAAGGTTTTTTATTTAAAATATAGGAAAAATCAATAATCGTTTTGATTGTGACAATTTGATTGTTAATTGTTTCAACTGTTATTAGCTTCAAAAGGCCTATTGTCATCAAACAGTTTGAAATTTACAACAGACTGTTTTGCACATTGACTGTTGCTATATATTCTGCTAAATATATAATCTACAACAGATGCACGGAAATAGAATATAAAGCATGTCAAATTAAACCAACTTAGCAAGAACAGATATTCTGTATTCCAACGGTTCATACCAGATGCTACAATATAACTTATTTATAACACTATACTAAATATTAAACTTCTTCTATCTTAAAATAATATATGAACTTGAATGCTAATGTAACAAAGAGATGTTACGAAATACATTTTTCATACAATATGTATTGTTAACAGATAATAATAAAGCCGGTCAAAAATGTAAAGAACATCATAAAATACTACAACAGATGTTCATAAAAAATATTAAAATAACTATTTCATGATTTCTTCAGAATAGAAGCTTGAATATTAAATACCTGAAAATAAAAATAAAGAAAACATAAGAATCAAACAGATAACATGTAAATTAAAAGTCGAAAATATTTAAAAAAAACGCAAAAACCTTTTGTGAACGAAACTTGAAGCTTTGAAGAAAACCATAAAACTTTCTTGGTACAAAATTGAATAATATCAACCTGAAAATAACCATAAATAAAAACTTGAAGATCAATAACAAAACATTTATAATTAATTAATTTAAATTATTAAATAAATAATAATAAACAAACCAAAAGATTTGAAGAGAGCAATAAAAAAAATTGAACCGTATAAAGCTGAAAAATAACCATTTAAAAATATTAGAATGAATAATTGTAACGCCTCTACTTCCTAAATATTGTTGTTGTAAAGTTTTGGGTACAATTTTCATTAACAACACTTGTGTTTATACTTTGGAAACAAGTTACCACAAGGAATAACCCAAGGGACCTTAGTGCAATTTATGATTGTGACTTCTGTTTAAAAACCTCACATCATAGCATAATTGGCATTCGTCTCTTGTAACCCTACGGCCGAAAACAGAAGAAGAAGAAGAACCGTAGGACATCAATCCATCGATCCTCAGGTTATTGTCGTCGTTGTTGCTCGAACCCGGTACCGGACTCTGTGACGATCACTTATCACAACCCGGGATTTCGGTCACGCTCGTATTCGGTTGTCACTCGCAACGGTCGTCTATTTGGTTTCGAGACATCAAGCGGCGCATTCCGGTCGTTGAGCTCATTCTTGGGTTCGTTCTTCTCTAAAGTTACTAGCTTTTGTTAACTCCTGCGCTTTATTAAGGTGAGTTCTATCACCCAAGTTTATGTGTTTACTGTTTTCGGGCTGAGATACATGTTTAAATATATTTTTTTAACTAGTAGGTATACATGCGTTTTGTGTTAACATTTTTAACTAAAATAAGTGTCTGCCTTCATGTGGGATTCTTTACATTTTTGGTTCATGTGCCCTTTAGTCGTTGCCTTCGGGGTGGCGACAGATTATGCGCGGTGGGAATCGTCGATCTAAGTGGTGGTGTCGACGTAACCCGATCGTCGTTCCTTTCAGGGAGACGACAAATTATGAGGGATGGGATTCGACAATCTAAGTGGTGGTGTCGACGTGACCCAATAGTCGTTACCTTTGGGGTGGCGGCAGATTATGCGGGAAGGGAACCGTCGATCTAAGTGGTGGTGTCGACGTGTCCTATAGTTGTTACCTTCAGGGTGGCAACAATTTATTGTTGGTCGCGTTTGGTGACCTGGGCATATAGTCACTGTACTTATGCCAAGTTTCTAAATGATTGCAAAATGTATCTATTGGAATAAAAAGACGGTTAAATGTTTTGAACTAATGTGCGATTTAAAACTTATTACTATAGAACTCACTCAGTGTAGCTGACGTTTTAGCATGTATTTCAGGTAAGGAAAAGGTCTGAATGATGGCGGCTCCTTGGCAATCACAACAGTTACCCCACATTTATGAGTGTTCATGGCATTCCCGTACCGGATGATTTAGTACTTGTTGATTTTTTTTTTTTTTGCGAGATTTGACGTTGCCGGTACTTTGTTTTTTTTTACGCTGCGTAATTGGTGAACTTTTCAGACTAGAACTATGTGTGATTTTCTAAATACCAACAAGTAGGGCTCCCGGGTTTTGGGGTCTTACAAGTTGGTATCAGAGCCGTAGTTTGAGAGATCTGGGCATCTTCGATGCCTAGACTTGGACTGAAAATGGGATCACGAGTGGGAATGCCAGCACGGGTAACCTAAAGCCAGGAGTGCCAGGTGTGTCTATATTTAGGCGTAATAGGTTAGGACAGGGGTGGAATGCCAATGAAGCAGGATAGGTAAGGTTTAAAACCCGAAAGGCAAGGCGAGAGGATAATGGTGACTGGCCACCGTCATGAACTAATTGTTTTGCTTGTTGTGTTTTAAAACTATAACTGAATTGCTTTGTTTGGTGTTTCATTTCAGTAATTATCAATGACACGTGGAAGGAAGCCCGTTACTAACAAAACCGCTAAGACTGCTGAGAACCAAGATGAGGAGTTCGTTCATACCGGGAACACGGAGCCCTCGCACCACACTGTGCAATCACAACATACTGAGGGGTTCGTGCTTGAACCGGCAGTTCGCGATGCAGTTAGGAATGAGTTTTATGAGTTGTTTTAGGAGTTCCTCCCTGATATCGTCAAGGGGGCATTTGAGTCGTTGAAAGAGGATGTGCTAAAGGATATTAAGGGTAAGAAGAAAAAGACAGCGGGTGATGATTCTGATGGTGAGGCTGAGGGTGGAATGAGAACCAGAGATGGGTGTAACTACGCACACTTTAAAAGGTGTGATCCACCTCGTTTTGATGGGCGTAAAGATGCAGTGGCAACCTGCCACTGGCTTTCTGAGATGGAGGCGGTGATTTCCATTAGTGAGTGTCGTCCCGACCAGGCGGTGAAATTCGCTGCTCATTCGTTTACCGCAGAGGCACTGCACTGGTGGAACACCATCAGGGATAGGAAGAGTGCAACCGAGATAGATAGCATGACATGGGAGGACTTAAAGGTTTTGGTGAGGAAGAAATTTTGTGCTGCAAACGAGATTGAGAAGGTGGAGAAAGAGTTTTTAACTCTTAAGGCTGGGAAGTTGTCACACCGTGAGTTCACTTCCAAGTTTATCGAGATGGCACGTCTGGTGCCACACTTAGCTGGTGACGACGACAGGTGGAAGAAACTCTACATCGAAGGGTTGCCTGATAGGATTAGAAATTTGGTCAAAGCCCATGTTCCTAAAAGTTTTGATGAGGCAGTAGAGTTGAGCACGACACTCTATGATGATGTGTTAGGGGTTGATATTAAAACTGAAGAGCCAGAAAAGAAAAAATGGTTAGGTTCGAATAAGAGATTTCGCGGTGATCATGGGGGTTCGAGTGATAAGAGGGTTAAGACTGAGAATTGTGGAGACTTCGGTCATATGTCTAGAGAATGCAAGGGCAACAAGGGCGAGGGGTCAAGCAAGGGTCCTACTGAAGACAAGAAAGAAGAAGTAAAGCCGAAAGCCAAAGCCAGGGCTTTCACCATGACTAAAGCTGAAGCGAGGACTGAGTCGGACGTTGTTTCAGGAACATTTCTCGTTAATGATGTTCCTGCTTCTGTGCTATTTGATTCGGGGCTAGTAAAAGTTTTGTTGCCCCTTCCTTTTGTGGTAGTTTGCATAGAGTAGCTAGAAAGATTGAAGACCCTTTTTGTGTTGAAACTGCTGTGGGTAGACCTACTAGGGTAACCGATGCTTTAGACGATTGCTATATTGATTTGGAGGGTCATAGGTTCCCTGCTAGACTGTTTATTATAGCATTGGGTGGTTTTGATGTGGTACTCGATATGGATTGGTTATCCGCGTTTGATGCTGATATAGTTTGTCAGAGGAAGATGATCCGACTAACAACGTTGGATGGTAGCCTGATCACGGTTTATGGCGACAAGGTGTGTTCGATGCCGAAAATAATTTCTATGGTTAAGGGCGAGAAGTTTTTGAGACGAGGGTGTGGAGCTTATCTGGCTTATATCACCGATGATAAGGCAGAACATAAAGAGTTGATGGATGTGCCAGTGGTGCGTGAATATCCAGACGTGTTTCCTGATGATTTGTCGGGGGTGCCACCTGAGCGGGAAATCGAGTTCCGGATTGACTTACTGCCAGTGTTGGGTTATATTGAGACCACAGTTACCAGATTAGAGACTTTTGATAGCCTATTGTATAGCTTGATAGTTGAAGGACTTAATAAGTAATTAAGACATAGTTTTGTGAAACTCTAGCTGGTTTGCGCACTTAAGCAAGGGGCCCTGCGCACTTAGCTTAAGTGCGCAGGCCCTTGTGCTCTGCCTATATATAGGATGTTATGTGTGCAGCTAGGGTTTAGGGTTTTTGGTCATCTTAGAACACAAAGAGAATTTAGCAAACTTGAGTGTATGTATCCATGGTGCTTTGATGTTTTATCATTAATGGAAAGCTTGAATTTCAGTATCTTGTGTGTCGGTTTTTCATTTGTTTATCTAGTTTCTTGGATTGTGAAGATTAATCACTTAAAACACCTAACAAATAGGTGTTTCTAAGTGATAACAATCTTGTGCACTTGAAAGATCTAGTATTTTGGGACTACAATTTGGTATCAGAGCCTCTGTGCTCTAGATTGTATCTGATCAAGATACCAAAACCCTCATTTTGTTAGTTTTTCTTTATGTTTTTATAAATTTTTGTGTTTTTCATAAAAAAAAAAAAGGAAGGTTTTTCATCCCCATTTGCTTCAAATTTCCCTTATAGTTGTGTTTCTAAGGTGTTAAAAGTTGTTTATCATTGGTAGAAACATCATCCGAGCACTTCAGATCAATTGAAAAAGGCTTGGATAAGTTTCTGCTGTGTTTTTGTGCATTATCAGACTGTTTTGAGCACTTAATTGCGCACTTATTTCTTGATTCTGAGTACTTAGCTCATAGTTGAGTACTTGTCTCAAAATTTGAGTACTTATTTTGAGTACTTATTTCAAATTTTGAGTACTTGTCTCATATTATTGCGCACTTATTTCTTGATTCTGAGTACTTAGCTCATGGTTGAGTACTTGTCTCAAAATTTGAGTACTTATTTCAAATTTTGAGTACTTGTCTCATATTATTGCGCACTTATTTCTTGATTCTGAGTACTTAGCTCATGGTTGAGTACTTGTCTCAAAATTTGAGTACTTATTTTGAGTACTTAGTTCATAGTTTGAGTACTTAAACTTGTTATTTTAGTACGCAGCTAGGGTTTCTGCGCACTTGTTGCATTTTAATTGAATTTCTGCGCACTTGTTGCACTGTAATTGGATTTCTGCGCACTTATTGCATCTCATTGTCTTGAGTACTTATCTAGGGTTTCTGCGTACTTAAATAGAAATCTTGGATTAGTGCGCACTTACTGAAGGTGTAGTCTTGAGTACTTGGCTAGGGTTTCTGCGAACTTAAAATCTTAAACGAGAGTTTAAGTGAGTCTGCGCACTTATTTTAGTACGCAGGCTGATCAGTAAACACTGAGCACTTATAATGCCCAAGTGTTGACTGATCTGCGAACTTATCAAGAAGCATAGCCACACGTATACTTCCGAGCTGCACACTTAACAAAGACTACAACTTGACAAGGCTGTTTATATTCTTACAGGTTGCTGCATACTTATCCAGACTGCTGTGAACTTAAGTGTGAACTTAACTGCGTACTTAGCTGCGAACTTAGCTGTGTACTTACGGACTTGGACAATTTTCTGGACTGATAACTAAAATCTGTTAAACCACATTCCTAAAATTCATCTAAATCATGGCTGGTAACAATAATCAATCAACTGTTAACCCTATCACACAACAAGACCTGGAAACCGGAACCACTACCAGAGTACCTAAGTTAAAAGGTGCTGAAGATTATGGAACTTGGAAGAACAGAATGAGGTCATTCTTCTATGTCACGGACTTCACCCAATGGAATTCCATCCAGTTGGGCCCACACATTCCAATGAGAACCACTGCCACAGGAGAAGAGTTTAACCCTGATCCAACCACTTATACTGATGTCGATAAACAGCTTCTTCAGAGAGATCATAAGGCTTATGGTGCCCTTACCATGGCCTTATCAAACAATGTGTATAACATGTTTGAGGAGTATGGCACTGCGCACGATCTGTGGTTTGCGTTAAATGAGTACTATGAAGGGAATGAAGAGATGCGCCAGTATAAGCAAGATATGGTGCAGAAAGAATATGACATGTTCGGTAGCATTCGTGGTGAAAGCTTGAGCTCACATATCGAGCGATTCATGAGTATGTTAACCAAGATGAAGAAGGCAGGAATTCCCGTTAACAATCGAAATTCCATCAAGAAACTGCTTGACTCCCTGCCCAAAGAATGGAGCATACAGTGCATGTTGATCAGAAAAGAGTATCTAGATGCTCAATCTACATTGGCTGATCTCATCAACACTCTGAAGTCATTCGAAATGGACATCACAAAAAGAGAGATGAACCAGACTGCTCCAAAAGCTGTGCCCACCACAGCTATGAAGAATCTGGCATTAGTGACTCCGTTTGGAAACATGGGTTCTAGCTCATCACATGCATATGCGGAGGAAATGGGTGGTGGTAGTTCAAGTTCGGGAAAGACAGTATCATACTCTGACACAGCTGATAAGATACTTAACCCACAGCAGACAAAGCTTGCAAACGAACATGTTGAGCTCTTCAACACTTTCATGTCTAGCTTTGAGGCCTTAAATACAGGTGAAATCAAGAGTGAGATGATGAATCCTGAAGACATGTATCAGGTTGACCCAGATGATATGGAGGAAATGGATTTGAAATGGCAGATGGCCATGATTACTTTGAGGGTGAAGAGGTTTCAAGATAGAACTGGTAGAAGAGTTGGCATGGGCAAAGCGGGCTTTGATAAGTCTAAGATCAGATGCTACAACTGCAAGACTCTTGGGCACTTCAAGTATGAGTGCCCCACTCTAAATCAAGCAGAAATCAAGCTGGCAAAAAGGATGGTTGCCATAACTGATGGAAGGGAAGCAAATCAGCAGAAGGCGTTGGTGGTTGAGGACTTTGACTGGGGAGAGGAGGCTGCAGCGACTGAAGCTGAGGTAAACAAGGCTTTGATGGCCAAAATCTGCACCAAATCCGCTAACGGCGTGAACTCTATGGAAGGGCCGTCTGCGGAGATGCCAAAGAATGGAGCGCTGGAAAATGTAGGTCTGAAAGAAGTGCTTGTGAGCGATAAAGGAAAAGAAGCGACGTCTGAGGAAGCACTCGTGGCTGAGAAGACCTCCACCAGCAAAGCAAATGAGAAGCTGCAGAGCGTGCCCAAGACAGTTGAGGAGAGAGATCTGGTAAGTATTCCCCTTGAAATAAAATCAAAGTTGTGCTCACCAAGGTGTGTTACAGCTGTTGCTTACTGTTTGTCCCACAATAGGAAAATTTTAAGAGAAATGGATGACATCCAAAAAATCAACACTGAAATGAAAGAAAATGAGTTAGCATATCAGCGAAAGTTAAATGCAACAATAGCTGAAATGCAAACTCTAAAAGAATTTGTTCTCAGAAAAGATTTTTTAATAAATGACTTAACTGAAAAACTAGAAATATCTAGAAATGAAACAAATCATCTCCAAATTGTTGTGGACAAATGGAATGTAAGCAAGCATGCTCATACAGATATCCTTGATTGTTCAAGGAAATCATTCGTCAAAGATGGAATTGGGTATAAGGATAAAAAGGGAATTGTAAAATCTCTATTTTTACCTTTGAGCAAAAGTGAATATATACCCATTCCAAAACCACATCCAAAAAATGATCTTTTTGAAAAAGAATGTGTCAAATCTGAGTCAAACTCTAATATAAGTAAAAGAAGTGCAGATATGACCCAACAGGATCAGGTGAACGATGATGAGAGTTGTGGTGGACAAACGATGGGGTTAGGTCACCCAGGTGCCAATTACTCTACAGTGAATTGGTTCATCTGGAGTCATGACAAGTCTAAAACTATTTTGAATTCGGATGAATGTAATAACTTAACTAAACTGGATGATTGTAATAGTTTATCTAGGATGGATAACTGTAATAGTTTATCTAGGCCGGATGACTGTACTACATTAACATCTAAACTTAATTTAAAGGGCGTTGTGGACCCTGATGATAGGAAGAATCCTATCAAACGCTCAGATATTTGTGTTGACAATGTTATGCCAGTTTGTGTTGATCTTAATGATGCATTCTCTGATAATGAAAATGTATATAGACCATCTCCGTTTGTACCAGAATTAAAAAGAAACAGGTTTGGAAAATTCCTTACTGAAGAAATTCCAGAGTTTACTCCATCATCAACAGATATGTCATGTTCTGAAGAATCACAAAGTGAAACAGATAACACAATTCCTGAAGAATCACAAAGTGATACAGAAAGTGACATTAGCGAGCCAGACTGCAACACAAATAAGGAATCAAGCAACAACAACATTGATGAACCATGTTCCAGTGAAAGCTCATGCTCAAGCAAGATCAAGAGAAGAGCATCAAAACCATCATCATCCAGACCCTCTCCAAAGATCAAGCCAAAGCACTCAAAATGCTTTAGATGTGGAAATGAGGGACATGTGGTTAAAAATTGTCATTTGAAACCCAAACCACAAAGTGATACCAATACCCAAAAATCTTTTTCAGTTCAAATTAAAGATCTTCAAGAAACTATAAGAAGTTTTTTTAAGGTCACAAAAACTTGGAAAAGACAAGAGTCAGTTTTGGGTGAAAATCACGACAGATTAAAACTAAAACAGACCTGGATTCCAAAAGTTACTTAAAATATGGTCTGAGTCGTGATTGTACATAGTGTCTCGTATATTTATCTGTATATTTCTCTTGTTTTATGTATTTTTTTTTTTTTTTGAATAAACTACAGAAATGGTTGATTGCCATGATGAGATATCTATGGCATGTTGATAGCGGGGCGTCAAGGCACATGACGGGATTAAAAGAACTCCTCAAAAACTATCGGTTCATTAATGCTGCGCGCGTTTTCAGTCCAATCCTAAGCAATCGCATGAGACTGCAGTGAAAAGAGTCTTCCGCTACCTCAAAGGAACACCAAAACTTGGTTTATGGTATCCTAAGAGTGATAACTTTGATCTAATCGCCTACTCTGATAGTGATCATGCAGGTTGTAGGATTGACAGAAAATCTGTCTCTGATGGTTGTCAATTTCTGGGTAACAGGCTAGTGTCTTGGCAGAGCAAGAAGCAGACCACCGTGTCCATCTCCACTGCTCAAGCCGAATACACAGCTGCATCCAGTTGTTACTGTAAGGTGTTATGGATCCAAAATCAGCTTTTGGACTACGGTTTGAACGTCATGCATACACCTATTTTTATTGATCATGATGCATGTCGTGACATCGTGAAGAATCCAATTGATCATTCTAAAACCAAACACATTGAAATTCGGATTCACTCAATTCGCGATGCTCACGACAAAGGATATATACAGGTGTTGCCTATGAATACTGCTGATCAAAAGGCAGATATCTTTACAAAAGCTTTCGATAAAAACCGGTTTCATCAGTTGGTTTCATGGCTTGAGATGATAAATTTTGAAATATAAAAAAAAAAAAAAAAAAAAACAAGATTTTTGGGGGAGAAAGTAAACCAGTCCAGTCTTAATGCAAAATTAATTCAGGAAATGATAGGAACTAATCATATCTCGTCAGCATGTGAATAGGACCCAGAGGATGTTGTGGCCTCAAGCAACGATGTGTCGGTAGATTCAGCCTGGAATCAAGTAAACTGCCACTAGGTGATTAACAATGAAGATCTACACGGAAAGCTGGATTCCCACTGTGCTTTAGGTCTGCACAAGCTGAGTCCGGTCATACATAGGTTGAGAAATTAAAAGACACAGAAAATTTTGTGCATAGGTAAATCAAAAGACACCTAAGAGTGCAAGCTACCAATGCGGGGCTAAGAAAAACAAAATTTTTTGAAAAACTGAGCAGCAAAAGACATGCAATGTTAGTGACGTGCAAACATATATAGATAGCTCATCAAACGATCAGATGATCATCTTCTCTGCTTATGGTAACATAGACCTGAAGCTCTCATCATCTGATCAAGATAATGATCATCTTCTCTGCTTATGGTAACATAGACCTGAAGCTCTCATCATTATATTTCAATAAACCTTGAGGATCGGTAGGCCAATACCTAGCACACTGTGGGGTCCATAAAATTTTCGTCAATATTACCGAAAAACATGATAAACAGCATCGCCAAACACATGTTGAAAGAGAAAAGGCATGGATTTAAGTGGACAAGCATACCGACAATTGTTCTTAGGCTGCAGCTATCCAACGGGAAGTTGAAACGGGTTCTGGCAGGTATGGTTAGTATGATCTTGAATGCAGAAGGTGAGACTTGGTAAAACCCCACTTATTAAAATGGTTTTGGGCTTTAAAACTCACTTTTTGGGCCAAATCTTAAACTCTGCGTACTTATTGGGCCCTGCACACTTAACTCAAGTGCGCAGGCCCATCTGTTGACTGTATATATACTGAATCAAATATGGTTAAAAAGTTTTATCTTCTTTAACACTTTTTACTAACCATAATTACCTGTTCATCACCTTGTTTATCATCATCACCATTCATCATCGTTCATCATCATCATCACAACATAATCACCCCAAATCACACCCTAATCACCCCAAATCAAACCTCATTTCCTTGTTTGTTGATTCGTATCTACTGATTAAGGTAGATTTCATATTACTAATGGTTTACTGCTTGAGATAATTGACAGGATCAATGCAGCAGATAAAGAAAAGGATGATAGGGAGAAGGCTGCTCATGCTGCTGCTGGTGCAGAAACTACTCAACCTGAAGTCGATACTGCTTCAGAGGTACATACTGAAGAACCTGCAACAGTAGCCGATCCTAAAGGAACTGCAACAGAATCAACTCAAGCTCCTCAAGCAGTTGAAGAAGATCTAGTCGCGCTATACATGCAAGACCCCCCTGAACAGGTTGAGGGGGAGCAAAGCGAGGTCGAGATAAATTGAAGATTGAAGAACTGGTAGCTGTGGTCTAGGGGGAGTATTGTTGGGTTATATTGAGACCACAGTTACCAGATTAGAGACTTTTGATAGCCTATTGTATAGCTTGATAGTTGAAGGACTTAATAAGTAATTAAGACATAGTTTTGTGAAACTCTAGCTGGTTTGCGCACTTAAGCAAGGGGCCCTGCGCACTTAGCTTAAGTGCGTAGGCCCTTGTGCTCTGCCTATATATAGGATGTTATGTGTGCAGCTAGGGTTTAGGGTTTTTGGTCATCTTAGAACACAAAGAGAATTTAGCAAACTTGAGTGTATGTATCCATGGTGCTTTGATGTTTTATCATTAATGGAAAGCTTGAATTTCAGTATCTTGTGTGTCGGTTTTTCATTTGTTTATCTAGTTTCTTGGATTGTGAAGATTAATCACTTAAAACACCTAACAAATAGGTGTTTCTAAGTGATAACAATCTTGTGCACTTGAAAGATCTAGTATTTTGGGACTACAGCCAGCAGCTCAGCCTGTCGCTAAGGCGCCATACCGTCTAGCTCCGACCGAGATGAGAGAGTTAATGGAGCAGCTGCAAGACCTTCTTGATAAGGGTTTTATCCGACCGAGCATCTCTCCGTGGGGTGCTCCAGTGTTGTTTGTGAAGAAAAAGGATGTTAGTATGCGTATGTGCATCGACTATCGAGAGTTGAATAAACTCACAGTGAAGAACAAATATCCTTTACCGCGTATAGACGATTTATTTGATCAGCTTCAGGGTGCAAAGTGGTTCTCGCGAATAGATTTGAGGTCAGGCTATCATCAGCTACGGGTTAGAGAGGAAGATATTCCAAAGACCGCCTTTCATACACGTTACGGCCACTATGAGTTCTTGGTCATGTCATTCGGGTTGACAAACGCCCCTACGGCATTTATGGACATGATGAATCGGGTATGTCGGCCGATGTTGGATCGTTCAGTGATTATTTTTATCGATGACATCTTGATTTAGTCGAAGAATGAAGGCGATCACAGGGGTCACTTGCGGGAAGTATTAGAGACGCTACGGAAGGAGAAGCTTTATGCCAAGTTCTCCAAGTGTGCTTTTTGGTTGCGCGAGGTTCAGTTTTTGGGGCACGTTATTAATTCCGAAGGGATCATGGTGGATCCTGTCAAGATTGAGGCGGTAGTAAAGTGGAGTCCCCCTAAGACTCCTTCAGAGATTCGTAGCTTTTTAGGCTTTGCTGGTTATTATAGGAGATTTATTCAAGATTTCTCCATGCTAGCATCACCATTGACTCGGTTGACTAAGAAGGATGCAAAATTTGTATGGGGTACGGAACAGGATATCGCATTCGAATAACTAAAGAAGAGGTTGACCCAAGCACCAGTTTTGACATTACCGGAGGGAACAAATGACTTAGTGGTGTATTCAGATGCTTCATATCAAGGTTTGGGTTGTGTTTTGATGCAGCGTGGGAAGGTAATTGCCTACGCTTCGAGACAGTTGAAAAATCATGAGGCTAACTACCCTACTCATGATCTGGAGTTGGCAGCGGTGGTATTTGCACTTAAAATTTGGAGGCATTATTTGTACGGCGTCAGGTGCACCATCTATACGGACCACAAAAGTTTGAAATACTTCTTCGAGCAGAAATATTTAAACATGAGAGAACGAAGATGGCTAGAGTTGATTAAAGACTATGATTGTGAAATCCTTTATCACCCTGGGAAAGCAAATGTGGTTGCTGATGCTTTGAGTCGTAAGGAGAGTCACGCGCCTATACGAGTAAAGTCATGCCAGTTGGTTGTAACTCCGGACTTCTTGACACTATTGAAGGAAGCACAGACTGAGTCACTTCGTGAGGATAGGTTGAAAGGTGAACGAATATTCGGGCAACATGGGATGTTGATTGAAAGTGACCAAGGTATTAGATTATGGGGCAATCACATGTGGGTACCAGTTTTCGGAGGGTTTAGAGAAAAGATACTCGACTAAGCTCATAAGTCCAGGTATTCAATTCATCCGGGTGCCACAAAGATGTACCAAGACCTAAAGAAAGACTACTGGTGGCCGGGCATGAAGTATGATGTAACCCAATATGTAGGTAAATGTTTGACGTGTCTACAAGTGAAAGCAGAGCATTAGAAACCATATGGGAAGATTCAGCCGTTAGAGATTCCCGAATGGAAGTGGGAACACATTAAGATGGACTTTATCACTAAATTACCAAAGACAGCAAAGGGTCATGACACCATATGGGTAATCGTGGATCGACTGACCAAGAGCGCCCACTTCTTACCGATCCGAGAGACATTGACATCAGAAAAATTATCAGAATTGTTTATTAATGAGGTAGTAGCACGACACGGGGTACCCGTGTCTATTGTGTCGGATAGAGACACTCGGTTCACGTCAAAATTTTGGAAACGATTTCATGAGGCAATGGGAACACGGTTACATATTAGCACAGCGTATCACCCTCAAACAGATGGGCAGTCGGAAAGAACTATTCAGACGCTTGAGGACATGCTTCGAGCCTGTATTATAGATTTCGGTGGGAGTTGGGATAGCCATCTGCCATTGGCAGAATTTTCTTATAACAATAGTTATCACGCGACGATAGGAATGCCACCATATGAAATGCTTTATGGCCGGAGGTGCAGGACTCCCGTTTGTTGGGGAGAAATTAGGCAAAAAGAATTAGGAAGCTTGGATGTGGTTAGGGCCACGTCAGAGAAATTTGATCAGATTAAAATGCGTATGAAAGCTGCCCAGGATAGACAAAAGTCATATGCTGACAAACGACGACGACCTATAGAGTTTGACGTTGGGGACCGGGTTATGCTTAAGGTCTCCCCAGGGAAAGGTATAATCAGGTTTCGGAAGCGAGGTAAGTTGAGCCCACGATACATCGGACCATTTAGAATCTTGGCGCGCGTTGGCGAAGTCGCTTACCGGTTAGAATTACCAGATGAGTTGGCAGGGATTCATTCAACATTTCATGTATCTCACTTGCGCAAGTGTTTAGCGGATGAAAATGCACATGTGCCACTAAATGATATAGAGGTTGATGAGAGATTGAATTACATTGAAGAACCGGTAGCAATACTGGACCGGATAGAAAGGCACCTAAGAAACAAAGTCATTTCCTTGGTTAAAGTGCAATGGAAGCACATGAAGGGTTCTGAGGCTACTTGGGAGCCCGAAGATGAGATGATGAAACACTACCCGCATTTGTTTCAGGTTTCGAGGACGAAACCTACTGTAAGGGGGGTAGACTTGTAACGCCTCTACTTCCTAAATATTATTGTTGTAAAGTTTTGGGTACAATTTTCATTAACAACACTTGTGTTTATACTTTGGAAACAAGTTACCACAAGGAACAACCCAAGGGACCTCAGTGCAATTTATGATTGTGACTTCTGTTTAAAAACCTCACATCATAGCATAATTGGCATTCGTCTCTTGTAACCCTACGGCCGCAAACAGAAGAAGAAGAACCGTAGGACATCAATCCATCGATCCTCAGGTTATTGTCATCGTTGTTGCTCGAACCCGGTACCGGACTCTGTGACGATCACTTATCACAACCCGGGATTTCGGTCACGCTCGTATTCGGTTGTCACTCGCAACGGTCGTCTATTTGGTTTCGAGACATCGAGCGGCGCATTCCGGTCGTTGAGCTCATTCTTGGGTCCGTTCTTCTCTAAAGTTACTAGCTTTTGTTAACTCCTGCGCTTTATTAAGGTGAGTTCTATCGCCCAAGTTTATGTGTTTACTGTTTTCGGGCTGAGGTACATGTTTAAATATTTTTTTAACTAGTAGGTATACATGCGTTTTGTGTTAACATTTTTAACTAAAATAAGTGTCTGCCTTCATGTGGGATTCTTTACATTTTTGGGTCATGTGCCCTTTAGTCGTTGCCTTCGGGGTGGCGACAGATTATGCACGGTGGGAATCGTCGATCTAAGTGGTGGTGTCGACGTAACCCAATCGTCGTTCCTTTCAGGGAGACGACAAATTATGCGGGATGGGATTCGTCGATCTAAGTGGTGGTGTCGACGTGACCCAATAGTCGTTACCTTTGGGGTGGCGGCAGATTATGCGGGAAGGGAACCGTCGATCTAAGTGGTGGTGTCGACGTGTCCTATAGTTGTTACCTTCAGGGTGGCAACAATTTATTGTTGGTCGCGTTTGGTGACCTGGGCATATAGTCACTGTACTTATGCCAAGTTTCTAAATGATTGCAAAATGTATTTATTGGAATAAAAAGACGGTTAAATGTTTTGAACTAATGTGCGATTTAAAACTTATTACTATAGAACTCACTCAGTGTAGCTGACGTTTTAGCATGTATTTCAGGTAAGGAAAAGGTCTGAATGATGGCGGCTCCTTGGCAATCACAACAGTTACCCCACATTTATGAGTGTTCATGGCATTCCCGTACCGGATGATTTAGTACTTGTTGATTTTTTTTATTTTGCGAGATTTGACGTTGCCGGTACTTTGTTTTTTTTTTCGCTGCGTAATTGGTGAACTTTTCAGACTAGAACTATGTGTGATTTTCTAAATACCAACAAGTAGGGCTTCCGGGTTTTGGGGTCTTACAATAACAAAATATCTAAAGTGAATTAAACCTGAAAAATAAGCATAAAAAAACTTTTCTGATAGAAAATTAGAGTGTATGAACCTGAAAAATAAACATAAACAAAAAATTAGCATGAATAACAGAATATGTAAATTTATTAAATGAAAGAGCATAACCGAAAAGCAAAAGCTTAGAAGAAAAGCAAAAAACTTTGTTGGTTACAAAACTGAATGATATAAACATGAAAATAAGCATAAAAAACAACATCAGGATGAAACACAAAACATGTATCTAATAAAAAACCAAACAGATAGAAACATGAAAGTTATGAACCTGAAAATAACCATAAACAAAAACATCTTGATTACACTTTTCTGATAGAAACTTGATAGTTATAAACCTGAAAATATTCAGAAATAAAAATAAAAAATTAGTATGAAACACAAAACATGTAAATTATTAATATAATTATTAAATAAATAATACGATCAAACCTTCATTATATTATGGGAAACCCTAATAGGAGAGGTGCCAACCAGCGTTCAAAAAACCCTACGGCTGACAGTGATGATCCAGCCACAAGAACTACTTTCTACGTTACAAATATATCGGATAGGGTTACGGGTTTGAAGCTTCGTGAAGCTTTCGGTCCTTTTGTTCGTGTGACGGATGCATGGGTTCCTAGGAAGCGTTCTGTAAAGGGTAGGGTCTTTGGGTTTGTGCGTTGTCAAAAAATCAAAGATCCGTACCCTATCTTGCAAACTCTAAATGATATTCATATTTTGGATTCCCAGATTTCTGTTTCGTTAGCCATGTTTGACAGGCAGCATAGGAAGATTCCTTATGTCACTGATGAGCCGGTAAAGAAGGCATGGGTGCCGCGTGAGAAAACCATTGTGGATGAGGATTTTCCTCCCATTAAATCAGTTTTCATTGGGGCATCTGGATCAAAGAAGTCGTTGAATATTGATCTGGCAGAGGCGGAGTACCCTTCGCATTGTAGAGGTAGGGCTGTGATAGGTGTTGCGGAAAATATTGCGAAACTTCATTCTGTGAAGGTGATGTTGGCGAAGGCAGGCTTTGTGGAGGTTGCGGTGTCTTACATTAGAGGGTTGTCTGTTATGATTACGTTCCGTGATAAAGACGAGATGGAGTATTTTTCGACCAGTTTTGAAAACGGTTGGAAGGAGGTTTTTGGTTCGGTGTCCCCTTGGACCGGTCAAAATCTTCCTTTTGAACGTATCGCTGTGTTGAAGGTGGTGGGACTGCCGGTTTCGATACGGGATAGTGTGGTTTACGATAAGGTGGGCAATCTGTTTGGCAAGGTGGTATGGCCGTCGGATTTTTCATGGACGGAAGTTGATAATTCTGCTGGGTTTTCACATGTTCTGACTCAGTCAGCATCTCGTATTGAAGAAGAGATTCTTGTTCATTGGAAAGGTTCTTCGCATAATGTTTGGGTGGTGGAGGAACATTCTGCTTGGGTCCCGGAGTTTGAAGAGGTCGATCATGCTCGTGATTTAGATGAGATGGAGGAGGGGGAAATCAGGGATGGTGTGCCGGAGACTCAAGGCGACGGTTCGGCCGGAGAAGAAGCCGTTACGAAATCTCAGCCGGACTTGTCGGGTGATGTTAATGCTCCTGTTGACTTTCCTTGTGGGAGAGAAAATGTTGTAGGCGCCAATTTTTCAAACGGAGTGGGCCAGTCTGGTCCAAGTGATGTTGGGCCTCTTGGGATGGGTCATTTGTCTTGTTTTACCCCTAATGGGATTTGTTTTAATCAGGGCCACTCTGAAGCTTTTAAGAGTAGGAAAAGATCAAGAGTAGAGTTCCAAAGCTCACCGGAGGATGTTATTCCCTGTCGCGTAGCTTCGGATCCAGTTTTACAAAAGGAGGGGCAAGAAGTTCCAGATTTGAACACTCCGGGGGTGGATATGGAGGTAAACGATGGTAATCTTGAGTCAAGCCAGGAGGTGCAACCTATGTTTCAGGAGATGTTAACCTCAGGTAACCTTAATACTGTGCCGCCGGATAATGTTAACTTGCAAAATGAGGCGGAAATTATAAATAATGAAGTCGCTGATACTGTCTGTATTAATAATCTGGTTGGGGTGAATTTGAATAATTTTGAAGGCTTAGTGGTTAGGGAGGTTATTTCGGAATTTGAGGCGGTGGTTGATCAATGAATCTATTAACTCTTAATGTTTGTGGGATTAGGAGTAGTGGCAAGATTGGGTGGATTAAGGGGTTGAAATTAAACCATGGGGTTGACTTTCTGGCGGTTCAGGAGTCGAAAATTTCTGATCCGCCGGGTTGGGTACTCTCAAAGTGTTGGGGTAATTCTGCTTATAGTTTCGATTGTGTTGATTCTGATGGTGCTGCAGGAGGTCTAATCTGTTGGTGGGATCCTTCTGCGTTTGCTCAAACGGGTAGTATTAAAGCACGTCATGTCCTAATTGTTTCTGGAGACATTATTAATGTAGGGGTACATGTCAATATTGCAAACGTTCACGCCCCAAATGATGTTGCTGGAAGAAGGAGGTTCTGGAATGATTTACTGTTTTTTAGAAGGTCTTTGACTGGGCTATGGATTTTTTTGGGGGATTTTAACGAGGTGAGATCCATCAATGAAAGGGTAAATTCAGAATTTTTTATGCAAAATGCGATTCACTTCAATAATTTCATTGAGGGGGCGGGTTTATTCGAGTCTAATATGGGTGGTCATACGTTTACCTACATGTCAAGTGATGGGGTTAAGTTGAGTAAGTTGGATAGGTGTTTGGTGGACAATGATGTGATGACTAAGTGGCCTAACGCGGTTCTAACAGCTCTTCCCAGACACTTGTCTGACCATAGTCCGCTGATATTGGCGTTGAAGAGTTTGGATTATGGTCATTCGCCTTTCAGGTTTTATAATTCTATGCTTCAAATCCCGGGTTTTGTAGAGTATGTTAGCTCCATTGTTGATTTGTTTGTGTTTGATGGCCCGGCGGATGTTGCTTTGGCAACTAAGCTCAAATGGCTTAAAGGTAGGATACGGGTTTGGGTTGATGCTGATCGTAGACGAAGGGAGGTTAGATATGTTCAAAGTAAGAATCAGGTATTGGAATTAGAACGTCTTGCGGATACTAGATCGTTATCAGTAATGGAATTGAACTCTAGAGTGGAAGCGAGAAAGGTAGTGCTCGAAGAGGAGAGATTGAAAGGCTTGGATGCACAACAAAAGTCGAGAACAAGATGGGCTTTTGACGGGGATGATGTAACAACCGGCAAAAATAAGGTAATTCCGTACAAATTAATTAATATATGATTAACGTAATTAAATGCAATTATGTGTGATTTAATTATCAAGGCCTTAGGAGATAGCAATTTCCAAATAGTGCATAGGAATGCATACGTTTAATGGTAAAACATGATTGGATCATGTGCGAATAAACTATCCGGTATGGACGTTGGCAGTTACCCGGTAATAATTAAATAAACGAAAAGGATCCCGGAAACCCAGGATATAAAATAAAGGGTATTTTCACAAAATATAATGAGTTTTGGAACTCCAAAACTATAAGTGGAAACGTCTTGTACAAATCTCCCGGTAACGAATAAAATGCGCGTACCGCACCCGATACGCGTATAACTCATAATTTCACCCGGCAAAGGCCTAAATAACCAATCAACGCTTAAATTAGACTATGTTTAAGGGTTATTAAAGGTGTTTTTAATGTCCGAATAACGCGCAATTAAAACCCGAAAAAATACCCGAACGACACCCGGACGACGAGGGATTTAACTTAACAAATATTGGGTAAATATTTGAAGTTGTGGACCCCACCTAGACCCACCAAGGGCCGGCCTAAATGGCCTTGTAACCATCTTGCAAGTTGCTTTAATAATAACCTACTAATCTAATAAGCATGCATGGGATATTAAGCATGATAATGTGTAAGATTTCACAAGTACAAAGCATGCAATAAACTTGCTTTTGTGTAAGGAATATTTCGGCCATATGGCCATAAAATCCAAGACAAAATCCACCTAATGATACACTAAGTACATACACTTGATTTTATAGATCTCATGTAAAGATTTGGAAAGATTACAAATATTTAGCAAAGATTTACAAGTTAACTCCCTCCCACACACCAAAACTTACGGCCCAAGCACCCTTAATAATATCCATCCAAGATCATCCCTTGTACTACATAAATCTCTCAAATCCTTGGAAAGATTATATGCAATCTATGGAAGATATGGTGATATTATATAACATGTGTTAGATACTTGAAGAAACAAAGCAAAATCTTCTTCTTCCTTTCTTCTTTGAGCCGTGAGTTTCATCATCCACCACACACATTTCTTTCAAGTTTTTACATCTCCAAATCACTCAAAACAATCCATCATCCAAACCCCTATTGTGTGTTTCAAGAGCTTGGAGCTAAACCACTTGGAAGAACACACTAAACCCCTCCCAAATCCAAGGTTTTTGTCTTCCCTAGCCTTGTGCTAGTAGTAAGCTTCTTAGCCTTGTTTTTGATTATTATTATTCATGTATGTGTTCTTAGAAGCAAGTTGTACATGAAGGGTTTAAAAGGTGGTTTGAAACATAATCTTTAAATGGTTTTACATGAGTAAAATGGGTGACTAAAGATGTGTAAATAAATCATGGATTGGATGATGATAAAGTAGTGTTCTTGGAAATATATATAGTTTACACTTAAACTAAGTAGGATGATGATTTGGTTAAGATTTGTGGAATGAACTTGAATATGTTAAAAAGTAACCTTAATCATCTTATTATGATCATCCATGGTATAATATATGGTGGAACATGTTAGAAGTTCAAGAATAAAGAAGATGAAAAATTAAAGTTACCTACTTAGAAGAATGATATTTTGCTAAAATGGGCAAATACGTAAAACACACATATAAGTAGTCTTATATATGGAATATAAGACTAATAAAAGTGTTTTGGTACAAAAATAACTTGCCAATAAAAAGTTGAATCTTCAAAGTCTACTATTTTGAGTGAAAAATGTTAGCTTTGGAAGTTAGAGTGGAAAAATGCAACATTTGAAAGTTAAGGGACTAATATTGTAACTTTGAAAGTTAGAGGACTAAAATGGATATTTTAGAAACTATTAGTCCAAAAATGCAAGGATGGAAAGTTTGGTGTCAAAAGTATAAGTAATAAATTTCTAAGGATGATTTGGGTAAATACTAGTAGATATACTTGGGTATTTTTGTATAAAAGTATATTTTTGAAAGTTATAAAAATATGGATGGTATTGACATAAGGATTTTTATAAAATAGAGACCTTATAAAAATATTAAACAAACTTGAGAAACTTATACGAAAATGAATACTTTTATATAAATGGGAATATAAAAGTATTGGAAACATTTTTGTAGTTAAGTTAACAAGTTGGATTAAAATACTTAAGTATTTTAAATCTTCCAAGTAACATGTGTTAGGAGGAGGAAATATGGATAATATTTCTATAAAACACATGTTGGGGAAAACTTGGAAAAATTAACTATTCGAGCTAAGATACCGAACTAAGACACGTTAACGAAACGTGCACGGACAAAACATGAGAAAAATGCCATTGCGGCAAGATGAGAAAATATATATTTTTAGGAAGTAAAATATATATATACATGGGTGAAAATTAACAAACACTTTCCTAAGTGTTAAAGGAATTATTCGTGGGAGAAAAATATAACATAAACAAATAAGACGTTAAACAAACGTATATACTTAACAAGAAAAATTACACATTTATATGTATGTACGCTCGTCTCGGCAAAACTCTAGTATACCTACTTAATGGGAAAGTAGATATGTGGGAAGGAAAGCCGCGACGAGTAGACAAAGATATATATGCGTATGCCGTACCAACAAGATCCTAGTATATTTATTTGAATGGGAAAATAAATATACGGTATGGTGAGTTGAATCGGGTGTTAAGAATATACAATCGAACGACAAGATCTTAGCATATTTGTTTAAATGGGAAAACAAATGTGTGGCAAAGTGAGTCGGGTCGAATGTTGAAATATATATTATATCGAGCGATGCGATCTTAAGTATAATTATTTAAATGGGAAAATAATTATATGTTAAGTGAAGTCGAGTCGATGATAATAAGGTACAAGTTAAGGAAATATTAACAAGAGTAATATATAACTTGTAACACAAAGGGTAATCTAACGCCAACGAAACCTAGGATACGCGCTTAATTAAACGGGATTTGGAATAACTTGTGGTCGGAAGTTGGGTGTACAACTTGCCAAGGCACATGCACTATAGGAATAGTGACTTATACGTCTAGGACGTTTGTAGGTGCGAGACCCTCTATGCTATCTACTTAGTGAGCCAGACAGTGTTTCAGGTGAGTTTCACGGCCCCATTTTACTGTTTTAACTGGGGGAAAGATATGTTTGTCAAACGTTGTCACATGTTGAAATGTTTTCAAAGGTTAAAATGTGATAAGTGGTATGATGAGTACTTGAGCAGTGATCGCCACTCGGGGTTGAGTCCTCTCTTCCGTAATCATTAATTCAGGGAAATGAAACCGAAAGAATATTTGGATAGTACTATTGGTGCCTGACAAGGCCCACCCCTAATCGATAGCGTCGATTATGCATCGGCGTATGCCTGGGGTGCACGTATTCTGAAATTAAGTCGTTGGGTTCCGAGGAGCGACTTGGAGCGGGGCATTATTATTAGTCTTGGTTTGGTTATGGGGCTCAAGGGGTTGCTCATCATTATAGTTTGTAGGAGCTAGCTACTCCTTACAAAGGCCACAAGTTGTGCAGGTTTCGCACATGTTGTAAAAACGGAATATCGATCGACAAGATCCTAGTATAATTATTTAATGGGAAAATAATTATACGGTAAAGTGAGTCGAGTCGATGGTTGTGAAAATGTTGCTGTTATGAAACTAAAACCTGTGAACTCACCAATATTTTATATATTGACGTCTTTTTAAACATATCTTTCAGGTAACTAAGTGCTGAATAGATATGGGGCTAGTGCGGTGGAATTCGGGATGTCGGATACTGGTCGGGGTTTCATTCATTGTTATCATCGGGTTGGAACATAAACCGAAATACGCCCCACATTGAAACTTAATGTTCATCGTTTTATGTAATGCCATGTGCAATATTGTAAACGAGATACTCATTTTCGACATCCTAATAAATTGATCTTTTCCAATTAAATATAGTTTGTGTTAATCTTGACTTTGATATGCTTTCGAGCGTTGCGCCACGTGTTTCCGCCATTGGCGTGGTGTGACAGATGAAAACTCCAAATATTTTCATGGTGTCATAAGGATGAATATGGCATCTAATAGAATTCATGGCGTTCGGTGTGATGGAGTGTGGTTCGATGACCTGGTTGTGATAAAAGAAAAGATCGTTGATTTTCTCTCTAATAAATTTTCTTTTAATGCAGGTCCTAAGCCTCAGTTTATTATTCCGGATATTGTTCAGTTAACGGCTGATGAGGTTCTTTCGCTAGATGCTCCTTTTTCGGTGGATGAAATCACTAATGCCGTTTTTGACTGTGATGGTGGAAAGGCGCCCGGTCCGGACGGATTCAATTTCACATTTATCCAAAAATTCTGGTCGTTGCTGAAAACGGACTTCATAAAGATGTTTGAAGAGTTTTATGTGAATGGTTTTATCCGGGAAGGGTGCTTCTCGGCTTTTATTGCTTTGATACCAAAGGGTAGGGCCCAAGCTACTTTGGCGGATTACCGGCCGATTAGTTTGGTGGGTATTCTCAACAAAGTATTATCTAAGGTCCTGGTGCATCGGCTTAAAGGTGTTATTCCAAGATTAATATCGGAGGAACAAACCGCCTTTATTTGTGAGAGAAATATTCTAGACGGGCCTCTAATTTTAAATGAAACGGTTGTATGGTTGAGGAGGATGAAAAGAAAGGCCCTTTTCCTTAAAGTGGATATTGAGAAGGCTTATGATTCGGTTAGATGGGATTTTTTGGAAGACGTTTTGACACAGATGAATTTCTCTCCTAAATGGCTTGGTTGGATCATGTCTTTAGTTCGATGTTCTCGTGCCTCGGTGTTGGTGAATGGGTCTCCTATGGCGGAGTTTTCGTGCCAACGGGGACTTCGTCAAGGGGACCCGTTATCCCCTTTTATATTTATTCTCGCAATGGAGCCTCTCAACCGTATTATGAAAAGAGCGAGTCATTTGGGGGTTTTCCACGGGATTAGAGTTGGTGGTAGTGGTCCTTTGATCTCTCATTTTGCTTATGCCGATGATGTGATTGTTTGTGGAGAATGGTCGATTATGAATGCAAAGAACTTAAGGCGTCTTTTAAGAGGCTTTTATCTCATCTCGGGTTTGAAAATCAGCTCTAAGAAGAGTCGAGTTTATGGGGTTGGGGTGGAAGGAAATGAGGTTGCTAGTATGGCTTCGGTAATTCATTGTTCGCATGGTACCTTTCCCTTTACCCATCTAGGGATTCTGATAGCTATTAATATGAATCTTGTAAAGATTTGGGACCCGGTTTTAGAGAAGGTGAAGAAGCGTCTATCAGCATGGAAAGCTAAATGCCTCTCATATGGTGGTCGTATTACCCTTTTAAATTCGGTCTTTGAGCGCCCTTCCTTTGTACTTTTTTTCGCTATTTCGGGCACCTATTCAAGTGTTAGAAAATTTGGAGCGTATCCGTCGGAAGTTTTTTTGGGGAGGGTCGGATGAAGTTGATAAACTTAGCTGGATGGCTTGGGAAAAAGTGGTGAAACCGGTTCATTATGGGGGTATTGGTTTGGGTGTGCTAAGAGACGCCAACTTAAGCCTTTTATCCAAATGGTGGTGGAGGTTCAAAACAAACCAAAACGACCTTTGGTGAAAGGTGATTTGGGCAATCCATGGTGGTGGCCGAGGATGGTATTGTATCCCAGTTAAGATGTCGTTTTCTGGACTGTGGAAACAGATTTCCTCTGTCCCAAAGCTGCTGGGAAACTTAAATTTGCAGCCGCATAAGATGATTAAAGCAAAGCTGGGTTGCGGGTTAAACATAAGCTTCTGGTCAGATTGGTGGATAGCCGATGATCTGCTGCAGAATTTGTTCCCGCTATTGTTCGAGCTTGAAAAAAATAAGTCTTGTGCAGTGGCGGATAGGGTGCGGACTGATTTGCAGAGTAATCAATTTGTTTGGGACTGGCGAAGGGCTATTCTTGCTGATGACGAACTGGTACAGCTGCACGATTTGATTTTGCTGCTCGCTGATGTCCAGGTATCTGCTGCTGCTGATTCTTGGGCTGCACAAATGGATGGGTCAGGTAGCTTTGAGGTCCGGCTGATAAAAAAGTGTATTGTCGAGTCGATAAATCAGGTTCCGGACGTTCGGTTTGAGTGGTGTAATTGGGTACCAACCAAAGTAAGCATAGTCGCATGGCGGGCGTTTCATGATCGATTACCGACTGCGGATGCGTTAGCTCATAGAAACATTTATGTTGATTCCCCTGTGTGCAAGATGTGTGATATTCACGTGGAGTCCGCGGAACATCTGTTTACTGGCTGTCCGGTGGCGTTGGAGGTGTGGCCGCGGATTTTTTCATGGTGCCAGGTTCCCAACTGCTTCGCTTTTCATGTTCGGGATCTCTTACTTTGTTTCAAAACGGCCAAGTCTACTCCTCGTGCAAGAAAGGCGTTCCACGGGGTTGTCCTTACCACGTTTTGGAGTTTATGGAAAGCAAGGAATGGGCTTATTCACAACCAAAAGCCGGTAGTGGTGCGGAATGTTCTTGACGAGATAAAAATTATGAGCTATCTATGGATCACAAATAGAGGGAAGATGTCGGGTATGTCATGGGACTCGTGGGGTAGATTCGATACGACAAAGATGGGGTAATTGTGGGGTGCTTGTGTTTAGTTCTTGTTGTTTTTTGTCGTTGTCGGTTTATTTTTCAGTTGTAATCCCAGACTTTCTTGCTAGCACCTTGTTGGCGTTTTAATAAAGTTTTGTTTGGCCGTTCAAAAAAAAACCTTCATTATTATTATTATTATTATTATTATTATTATTATTATTATTATTATTATTATTATTATTATTAAAAAAGAATTGTGAGAGAGTAGAGGTTTTAGCTGGTTTGAAGATTCTTGACTTCTCTGTCCATTTATATAGATGAGAGTAATTGACTGAGGGCAGAGAAATTCAAATTTTGAATTTGGAGCTTAAAATTAAAAGTTGTATGCTTTCACTCTCTCTAAACATCTGTCGATATGGACTCCTTATACTAAACAAATGTTCTTGAGTGTTCCACTGTAAACAACAGTGGTGAAGTTTTTAATTGTTGGCCCATATTTTGCAAGTGGCATTATTTAATTCCGTTAAATGAGTGGCTGACGATTTGTCTTGAATATTTTAATCAGACTTTATAACGTCATCTTTTGCATCATCGAAGCATTCTCTATGTGTGCCACATCAGCTTTCATTTGTTAAAAATCTTGACACATCAGCCTTGCTGACATCACTCATGCTTCTCCTATTATGGAAAGTATATATATATATATATATATATATATATATATATATATATATATATATATATAGGCTATGTATCTAGTGGAAACCTTTGTGAGTTGTGGAAACTATGGAAACCCATCCTATGGATCCTATGTGGCCACGTCTCCCCTCATCCCATTTGCTCACAAGGGCAAGATTGTAAGTTTGATATCTCTTTTCAATGAGCATAAAGCTGATCTAGTACATCACTGACACAACCTTCACTTTTCCAACATCAACTCTTTTCACCATTTTGTACTATAAATCTTCCATGAATCTTTTGTATTAAATTAGCATCTTTAAGTTAATTAAAACCTTCTTTTGTTCACATCCAGCACATTCAGATCCATATTATTTTTCAACATTTTCATCTAAACCTTAAATACATTCCCACAGATCTAACATCAGATGCATATTATCTTAAACCCCTTCGATCAAATTCCAAGGGTAAATATAATACCCCAGACCTCACCTAATTTAATTTTGGTAAATGTTTCAATTTTGACCTTATTATTCATCACTTGTTGATCGAATTAAGTTTTCATTGTATGATTGTGTATAGCCGTTGATCTTTTTTCTAAATATATTTTACACCGAGCAAGGCCTCCTCGTCTTCTCCGTCTATCTATACTCGACACCGTAGCCATCAGGTCGTGGAAAAAAACAGAGGATAACGTCGGCGGTCGTTTTGGGGTTTGTTGGTGAACGACTGATCTACGGGTGGTTGGTGAACGGATCTGGTTAGAGAGGCGGTGAACAAATGGGTGGTTGAACGGGTCTGTTTGATTTATAACAGATGATAAGGTACACACCGAATTGAAAAGAAGCCTACTCAATATGTACGGTTTTTTTATCAAGATCCAACGGGTTTTTTTATCATGATCCAAGGATGTGTACGGTTTGTACATTCAAGATCCGGTAGATTTTTTTATCAGGTAGCTGGGTTTTTTTTTTCAAGATCTCCCACTTTTTATGTTTTTTTTTTTAGTTTTTTCTTAGATCTTGTATGAAGATTTGAAAGAGATGATTCAAATGTTGATGGAAAGCCAAATCAAAATAAATAATCTTTTTATTTTTTAAATAGATCTGAAGTGTGATTTTCTAATTTATGATGATAAATAATATTACCTTTCACTATTTAGCTTTTACTTAAGTTCTATGTTGAAGTTTTGACAAGTGATTTGCAAATAATTTTGAGTTCTATAAAGGACTTGAGTATTGTTGAAGCCAACGTACCTTCTATACGTTGGTTGAATCATCTGTGTATGCTAGAGGTTGTAATTTTTATCTTAACTAGGTCATAGGAAAAATTGGGTTATGTTTTATCTCACTTTTGTTCCCTTCAATTTGCTACCCGTTTTATGTAACACATTCTAACAAATCCGTTTTAACCGTTTTTGACTTTAGTCTAGTGTTTTACCAATCTCTTTTTTTGTGCATCCTTTGTAGGTGGTTAGATTGGATGATGAAGATGAGAAAAAGGCATTAATTTTGGATGTTTTTTTTTTCTTATAACATTTTTAAGTTGTAATCATTTGTTGTTTTTTTCGTGTAATATTGTTACAGATTTATATTACAGTAGAATTTTTTATAAGTTGTTACAGATTTTCACATGTAAATACTTATAGTTCATATTTTTTCAATGTTACAATGTTAAATGTTTTAGTTACATGTATCTGCATATGTCACTAGAAATATATCCAGTGTAACATATTTTGTAACCATTAATTATACATACGTAACTAGAGTTATTACATATGTAGTTGGTATTGTTATATATGTAAAATAAAAATATATAAATATGAGTGTTCGTAATTAAACATGTAACTCGGTTTGTTACACATTAATAGTTCAAAAAATCTCTTCAAACTATTTAGCTTTACTTAGACCATAGGTAATGGTTAATGCCCATAAGAGGCATTTTTTGACACATCATCATTATAATGCCCCTTTAAAAGATGTGTAATGGTTATAACTCATTTTAATGCCCTTTTAATTACTACTTTCCTTATTTTTTTTTTCCCTCTTTGGGCATTATACTAGAAATGTCCCTCCTTTTTCTTGCCCCTATAATGCTCACATAATGCCCATTACACATGGTCTAAGTAACGTCATAAATGTTTATTTAATACTAGTTACAATTTGTAACATATGTGTATTTTTTATTTTTTATAAAGATCAGATGTTGTATGCACTTGCATACATGGAGAAATAAATGCCCATTTGAATTATTAAATAATGATAAATGATCTCGAAAGATCAACTGTACAAAACTAGGACAATATATTTTAAGATAAAGTTGAGAGAGGTTTGTGACTTGATTTGACATCTTTTGTTTTTATGATGAGTGAAGGAAACGAAAATCTTTGAAATATGCTTTAAATTTGTTAAGTGTTATGAAAGGAACTGATTTGACTTTTTGTTAGTAAAAGTAGAAATGATGGCATTGATTTTCCTAACACACTCTTATGCACTTTACCATACTACCCCTTTCCATTCATACAAATAAAAAGGACGTTTGATTAATAATATAAAATGACTAGATCAATCTCAACCATTGATGTTGGGTAATCAATGGTCACCATATGATTTCTTGAGTTTCTCCAACTCAATGAAGTTTCTAAATTATCCATATCATATATATATATATATGTATGTGTGTGTGTATATATATATATATATATATATATATATATATATATATATATATAGGTTTAGGATCCTGTACAAAGTACATTTTTCGTGAGAAGTGTAAGAAGGACTAAGAATTGACATGTAGACATCATGTTTTGGATTTAGGAATGATTTTTTAGGTTGTTTTAACTTGAAAAACACCAAACACAACAATCTAAAACACAATACAATGTATTATAGTCATTAAATTTAAAAAACAGCTAAAACACAAACTTAACGCTTAAAACACACTGCTAATGTTCTTAGCATGGTGTTTTAAGTTTTAAGCCTAAAATACATTGTTTTTGGGTTTTAATTGTTATGTTTGGTGTTTTTATAGGCAAAACAATCCAAAACATCACGACTAAGTTCAAAAAATGATGTCTAAGTATCAATTTTTAATTCTTCTCACACTTCTCACAAAAAAAACACTTTGTACACGATCTCGACTCTATATATATATATATATATATATATATATAAGTCTTCATTGTCTTTAACACTCTTGAAGGTTACAAAACCACACTTTCTCCCCTACTTGTCCTTTCTTGCGATACAGATTCCCCATATTGTCATGTACCCCCTAAAAGCCTCACTCACATCTTTGCCGCTGCATCAATCGGGAAGGTTTGTCACATAGAACTTGACAAACCCCGGTCCTCCGTCTTGGCCGCTCTGGTCTTCCATGGAGAGAAACATAAATAGCCAACCGATTATTTCAAAATGATAAAAAAGTATTAGGTGAAAAGGATTCACTGTGTGAAACAATTAAGTAAATATAACGGTCCAATAGATAATTAAATCCTATCCACATTCATAATTGTTAGTATATAGAATAAAATTGTTTGCAATTTAACATCCACACTAATATTCATTTCATAGGAAAAATATAACATATTAACTCTCGGTGTTTTACCTGGTTTATACGTAAAGGAAGTAATATTTCCGCTTAGGGAAACGCATTTTAAAAATGTTCTAAGAGAATATGGACTTGTTATCTTTTGTTTTATTTATAGGTACATCATATTCTGGAAGGTCAAAACTACCCTATATACACGTTTCAAAAACAAATTACTTTTCTTAAAAATTAAGGATTTATCATAATGTTGTGATTCTAACTTGTGTTGTAGCATAGTGGAGGGTAGAGACATATAAGCCTTTGGGGAAAAGTTCTAGGTTCGATCATGGTTTTTTATAGGTTTTTAGTTATGGTGGGTGGGGCTTAGGTTTTTTAGTAGGCAGTGGGTGGGGTGGGTTTAGGTTTTTAGGTGGGGGTTAGATAAGTGGTTTAGGTTTTGGGTAAACGATTTAAGTTTTGGGGTGAGGGTGGGTGGAATTAGTTTTCTATTTTTTATTTAAATTTCGAGTTATGATTTTTTTATTAATTTTTTTGCATTTAGTTAGAAGTTTTTGAGTTCTCTCCTTAAAATTAGTTCTTTATTGAACCATCCTCTATTACGATAATTTGGTATAGTTGAGTTTAAAAAGTAGTATTTTTAAGACAAATAAAAATGAATTCATGACTATCGTTTTAAGATCACAAATCATACTAGTAGCATTGAGTCGTGTGTGATTTTGATCTAACTCACTGCCTCACTAGTGTGGTCTGACAGTTCAACGTTGGTGATTAAAATGGATTTTCCCTTTTAAAGTTTGAATTTGTTAAAGAAGAATAAATTAAAAAAAAATTATTAGTGCTAGAGAGAACCATCCTCTACTTTTAAGCAAATATATATAAATAGTTTTTAAAAATATTTGGCCTCTCAGAAGACCGGGCCCCGAGCTGTGCCCATCCTCCAAGCTGGTCTTGATAAGGATCCTAACTGATTTTGACCAAACAACATCGATAGCGACACTAGTGTTGTTAGAACCGGCAAGGTTTTAACAACAAACTTTTTTAACACCCTTAGCTCTATCTTCACCTTGCACTTATAAGATTTTAACACCATATCATCAATGACTCATAGGTGACTCCGGTAGTTCCTAACTTCCTATTCCAAACGTTATTAGGCTATGGGGTGTGGTCATCCTTCCCCCTTCCTTCCCCCTTGTCTACGTCAGCGCCACGTCATTTCCCCCTTCCCCTCCCCCTTCTAGGGGAAATGGTTCCCCCTTCCCCCTTCCTTTTTTTAATTATTTTTAAATAACAAAACACAAAAATATATATATTAATTGGAGGAAAAGGACAAAATTTTTTTGGGATTTGGGACGGTACCATCGGTACAATTTCCCCGTTTTTGCCGAAGACAAGTCGGGGGGGGGGGGGCGGTGTTCCCCTTCGGCAAAATACTCCACCTCACCCACCGATCCCCTTCCCCGATCCCATACCCCTCAGCCTTAACACAAAATTATGGTCTTAAAAAGTTAAAAACAAACATAGTGATGGAACCTTCCTTTCTTCCCCAACTTTGACTCATCCAACGGCCCATAATCAACTACCTTCCACCTCCAAAGTCTTCATCTCTTTCCTCTTCTCTTTCTCTTTCTCTTTCTCTCTACACAACTTTCAGCTCATCATACCATATATATATAGAGAGAGAGAGAGATAACAATCTCCGGCGCCACCATACGCTGCTCCTTACACTTCCGATCTAACGTTGACTCTACTCTCCACAAGGTCAACCGATCTCTTCATCCACACCTTTCTTCCCTTGTAGATACATATTAATTGGTATACCTTAATCTTCATTGGATACTCAAATTTAAGTTTATGTTTGATCTGTTTTCTTTAGTTGTTTATCTGATTGTGGGTTAATTATTAATTTGGATTTAGTTTCGGTTATTTCAAGTTGTTTAATTAATTAACTAAAGGATCCTGTTGAATGATGCTGTTAGATATTTAGTCAGTTACAGTTTGTTATTAATTATGACTTTTTGCTCATGATTATGTTAGCTGGAGTTTGTAAAATAGCATATAACGTATGGTCTCTAATTTGATCCATTTTTACCAAAGGGACAGTGCTCTATTAGGGGAGGTTGCCTATCGTGCGAGCCATGGGTTTTACCACATAGGGTCTTCGGGCCGTGGGTTTCCCCTAGAGTTGGTGACGGGCCGGGTCAACAGCGTTGTGTGTGATTGTGGCCTTGTGGGTCGCATTTGCCTATGGTTGTACCGCGTGACCGCGCCCTTTTGGATGTTCAAAAAAAATTTGACCGATTTTTATGCATTGTTTTCAATTTTGGCCGTTCGGCGGTGGGTTTCTCCTCGAATTGGTGATGGGCAGGGTCACCAGCGCTGTCTGTGGTCACGGGCGTGGGTGGCCTTTTGCCTATGGGTGTACCTGGGTGCTGGGCTTTGTTGGATGTTAAAAATAATTTGTTGACTTTTATGCATTTTTTTCAAATTTAAGCGTTTTAGATTCGAATTTAATCTAGTTTTGGGAATTTAGTGGAATTAAATGAAGTGGTTGTCTGTTCTAGCGTTTAGTGTGCTGATTTTTTTATATACTTGGTTTTGTGTGTTTTTTAGGGTTTTAGTAGAGGAAGAAAAGGAAATATGGCGTTGCGGAAGGCAATGGGTACGGTTAAAGATCAAACTAGTATTGGAATAGCGAAGGTGGCTAGTAATATGGCTCCTGAGCTTGAGGTTGCTATTGTGAAAGCAACCAGTCATGATGATGATCCAGCCAGTGAGAAGCATATCCGGGAGATCTTGCAGCTGACGTCCTACTCGCGCGGTTATGTTAGTTCTTGTGTTCATGCTCTGTCGAAGCGGTTGAGCAAGACTCGTGATTGGATTGTGGCGCTGAAGTGTTTGGTTTTGACCCATAGATTGTTGAACGATGGGGATGTGGTTTTCCAGCAGGAAATTATGTATTCTACGAGGAAAGGGACGAGGTTGCTTAATATGTCGGATTTTCGTGATGAAGCTCATTCCAACTCATGGGATCACTCTACATTTGTGAGGACTTATGGATTTTATTTGGATCAGAAGCTGGATTTGATTGCATATGAGAGGAAGCAAAGAAGCGGTGGCAATGAAGAACCAGATAGGTTAAGGGAGGATCGGTGGAGGTCCCCACCAAATCATGGGAATGGTTATGTTTACAGTGATGATCCTGGTTATGGTGGAAATATGAGGAGGTCGAGATCTTTTGGAGACGTGAGAGAGGGACCCTCTCAGGAGAAGAATAATGTGACACCATTAAGGGATATGAAACCCGAAAGGATCTTTGGAAAGATGGGGCATTTACAGAGGTTGTTGGATCGGATCTTGTCATGTAGACCCACAGGTCTTGCAAGAAACAGCAGGTTGGTGTTGGTTGCACTCTATCCTGTTGTGCAAGAAAGCTTCAAGCTTTATGCGGATATATGTGAAGTTCTGGCCATATTGCTTGATCGGTTCTTTGATATGGAGTATCAGGATTGCGTGAAAGCATTTGATGCTTATGTTAGTGCTGGAAAGCAGATTGATGAGCTTGTAGGTTTCTACAATTGGTGCAAGGATATGGGCATTGCTAGATCTTCAGATTATCCTGAAGTTCAGAAGATAACTGGTAAACTACTGGAGACATTGGAGGAATTTGTTAGAGATAGAGCCAAGGCTATGAATAGCCCAGAAAAGAAACCGGAGGTTGTGGAACAGGTAAAAGAGGAAGAGCCAGAATATGATATGAATGAAATTAAGGCATTACCAGCACCAGAGGCTCCACCACCGCCGCCACCGCCACCTGTTCCCGAGCCGCCCAAGCCTGAACCTCAACAACCCTTAGTGGATTTACGAGAGGATGCAGCTTTGACAGCAGATGATCAAGGAAATAGATTTGCGTTAGCGTTGTTTGCAGGTCCAGCTGCAAACAAAACAAACGGTAAATGGGAAGCATTTGGATCCAATGGTGAGTCCGAGGTAACGTCTGCTTGGCAAAATCCAGCTGCAGAGCCTGGAAAAGCCGATTGGGAACTTGCATTAGTGGAAACCGCTAGTAATCTAGAGAAACAGAAGGCGGCAATGGGTGGTGGGCTTGACCCTTTGCTTCTGAATGGAATGTATGACCAAGGAATGGTGAGGCAGCATGTTAGCACCGCCCAGTTAACCGGTGGTAGTGCTAGCAGTGTAGCATTGCCAGGGAAAACCGCCACGCCTGTATTAGCACTTCCTGCCCCTGATGGGTCAGTTCAAACAGTTGGAGGAGACCCGTTTGCTGCATCATTAACCGTCCCTCCACCTTCTTATGTCCAAATGGCAGATATGGAGAAAAAGCAACAGTTGCTTGTGCAAGAACAGATGGTCTGGCAACAGTATGCTAAGAGTGGAATGCAAGGTCAAAGTAGTTTGACCACTATCAACAACGGGGGTTATATAGCTCCTGGACAACCTCCCATGATGCCATATGGATATCCACCAGTTAACGGTGCCGGGTATTATTATCCAAATCCTTACTGATACATACCTACTGTGTGTTTCTTGTTTAATCATCTGTTACATACTTTTGAATGTTTTTTTTACATTTCCACTGTGTCATTTCATGTGATCGATAGTGCATTTTTCTTTACTGTGGGTGGTAATGAAAAGAGATAAATAGACAAAAACGATTTGGTATTTTTATTTTGGGAGGAATGTAGAGATGTGTGCCTTTGCTCCAATTATGTATGATCTCTTGCATATGTTCTCCATCATTGTTGTTATGGTATGTGCCTTTTGATCCACTTTTGTAGAACACATGTTATTAAACTGTTTTTGTTGCTTTTATTTCCTAATATAACATGCTTTATTCTGCTTGAAATACTTTTATATTGCTTCATACTTTTTAACTAAAAACTAAAGTGAAGTGGCCCTAGATTCTTTATTATCTTAAGAGTTACGTAATATTGTATACCACTTCCGCTCTTATCATCTAGGTAGTAGGTTCCATCACTGATTGATTACTACTATCTGTACATTAAAATGGATGAAGTTGAAACTTGAACGCGATCCTTGGTACCTTGATGTGCACGTAGCCGAGCCAAAACAGACTCCATGTTTCTTTCATGACTGCTTGTTGACTGTCTACTCTAAAGTACTAGTACGGTTGTGATTTCATGCTTAGTCGTTAAACTAGTCCACCCCCACAATCTCTTAGTTATAGTACAAGGTTGTCAATTAGATATAGTTGGTTGTCTATAATATAATTTTAAAAAGTGCGTCTAGGTGCGTGGTGCACTCAGCCAAGAGGTTTATCGTTTCTAATTGCTTGAGGCGATGTGTGTACATGAGGCACACGTCAAAAGTGGATGCGCGTGTAGCTCTTGTGCATGAACAGATTTTGTGCAATGGCAGGATCTACATGGAGATTATTTATATATTAAATTGTATATGTAGGTGTTATTTATATATAAATTTTGGCCATGTGATGATTCAAACATATAAGAAATATATAAAATAATATTTTAAAAATATTATTATATATATCCATCCCGCCTGGCGTGGGTGTTTGCTTTAAGCCTTTGCTCTGGGGAGTGATCACCATGGCGTGTCTCACGCTTTACCAAACCAAGGTCTCTAAAGGCATATATAAAATTATAAATGAGAGCAAAACAAAACACAATAGTTTGTTCTACATATGGTTATGTTGGTTAGATAGGGAGGAGTGGATCCGGGGTGTTTTTATTTATTTTCACCTTGATTTTGTGACATCCCCGATTGTTGGAACTATAATTATCAAATACATCAAAATTTGGTTTATTTTGTTTGTGGTTTAAAAGGACCTTTGTATATACATATATATATATAGGGGGCGGTTATTCTACAAAAATAAAGAAACGTGCGAAGGATGCGAAGGATGTTTATACATGATAATTACGTAATGATAATTACGTAATGTTTTTTATGTTCATGAAAGCATTACGTAATTATCATTACGTAATTATCATTACGTAATTATCATGCATTTGTACATGATAATTACGTAATGATAATTACGTAATGTTTTTTATGTTCATGAAGGCATTACGTAATTATCATTACGTAATTATCATGTACAAAGTGATCCTTCGCACGCTTCGCACGATTTTATATTTTTGTATTTGATCCTGCCCCTATATATATATATATATATATATATATATATATATATAGGGTAGATTTCCTAAAAGAACATTTACTTGAGGACTGAAAGAATCATTTTGGATCACATATTTCTTTAAATTTTTGTTTTTTTTTTTTGCAAAATCATAGCTTTTCTTGTAAGAATACATTTGTTTTTTCATTTATACATATGTGTATATTTATTTATACATATGTGCATATTGTAAAAATATGATACTTATTTTTTAATTTCTAACAAGTATAAACACGTTTGTACATTAAATAACATGCTCTTAGTCTCTTAACCACAATCTTGCTTTCTATACATTTATGTGAAATCATTTCAAAACATCTGTGTATATATATATACACGAAACTAGTTTTTGTAATTTTAGACATGTATACATATATGTATAAATGGAAAAAAAATGTTATTGAGGGCTAATGATATGTGAAATAATGTTATTAAATTATATTTAAATAAACACCAAATTAAAAGGATTTCTCAAATAAACCACATACAAACGACAAGTGTACCAATCGTTATGTGGAAGAGTAGGTAAGACCGGGATTGAAAGACATAGTGTAGCGGCTCTCAATACTGAATCTCTATCTCTATCGAGTTCTAGTCAAATAAGATGGAGTGAGAGTTCAATTAACTAAGAACGACAGAAGCATAAATTAAATTAAAAACTAATTAAAATTGTAGTTGACTAAAAGTAAGCAAACAAACAACGAATGATTAAATGAACTAGTGGTTTTTTACGGCCGCGTTGCGGCCGCGGAATATCTTTGTGTCACTAACACATTTAACGATCGAGGGAAATGCTAACTTTAGCGCTATCCTATAATGTTAGGTGTTTTGGGAAAAAGATATCATAAACTTAGTTGTTACAAATCAATTTTTTATTGATTTAAGACTTTTTTTCTGTAATCTGTTTCTTTTATACACACACAAACATCTCTCTCTCTCTCTCTCTCTCTCTCTCTCTCTCTCTCTCTCTCTCTCTCTCTCTCTCTCTCTCTCTCTCTCTCTCTCTCTCTCTCTCTCTTCTAGCAAACCCAAACTCCTAACCACATTATAACTTCAACTTGAGATACGGCAACAATAGCCAGCCGACTTGGATAAATATTGCAGAGACCTTTGCATGCGTGGTTGTATAAAAAAATATCAATCAACACCTAATATTGTAAGTAACATCATATATAGTTGCCTTTGTTTAAACAGGAAATTTAGAAAATAAAGCAAGATAAACAATTAAACGTACCTCATTAATGTCGCATTGCTTTTCAGTTACACTCAACATTCTCAATAAGGAAGAAGACTCAATTTGTCGTCCCCCTTGCATTCCTTCCCTTTGTGAAGAATTCAATTTCCATTTTTCTCCACTCTTCTTTCTTCCTTTGTTATTCTCTTGTTGGAAGCACCTAATCTTTTTGAAATCTTTCAAGGCTTCTGCATATTTAACAAAATTAACGCTTGGTCTATAACGTTCTTGGATTAGCTTATCCATGTTCTCTTCATATACCTCGACAACCTTAGATAATTTTTAGCCCCACTTTGACTTTTGTGCCAACACCAAGATTAGCCTGGCCTTGACCCAAAAGTCAAGGCGGAGCCAAAAACGCCCTATGGTCGTAGAGCTGGGTAAGGAAGAAATGGATAAACTACTGAAAGAATACTATAAAACAGGTGCTAATTTTGTTAAATCTGCAGTAGACTAACCTCGACTTGGTAGGATGTATGAATGCAACATGTTTATGACACTGTTAGAAAAGGACACACATTTAGAATGTGAGTTTTAAACAAAAAAATGCAAAAAATTTAACAATAACACTTTGAAACCTAAATGCATAGTTAAAGTGATGCACTACCAATACCCTTCATTGACATCCAAACGTGTACCATTAATATCATGCATTTTCTTTAAAAATGTTGAGGTAAGACAATAGCACAAATTAGTCGTTTTCCTTGAAACGCCATGGCTTTACAACCTACTCGTATTAAGATAAAAAATACCCTAATTCATGTAAGCCAAATATCATCTAAATAACATAAACACCAAAGAAGATTATAAAGAAAAATGCCCTTTTATTCTTGAACTTTAAGCACCTGAGCCATGTCAAACTCAAAATGCATTTTAACTCATTGATATGCAATGGATGGTATGTCGGAATTAGTAGCTGGTTATACACAAAACAGGTGACATCTCTCTCTCTCTCTCGCTAGAATATTAAAGAACTGATTTTACGCCTGCCAAATCACTGAACTCGCCTCAATCTCAGTTCAATGCATTAGATCACCGATCCATGCTATGAGGCTTAACAGACAAAGAAAAGGGCATCTAACAGACAGAGTGATGCTTCTGTCATATCTTTCCTATGATAGTCTATGATTAGGAATCTGCATAAATTGACTGTTTGGCGCAAGGTAAGGGAATGCTTGAATGAAACATTCTATCCTTGAGGTTGACTTTCCGCAAATGATTTTTAACCTTCGCTACTACATTCGGAAAACAATGTTTCTCCCACAATCACAATCATTAAAATCCGGTATCACCCAATGATCATTACATTGATCTAAGATACATAGATTACCTTCCCCACAATCACAATCATTCAAATAAAGTATCACCCGATGATCATTACATTGATCTAAGATACATGGATTACCTTTCAAAATTTACGTGGGATTCTGCCACCACCATTTACAGACACGTGATCCAAACCTTTCATCCGCAGCCACATAACACGTCATTCAGCCAACCACCATCACATCCCTAGCAAAAACATTTGTTGATCTTCGTTGTTCACCATCATCATTAAACCACCATTGTAAACTGTTCACATCCCAAACAACCATTTTAATAATAATGGTAATAATAACAACAACAACAACAACAACAACAACAATAATAACCTTTACCTGACCATGATCGAAAGATCTGCTGACGACCACCAACCACCAACGTCTGCAGCCGCATCATCGAACCTCAACCTGTCATCGAACCCACCACCATCAACACGAACGACCACCGTGTACAACCACATCACCGAACCCCACCATCCACACCCACGAAACACCACCATAAAACCCTTCATCAAACCCTCCATCATCGAAACCCTAAAAACGAAGCATGTTCATCTTCATGACCGTCTGTTCTTCGTGACCATCGATTGAGATCCCAAATCACCCTCATGACGAACCCCAGTCACATCCCCAACCACCCGTCATATTGTATAGAAACAGAGAGAGAAAAAGAGAGAGAGAGAGAGAGAGAGAGAGAGGGAGAGAGAGAGAAGAGAGAGATGTATGTGTGTGTGTATAGAGAAAGAGAGAGACCTGCGTGCGCGTGTGTGTGTAACAAAGAAATAGAAAAGAGAATGCATTGAGTGTGTTTAGGAAGGTGGAGAGTTACGTGTAAGAAGGAAAGGGAAGATGAAAACGTGGCAAACATCGAAATGACCAAAATACCCTTAAAATTTTCTATAATTACAAAGGTAGCTAAAAAAATAAAAATCAAAACCGGGACACAAAGATTCGAACCCGGGCAGCCCAGCTGTAACAAAACCACCCCAACCACCAGACCAACACCAACAACTTGAATAAATCTTCAAACTTAAAGTGTTTAACAACTGGAATTTTTTTATGAAGATTGCGACGACACTGTTCAATTTAGTGGATATATAAAGAGATATATAATTCAAATGAAGACAAAAAACTACCTAGGCAAGAATCACTTCAAATTACTCACAACTCATAGAATTGAAAAGTTGGTTTTGGCTACCGAAACTTAAAGTAGATAAACCTAGGACAACACCGGAACGAGAATCATTCTCCAACATATCGAAACATTGTATCCAAGAAAGTGTGAAAACACATTAGTCTCGGTTCAGATTACCTCTCGGGCTGTCCACACAAATACTAGGGTATTCGAAATCTGGATATCCTCTCGACCTCTCTAGAAACTGTATTCGAGATGTATAAGGGATGCAAGGGGTAGTATTCCTAACAGGTTTCACCCCGGATGCTAACAATATAGACACGTTATGGACGACTCACTCTCGTGCAGACCACGGTCCCCAGTATCTATAAACCTAGGCACGCTGGCATCTAATCTCCTCTTAGTCTCAAAGATGGTTGAATGCTAACAACCGCATAGTTAAGTTACTTGTTAATAGAGTTTACTACGTCTAGCAATCACAAGATTATAGTGGAAAAACACTAAGTGGATGTTTGGTAGCCTCTTAATCAGCCTATTAACCACTTAGGTCTGAATCATTCAGCATTCAGACTGTTTTTATTGTCATTTTGCTGTGTGAATTCTTTGTTTCTTGAACAACATAAATTATAATTGTGGGTGTACACGTAATTATAGTTTTTGGCAGTCCTAGGGGCTATAGGGGCCAGACTGGCGATCAATCCTTGTTTTTTCTGAAACCTGTAAGTTGTTGTTGCTCTAACTCGTACACGAGTTTCCTTTGAGGGTCGAAGGTCCTCGCTCTAATTAACCGACTTGGTTATCCTTGTTCAAGATAGAAGGCTCGGTAGCCCTCACCTGAATTGATGGTTTTTGTTGTTCTTGTATAGAGCCTAGGGATTGGATTGTCCCTACATGTTGCTAGGAACTAATTACGCTTGATTGCGTAATCATGAAGCTAAACGTCCGTGTCGCACATTTGTGAGTCATAGGATTTTTCCACCTCTCGGTTATGTCGTGCACTTCAACAACGTATCACACCTAGGGCAGTGTTGGTCGGCGTTATGATGAGGACGTGAAGTGGAAAGGCAAAGAACCAACTTGAGTTTGTCTATGGACTCACATGGAAGTGCTCATAATTAACCTAAGGGAAGCCACTTCCCAAGTGGTTAAGTGTTGCGTTTGGGTCAACATCTCTTTCGGTTGCGGTGGATATAATTATGGAAGATAAGTCGGGGTAGACTTATCGGTTTGGTGCTTGTTTCATCTTGTTCCTTGAGAGGAAAGAGTCATCATAAGACTCATCTACCATTCCCCTATATATGTCTGGAGGATCCTTGGTAGTCTTGCTCGAGTCATGGAAGACCCGAGTGTGTTCGCTGATTCATTAGTGTAGATGGCGCTTCCTTTAGTTATAAATAAGCACCTTCACTGTAACATTTAGATATATAAGTTTCTTTGGGAACACTCTAATATAAGAGAATCCTGAGCCTACGATACCCCGTTAGGTGTTGTTAATAGTCAATTTTAAAGCACGAGTAGGAGCTTGAGTAGGGAGACTCTATATCAAATTGCCATAGATAGTTTTTAGGTATGTTCTCATTTAAGTTATGTTTAGTTTTTTTTTAACAACAAATGTTATACCACCTTATTTCCACCTGACCTTGCACTTGCAAGGACTTGAACTCACAACCTCACATTTGTAATTGGGGGCACCATACCACTAGACCAAGAGGTCATGGGTAGTTATGTTTAGTTACTTATTATTATTTTTAGGTATTAGGATTATTATTATTATTATTATTATTATTATTATTATTATTATTATTATTATTATTATTATTATTATTATTATGGGTGAGCATTGGGTAGCCTAGCCTTAGTTAGGCATGGACTGATCACCCATGCTTAAAGAACGCAACGTTAACCAATATCCAACCATGAAAATAACTAGTTAGGTGTACCATGACCTAACTTAGGATTGTATACTTATATTAGGACCCTAAGAACCTTATCATCCTAGAAAGTCTTGAGCAACTGTTAAGCATCGTTAAACAGGTGAGTTATCATGTTTATTTATAAAACTGTGATAGTATACTTTTCCTGTCTAAATTGGTAATAAATTATAATGTTGAAATATGCATATATCTGTGGGGGTATAAAGGATCCTTGTATGCTTAATGGATACGTTACGAAAAGTTGAAATAGGGCCAGGGGTGTCTATTATGGAGTAACCATGCGCTTAGTAACGGATTCTATACCTATATGATGGCTATGGTGACACTACTAGGGGATAAGTGTGTCAGTTGTACATTAGTTATGGGATAGCTTGTACGGTAGGCATAACCCATATTGTGTATGCATAATTTTCAATGTGATTTTGTAAAATGTGTAACATGAGCTTACCAGGACAACTGTAGGACCCGCTTGGCAGTACTAGAGCCTAGAAGACTAAGAAGTTTTTTTGTTGTTAAGAGTTGTAAATAAATAAGTTTTGTACTCAAATATTATAAGTTGTAATGAAAGGTTAGTTTGCTTTCACCATAAGTTGTATCAATTGTGCATGATTACCCGGGTTACGGGTGGGGTGTTACAGTTGGTATCAGAGCCTGAGCTTTTAGCGAATTAGGTATTAGCGGAATGCCTAAGCTTTAACTAGTATAACTAGTATAGCTCTATAAGATAATTTTCTGACTTAAGCTCCAATTAAAGAAAGTGGGTAGTCGTGTGTAGGAGAAGCACTTACGATAAACTCTTTAGGTATGACCTGAGTGAATAGCTTATCTTATGTCGGTCTAATTCCAAAATCTGTATAGTGTATATGTTTCATTTGAAAGAGACTCTAGACCGTTTAGAAGTGATGAAGATAAGGCGTCAGCCTTTGGAACTTCAAGTCGGTGATAGATGTTCGCTGAAGGTATCTCCTTGGTGAGGTGTTTTTAGGCCGTGGAATAACAAAAAACTTAGTCTTTGATATTCTAGTCGCTTGGAGATATTAGATAAGATTGGTCTCGTGGTTTGTAAGCTTAAGTTGCCTCAAGAGCTTGGTGAGATTTTTGATGTATCTCGCAAGTCAGATTTGAGTTAGTATTGATCTTGAGCCAATGACTTCTCGATCGATGAGATCCATGTTGACAGTAAGTTTTGGTATTTCGGGAAACCGATAGGATGCGATGAATTGGGAAGTTTAAAAGCTTAGTTGTTGTTGGATCAAAGTTGTTTGTATAAAACCATGAGCGTGGACCTGAGTTCACGTGTTAAGAGGTGATCAAGTGAAGCAGTGATATCCCACTTTGTTTGAGAAGACTCATGTGGGGATGACTCAAGCCGAATTTCGCGAACAAAAATCCTTAGAAGGTGGGAGAATGTGACATATGGAAAAAATCGGGAATTTTCGTACGAAATTAGTATATATAATTAATTAATTTAAGTACAAATTAAATTATTTGGACTAATGTAGTCTCTAGAGAATAGAAAAGTCCCCATTTGATACATGGTATTGTATTAGTTTGATTAGAAGAGTGTCGCAGCTGTGTGAAAATAAACTAAGTTGGTACCATTACTTTGGTGATACCCCGTAAATAATTAAAAACCGAAACGGTCCCAAATACCTAGAATACTAAAAATATAATATTTTCATTTCATAATAAGTATGTTAGAGTCCCAAAAATACAATTGGAAGCTCTAAACTTAAATCTCCTAGGAATTGATAAAGTTCGCGTAGTGCACCCGGTTCGCGTATAACTTGCAAATTAGTTCAACGTGAGCCAAAATAATTTATTGACACCTAGATTAATATTTTTTTGAGGATTATTTGAGGCTAATTTATCAACCCGGTTCATGTATAACTTGCAAATTTCTCGTGTTCAAAGACTCGACAAAACCCGAAAACCTTAAACCGGTGTAATTAGTCACTAGTAGATATTTTTATGATTTAATCATTGATGTGCCAAGATTTACATATGTTTTACATGTGTATTTACACCCATTTTTGCATCAAAATCATGCTTTTATCATTCTTTGTTGAAAAATGCAGGTTTTGAGTCCAAGGAGTGAAAAGGGGAGAAAACGACACAAATGGCAAGGAATGGAAAACTTAGAGAGTTGCAGTAGATTCAGCACGGCCGTGAAGCTATCCCAGGTCAACAAGTTAACATTCCCAAGTCAGCTGAAAGAGAAAAGTCAATGTGCATTGGTAAGCACGGGCGTGCACATGTGGTGCACGACTGTGCTCCAGGTCAACAGGTCTCAGAATGTTCCAAAAATGACCAAAACTGACAAAACGGTTAGCCACGTAGCAAGCATGGGTGTGCTCATCATTGAGCACGACCCTGCTCATCAGCTACCCTGACAGAATCTGCATGCAAAGACTCTGCACCACTCCCATATGTTTTGCATTGGCATGCCATCCCTTAAGCACAGTCGTGCTTGACCTGACAGCTTGCCTATGAATAGAGGCCTCCACTTCTCACTTTGGCATCCTATACTATCTCACTCTCTACCTTCTTCACAAAGTTTATGCTATCTTTGGGTGTTGTAAGTGACCTTTGGAGCTTAGGATCACTCCATAAACACTTAAGTTAAGAGAGAAACCACCATAATCACTCAAATCACCAAGAAATCTCCATACAACCTCACCATGATTTACACTCAAATAAAACCTTATGATCTTGTTATATCATTCATGCAAGGCTAGATTTCTCTTGGTGTTGCTAGGGTGATGATCGAACTTGGTATAGAATAAATAGTTTATTTTTATTTAAAGTGGTCTTTTATGTTCTCAGCAGTTTCTTCTACTCTGTCTTTGTTTGATGATCTAACTAATTAGTCAACTTAGTATTTGGTCTTGTGGGTGTTTTGATAGGAAGTGGAGCGACTTATGAGTGTACTCATGGCTTGTAAAAACCCTCACACTTGTAAGCTAACCATTAACTCCACGTGTAGGAATTAGCCCATTTATGAGTGGAAACATTCACACTTTGTGGTTGATCCTCACCTGTCAAAACTTCACTTAGTGTAACAACCCGACCAGGTGGGGCCTAGACGTTACGACAGTTTGGTAACAGACTTGCACAACGGAAGCAACGATAACTAATATTTATTGTTTTTACAATTTCTAATTCAAAAATATAATTACATAACTTAAATAAATAAACTAGTATTTATGCAGGGACGAAACGCGACGGTCGTCGAAGCAGTTGATAAGATGTGATCCGCTAGTCGATCCGATCTCTATCCCGCTTATCTCTAGAGGCTCTAACCGCAACACATATAGCCGAATCTTCTAACCAAATAACCTCTAATCCGCTACTAGCAAGCATATACCTCGCGGTTGCCATCCATCCGATTGCAGTATCTGAACACATGCTTAAAAAGAATTGGGTCAGCAATTACGCTGGTGAGTCCGTGTAATTAGTTAAACAATTTCAAAACCTTTATCATTTCCAAAGCAAGTTCCCAAGTTTACCCAACACAACACATGGTGATGTACAAGCGACACCTCAATCCTAATACACCGAATCTATCTACTGCCATTATAGATTCACCTAACAAAATATATGTCACAACGGCCCTGTAGACCTCAGTGGAGGGTTTTCCGGGCTTCCGGATCCACTGTGTGTGGGGGTTTCCCCAAGTAGTACTACCCACATATTAAGTGGCCCAATCCATGGGTTAATGAGTGTCAGTATGGTTATCTGGCAGCAAGTATCTTGTCACATCAAAACAGTTCAGTCACACACACACAAGCATATGTTCCCCAAAACAGTTAAAACACAAAAAGAGGGGATGGTACACGGAACTCACCTTGGCAGCGTATCATATTACGTCATATAGTAAACCCATGTCGAGAGGCCATTTGTCCTTGGCACACAAGATCCTATGGTAATCTATATACATCAGTGGGTTTAACCGAATATCGCGGTTACACGTGTGGGTACTAGAACTTTTAGTTGTTTATGTGAGTTTATTTAGTTATCAAATTATGGTTCTAGTGATTCATTGTTATAAGATATAGTCCTTAATTATTCCAACGGCTCATATGTCGAGCTCAATATATTATGTCATATGCACATATATTTATGATTCCAAGTCTTGCTTATTATGATACCTTAGTCATTTAGTAAAATCGCTTAATAGTCCAATATGCAATTAGTGGTTTATAGTATATACGCTAATCTCGCATCAATAGTTTAATTGTTCAAATTCCATTTGACTACTTCTTTTAGTCCATTTTATGTTTGTTCAAGTGTCCTAGGCTTATTGTCAATGTCATCGATATTCCATATGTTATCTTATTACTTACTAGTTCCCTCATAACTAATCTTTCCATCATTCCCACTGATCGTCTTATGTCAATATAACTTCATACCCTTATGTGTATATATATTCTTATTTTCAAACTTTATAATTATAAATTCAAACATCCAGTTCTCATTGTCATCACATGAGTCAATTTAGTGTTTAGTTTATATATTCTTTTATCATAAGCATATGGTGAGTCCACTCATGTCTTGCATCAATACTTATGTTCCAAGTCCAATATAGACAATCCAATATCTCGACATATACAATCATCATCTTTTTCTCTGTTTGTTTACCTTACTAGTTTCTACAACATATAATCTATACATGTAAGTCCTTCATTTAGCCTTATAAGATCGGGTCCGGTCTATAGGGTTCGTTTAGTCCCACACGTGCGTACACGAAATATGTATATAATATTTTAGGTAACTCTGGGTTGATAGTATACCTCAACGTAAACCTTCGGCCTGCTTGTGTTGACTGGTCAGTTGACCTTCGTTGACCGAGTCAACTCGGTTGACTCGGGTCTTGACCCTTCTTCTTCTTCCTAATAGTCGCTAGACCCGAGTAGAGGCGGCGCCGCCGTGGCTCGACCAGTAGCCACCGTCACCAACATCACTTCATCTCCTTCGTTACCCTTCTCTTTCCGTCATCTGACCGGACCGGCCCTCTTCGTTATTAATTTATCACCTTCAGATCTGAAACTCTCTCTCTCTCTCCGATCCATCCTTCTGTTCTGTCGGGTGCTCTCAAGTCCCTTTCTCCCTCTTTCATTCTAACAGATTTGGGTGTATATAATAAGAGGTTTGGGGTGGGTGAAGGTGGTTGGGGGCGGCGGCGCTGGTGGGTTTCACCGGAGCTCCGCCGGTTCTCCTCCTCTTCCTCTTGAGTTTCTCTTTCTCAGACATCTCTCTATCGTGCCTCCCTCTCTCTCTAAATCAGTAAATTGTAATGTGTTGTGTGAGTGTTTTTGTGATATGTATGAGTATAATATGGGTTGGGGAGAAGTGAACGGGTACAGGTGTATAATGGGAGGGCACACATGCCCCCTCACTTGTGACTAATCAAGTCACGGGTCGGGTTTGTATCATGTATTGGTTCGGTCTCGCAATCGTATGTTATAATAATATTTTAATTTACAATGGTTCGGTTTTTGGTTTCGTATATAAACGTACTATTATAATACTCTAAGCGCGAAAAATTTTCGGGTCTGGAGCCGGGGTGTTACACTTAGGGTCAGTACAATCTATATACTTGGCTTTGGTGATAATCCAAGATTTGGTTGAGCGACTTAGCTATATGTTCTATGTGATAGTTTTGACGCAAATCAAAGATTGGTGAACCCGTGTTAGAAGTAAACAGTCTTTATTAACTTCTATTATTATATTGCCGCATAATTAGTAATAGATCATCACTTTTTGATAAATTAATTATTTCAAGTAGTCGAATATCAATATCATAACTTTGGGAGGTGTGTCTTTTGGGGTTGGGTTAACACAATCTTAGGTGATACATCCCTCACGGCTAAGAGGTGAGCTTACCAGGAAGGAAGACCCTCACAATAACTTTAAGAACATGAATCGTTTGGAGTCTAATGCGGAAAGCTTAGCTTTAGATACACCACTTAAATAAAAGTTTACTATTGTCTCACCACGTGTAATCAGATCCCAAAGCAACACCTTTTTTTTATATTGGTTTCTCTTACGGTTTAAATCTCTCCTTTATTTTCTTTCAAGCATTTTAACTCTTTAGTAATAAAAGTTTACTATTGTCTCATACCAAGTGTCATTGGATTCGATACTTGGTACTTGCTCATTTCTACACTACGCTCGATAGATGCACTTTCCTATTGTGTGGGTTTTAGAAAGTTAAGCAGCTTTCATTTTATTTATAAATTTAAAACTTGAAGTGTCTTTTAAAAACTAAACGCATCAAAGTTTTTGGCTTAAAAACCCACACACCAACCATTGGACAAAAAAACCCTAAATTGTCCCTTAAGAGCCGCTACCTAATCAAGTTATCATCATCATGCTCACGATACAAGCCCTAGGTTTCTAACATAAACCCCTAAAATGGGTAAAAGTCCACCAAACATCAATTAATCAATCATACCTCAACATATCATGCTCCAAAACAGTCCTAAATCATCTAAACATCATCCACATATCATTTCAATAACACAAAACATGTAAGATAGTCACCAACATCATTCACACTTGGGTTTTTGTAAGAAAACTCATTAGTTAGGCCTAGATCTTGTTTAGAAAGGTGTTAGAAATGTTTTTATTTAAGAAAGCTCTTTAAAATCAGATCTGGACACTTAGTGTTTATCAAAAATGTGTTGAAAAGGGTTTAGATGATTAACACACCTTGAATCTTCACTAGATATTGATATAAAAACTTGTTTTAGCTTTAGGATCTAAGAAATAGGGGCAAAAACTCGTCTCTACAAGTTATGAATTGAGAGAGAGAGAGAGAAAGAAAGAGAGAGAGGGCGCACTTGGGGGCGAGTTAGGGTTATGAAATGATGAAAACGAGGTAAAGATATATATAACATATAATAAAAGAATTAAAGATTGATGAGTTGTCATTCATTGAAGGTCTAAGAAAGCCATTTTAATGACATGGCATTCAAGGAGGCATTCTCCTCCTTGAGTGTGCCATGTGTCATGCCATGTGGCAAATAAAAAAAATAAATAATAATATAAAACCTAATCTACTAAATTTAAATTGAGTTATTTTAGGAAAAAAAGAATTTAAAAACAAATTTAAATTTTTCTCTCTTATGTTTCTTCCCATAATTTTTAAACGTTAATATCTTTTATATACGAGATTTTTTAAAGAAAAAAATTACACCAAATTAACGAGCGTTTTATTATCTTTCCAATGAGTACCATAGTGCTATATAAAAAACGGAGAAAAAAAAACGACTATTTTTTGTGGGGTTTCGTTCATACAGGAAAAAAAAACACAAAGTGTTCAGGTTATTCATTAATAAAGTTTTTTCTTTTAAACCAAGTTCTTATCTACGATGTTGAAATTCAGCCCAATCGCCATGCTTTCATTGGAATTTTACTCTTTTATAGATGCATAGGTATACTTCATCAAGAGAAGCTAGGAGAAAGAATCGCGCAACACTGCAACACATGGTGTCACCTTATAGCAAGGTTATTTATTTATTTATTTAATTACAAGAGTAATAATTATAACTATTAGTATTAGTATTGTTAGAATTGTTATATTTTTTAACCCCGGGACGCTCCCGGGATAAAAGCTAGTGTGTGTGTATATATATATATATATATATATATATATATATATATAGTATGCTTACATTCGCACACTGAACCGTGCGAATGGGTGCTTTCTCATGCGAATGGGATTAAAAAATACCCATTCGTATGTTTTGTCATGCGAATGAGAATTTTCATCTTCTCATTCGCATCCATGATCCTAATTAGCTATTGTAATACATGTTAACACATCACTTCACATAATTATGCATTCACAAGTTATTAATCGATTATGGACATATAATACTTGATAAGTTATTTTAATTATGTAGTTTAACCAACAACGGGACTCAAGAATCGTGTGTACGTGTGTGTTTCCCCAATGATTCCCCTGAATTACTGAACTATAGACATTATGCAAGTGTGAACCGACTCCCGATGAATCCCCTAATCATCGAACCAACTCAACTAACCCAGTTACGTACGTTGTGTAAAATTGTTTGCTAAGGTAGACTTATATGTTTGTAAAAAGTATTAACCTGAGTTTGTTGGGTGTCTCATCATCTCCATGTTGAAAGAATTTTCGTCTTGAAAATTGCTCGAAATCAAAAGGAAAGAAAGAATTTTTTTTGGTTGTTACATCATCCCCCTAATGAAAAGAATTTCGCCCGAAATTCACTTAGCTTCAACAGTAACAGGTGCTAGTTTTAGGAACAAATGAGGATACCTGAGTCTCATCTGATCCTCCCGTTCCCATGTGCACTTTGGTCCACGGTTGGAGTTCCAACAAACTTTAACGATGCGGATCTTACTCCAACGAAGGCTTTGAATCTTGTAATCCAAGATCTCGATCGGTTCCTCCACGATACACAGACAATCATCAACCTTGATCTCTTCTAGAGGAACAATGAGTGTCTCATCAGCCAGACGCTTTTTCAAGTAAGAAACATGGAAGACATTATGCACGCTACCGAGCTCAGCTCGTAGATCAAATCTATATGCCACCGCCCCAATCCGTTCCAGGATTGCGAACGATCCGATGTAACGAGGGTTCAATTTACCACGCTTCCCAAAGCGTATAATTGTGACACCCGGCATGTTTGGGTCAACATTTTATAAACACATAAGTCTACCCTAGCGAGAAACGTTTATTAAACATACTTGACGGGGGTCAGTAGAGTCGGAACACAGTCCGTATTGTCCAGGGTTCAATGATTTGGAGGATCATTGGGTTAGTCACACACACACACACGTTACGAGTCCCGTTGTTGGTGAATTACATAAACTAAATTAGGTGTTATGCGTAGATTGATTCTTTTATGGTGGATTATATGCAAATATGTGTTTAAACGATGTGTAGATGATTATCCATGCTTATATATGTTAAACATAGATTAAGATTGCATGTTCATGTGTTAGGATGCGTTAAACACATCAAACTGGAAAAACTAGAAAACACAGGTCCATGTTCGACCCATAGCGTGGGGGCGAACCTGGGAAATGATCTTGGTTCGAGCCTCAATGAAGGGGCGAACCTGGAATATGAAAACAATAGAAGTTCATTCAACCAGTAAAGGTACATTCGACCCTGAGCAAGGGGCGAATGTGGACTAGTATAAATACCACACTTTGTCATTTTTCACCATTTCACAAACCCTAAACGCCTCTAAACACTCTCTAGCAACTTTAATCACTGAGGAAGGAGTTTTTGCTCTTGTTTTCCATAATCTAACCTACAAACATCTTCTAAACAAAGATCTAAGGTGTGTTCTTCATCCTAAATCATTTTTAAAGCATTTCAATTAGTTTTCATTAAACCCCAAGAGTCCAGATCTGATGCAAACATGTTTTCATGGATAAAAACCTTCCTAATATCTTTCTAAACAAAACCTATTCATAAACAATGAGTTTTCATACAAATTAACCTGTGTTAATGGTGTTTTATGTGGTGTTATGTATTGTTTGATGATTTATTGCTGTATAGATGTTATAGCAATGATCTAGGACTGTTATTGATGATGATTTATGATTGAGATAGGTTACAATTGATTATTGATGATGTTTTGCTCATTTTGGGGATTTTAGGTTAGATCTAGGGCTTGTCCATGATGATAGTGATAAGGATATGATTGGGGGTTTCTTGTTCATGATAATCTGAGTATGTTAAGTTGATTATTGATTGCTTTTAGAAAGTTTCCTAATTGGGTAAAGATTGCATGTGTTTGATATGACATCTCCATAATTTACTATTTTGGGTAACTTGTAAAACGGACGGATTTTGGGATAAAATTGGTAGGGTTTTGTAGGAATATGTTAATGATAGTTGACTGATGTGATTGGTGATGGTTCGTGATGTTTTCGGACCGTTTAGATGTGTTTTGGTGCGTTTTATGAAGTTCTGCAGCAAAGGGTCGAACGTGGAACTCATTCGACCCTTCATGAGGTCGAATATGGCTCAAAAGGGTCGAACGTGGCTCAAAAGGGTCGAACGTGGCTCAAATGGGTCGAAGGTGGCTCAAATAGGTCGAATGTAGCACCATAGGGTCGAATGTGGGTGTCTGGGGGTCGAATGTGGGTGTTTGGGGGTCGAATATGGGTGCCTGGGTCGAATCTGGGTGTCCGGGGGCAAATTAATACGTGTTAGGGTCAAATTAACATACGTTAAGGTCGAATAAACATATGTTAGGGTCAAATAAACATGTGTTAGGTCAAATGAACTTGTGAATAGGTTGAATGAACATCATGAGGGTTGAACCAAGGGTCCATGGGTCGAACCAGAAGCCCTTGGGGGCGAATTGGGGGCGAACCAAACACAGGAAACTCCTGATTCATTAAAAACCTATGAACTCACCGGCATTATTTGCTGACATTTTTAGCATGTTTGTCTCAGGTCGCTAAGGTAGCAGTTGTCAATAGGTGCGCGGAGTCTCACGGCATCTAGGAATCATAAGCATGTTTTGTTAAACATTTCAGAATTTGAGTTTTACTTTTGAGTTGTAATAATACATTTTGCTTCCGCTGTGTTAGAACGGTTTTGAAACTCAATGGCAGTTTACGTTGTTTTCATATCATATAGTGTCGTTTATTGTGAGCGTTGACTTGGATCCTGGTTTGTCACGCACCTCGCGGTAAAACTCCGCAAGTGGAAATTTGAGGGTGTGACAGATTGGTATCAGAGCCAATGGTTATAGTGAACTAGGACTGCATGTAGAGTCTAGTCTATAGCCGAGTATCACACACGTTAGACGGTCACACATAGTTACGAGTCGTGTCATTTGGTAAACATACTAACCTTGTCGGGGTGTCGGTGTCCTCATCACACAGTATCGTATTATCTATCTTTGGACTATTTCTACACTTATTCTATCTTCTTCTTCGGGTTTGAAGATGAAGAGGCTTATCACTTATACTTGGCAGTAGTGTACATTGGGGTGGCTTCGACACACTTTTGAGATTTTTCCGGGATTTGGATATCTCCCCTCTATGCTCTAATGTACATACTTGCCTACACACACACTATCATGCACTAGTGCTTGTCATAGTACACTCCTGAGTGACTGTTCACTTTGGGATCCTCGTGCGATAACAGTTTCTTTTAGGAATGTGGGTGTCGGGTGATTGGAAGTTCTAGCTAGGAGCACGCCTAGAGGACCATGTAGAGCGATTTGTTATTTCGGGTGCACATGAAATCATAAATCGAAATGCATGAAAATCTTGGTGGACTTCGTGTTCGGACTAATGGTCATGCTGGAACCACGTTCTGAATTCGTTTGGTTACTTGTAGCTTGATCCGATAGCGGTATTGAGTATCTTGGGAATATCTTCATCGTGGACTCTAAGCTGATGATAACCAGAACGGAGATCAATCTTCGAGAAGTGGGTTGCTCCTTGAAGTTGATCGAAGAGATCGTCAATCCTAGGAAGTGGATAACGATTCTTGATGGTGAGTTTGTTGAGTTCACGGTAGTCAATACACATTCTAAGAGAACCATCCTTCTTTTTAACGAATAAAACAGGGGCTCCCCATGGAGAAGAACTAGGGCGAATGAACCCTTTATCAGAAAGTTCCTGTAATTGACTGGCAAGTTCTTGCATCTCAGAGGGCGCAAGACGATAAGGAGCTTTAGCGACAGGATTAGCACCAGGAACAAGATCAATTCGAAATTCCACTTGTCGAGCAGGAGGCAAACCAGGTAAATCCTCTGGAAAGACTTCAGGATAGTCTCGAATAATAGGAATGTCTTGGATACTTTTTCCTTTGTCCTTCTTCTCTATCACGTTAGCTAAGAAGGCTGTATACCCCTTTCGTAAGTACTTTTGGGCAGTAGTACAAGACATAAGCTTAAGCTCGCCACAGGGTTTCTCACCATAGATCTTCAAAATCTCACCAGATTCGAGAGGAATGCGTATGACTTTCTCGAAGCACAGAATTTCGGCACGATGAGTTGACAACCAGTCCATGCCTACTATAACATCAAAACTTCCAAGATGCATGGGGATGAGATCGATAGAGAAGGTATGATCGTCGAGGTTCAACAAGCAGTTACGAATAATAGAGTCGATCTAAATAGACTTCCCGTTAGCTACCTCTACCACTAAAGGTTCCTCTAGATTTGTGTGGGGTAAGTTAAGTAAAGGTTCAAACTTCAGTGACACAAATGACTTATCAGCTCCCGAATCAAATAATATGGATGCATAGTGGTTATTAATGAGGAACGTACCATTCACCACCTCGTTGTTGTCACGAGCCTGGTTAGCGTTGAGATTGTAGGCGCGACCTCGAGCACCTTGGTTCTGGTTGCGGTTCTGGTTTTGGTTTTGGTTGCGGTTTTGGTTCTGGTTCTGGTTTTGGTTACGATTAGGGCAATTGTTGATGTAGTGATTAGGGCTGCCACACTCGTAGCATTGACCACGAGCAGGCCTGTTGTTTTGTTGGTTGGGAGCTGGGGTATTGTTGTCTTGGGCAGTAGGAGGGGCTCGACAGACGTTCACCAGGTGACCATATCTTTGACACTTAGTACAAAAACGACATGGCACCTGTGCCGGATGATGGTACTTGCAAGTGTTGCACAAAGGGTGAGGTCCGGTGTATGGTTTCTTGGCTGGGTTCTGGGCAGCAGGTGGAGTAGCAGCAACCATATAGTTTCTAGCCTTGCGCTTTTTGTTGCTTGAGGTCTCAGGCTTGACTTCAATTGCAGGCTGTGGAGTGTCTTTGGCAACCGTCTTCTTGGTGCCCTTGCGGAAGAGAGTACCGTTCTTCACGTGATTATCAGTAAGAGTGGCCGCTAGACGTTTGGCCTCTTCCAAAGTTGCAGGATTCCTACCCCAAACGGTGTCCTGGATTTGCATGGGCAGACCACCGATGTACTTCTCGATGGCTACCGGCAGAGGAGTAACTTTGTGAGGCAACAATAAGCTAAGCTCATGAAAGCGGGTGTTGTAGGCAAGGTTTTCCCCACTATCTTGAGCTAAGGTGTGGAACTCATCCTCAAGCTTCTTAACTTCATTGCGAGGACAAAACTCTTCCTTCATGACCTCCTTGACTTGGTCCCATGTCATAGCAAGAGCAACTTCGGCCCCACGAGTACGCTTTTCTTCATTCCACCAAGTGAGTGCTCGTTTATGGAGAACACTCATGGCGTAACGAACCTTGAAGTTGTCGGGGCACTCACTGTTGATGAAGGTATTTTCAATACCCTCGAACCATTGGAGGAGTCCTGTAGCTCCTTCTTCACCACTAAACTTTGGGGGGTTACAAGAGTTGAAATGCTTAAGGGTGCAGGCTGGGGGTCCATTTCCATTGCCATTGCCGTTCCCGTTCCCGTTGCCGTGACCATTCCCATTGCCGTTCATTTGGATGACCTGAGCGAGTAAATTGGGAACCAGAGTTGCGATTTGCTGCGCCATTTGTTGAGAAATGATCGCAGCCAGTTGAGCATCGATACCATTGTTGTTGTGGTTAGGAACTTGGTCATGGTTATGGTTGTCACCACCTTCTTCGTGGTTTTCACCATTGCTGTTGCGAGTGCTGCGACGAGGAGGCATGATCTGTAATAGACACAATGAAATGAATGAGATTATATAAGGAATGTAATCATTTATTCATTAGTTAAAACGAATAAACGAAAACGTTGACTTATCAAAGATTCTAAATTCTAATAACATATGAAGACATGCTTTAGCCTAAAAGTGAACACTCATCCCGAGAATTCCCAGGTAGGCATCCGGGTCCCTCGTCTGATTGGGATATATGCGCAATGCCAGCCTAGACAGAAGACTCAGAATACAGGCGTTCACCCTTCCAGATTGCACGTGTTCGTTATTAAAATCTAGAACTTCGACGAGATCTCAAGGGGGTTCAGGTTAAACCTGAGGATTTTGTCCTATTAATCTAATGGTGGATCAGGATTGCAGCAGACGAATACGAGTAGTCACATGTAGGTTTAGGGTTATATAAGGATAGGATTAGGGAAGCAATTAGGGTTACAAGTAAGAGAAGCAAGTACTGTTTAAGTCCCTAAGGTTATAGTCTAGATTATTTTCTAATAACCTAATTCCCTATAACCAAGGCTCTGATACCAATCTGTAACACCCCAACCGATGGCGGAAACATCGGGGTGCCACGTATTGATGATTGTTTCAGTAGCACATGGTATAATTCAAATTTTAAATAATTTATTCATAATATAAATATCCAAAATAAAGTGATGTCTAGAAATTCAAATACATGATATCAAAATAAAGCAACAACTTCAAATAACTTCAAACAAAAGCTTCATGTTAAATCCTCATGCATACTCAAGCCTCAGCTTCATTGTTACCTGAAACATGTTAATTTTGAAAATATTTTTGGGTCAACAAAAGTTGGTGAGAATTACATAGGTTTTTGATAATTGAATAAAAATGTTGTGCAATTCATGTGTCATGTCAATCTAGTCCATATGTGAGAACATACTAGAAATAAATCGAGTGCATAACCAACCCTGGTGACTGTTATAATATGATACATCCCATACGCTCATGGTTCACTTGAATATGTTATGCGATAACAAACACCCACGCTACCTTTGTAGGAGGCACGTATCCGGGTGGGATTGTCAGTCCAATAGATCTATCAATGTATACCGTCGGCTTGTACGGAGTTAATGATTATGCTAGAATGGTGCTTACTCTAATCATGCTCAAGACATAATGCAACATAGAAAACACATAGACACATTGATGATTGAATTGCAATAATGATGTTATAACATGTTTCACCCCAAAAATGGTGATAAATAAAAGGGGCTATGTAAAACTCACCTTAGCAAATGTTATACTTCTTGAAAAGATGAAATGATAGTGTTGCCCAAATAATGCCAAATATCACCCTATAATAAGGTAATAAATAAGTCTAAGTCTAATTAGTTTATAAGTGTATCTTAGGGTTTCGATTTGGGGATATCCAATTGTTGAATTTAAAGTAAAATGTTAATTAAATAAAGGGAAATTTGATAATTAAATAAAAGAAAGTCTTTTTATAAAATTTGAATTTAGAATGCTCACATTAATGTATTTGAAGTATAAAAATAATTTTTATAAAATTATTTCTTTTAAAATAGATTTTTAAATCTATTTAATACAAATTGCCAAAATTTAACTTTAATATATTAAAAATACTAAAATTAAAGAATTATTATTTTAAAAATCATATTTCTGTTCTAAATAATTTAAAATAAATTGTATAAAATTTTGGTGCAAAAATAATAAAAAATGAATTTATTATGATTTAATTATGATTAAATTTAACAAAAATTGATTAAAAATATAAAATAAATGATTTTTCTGAATTAAAAATCATTTCAGTAAAGTTTACCATTGTACAAACATAGGATAATTTTTGTAGAAATTAATAAAATTGTTTTGATATTTTAATGGATTTTTATAAATATAATAGTATAAAATTGATTTAATTATTATAAATATTAAATCAATTAATTTCAGAAAAACTAAAAATTGTAAATAACACTTTTACCTCAGATTTGATAAATATAATTTTTTTAGAATTTATAAAAAGGTTTTAATATTTAAAAATGAATTTATAAGATTTAAATGTATATAATATATGTATAATTGGTTTGTTAAAAAGAAATGAAATTAAGTGAAAAAGGGTGTCCAAGCCGGGACTCGAACCCGGGTTGTCTTAGTTATAGGCATCAGTCACAACCACTTGGCCTAGGCCTGTGGTTGTGATTTATCTCAGTTTATTAAAAATAAATACAATAAGCAAAACAGTTTCTTCCCCAAATCAATAACCCACGAACCCTAGCTTTTCCAATCAAGCAATTCACACATCTTTAACCCGATTAATGTTAGGGTTTTTGATGTGTGAACGCCGGTGATCAAAACCCACATAAAACATTACACTTACAGTGTTGATTCGTGTTTGATTGCCCGGTCAATGATAAAAGTCAAACGTTGATCGAATAATGATGCACGGAGTGATTCAAAGAAAATTGAGGGTTGAGAAGAGTGTATGAGCGAGTTGTAAAGCTTCGCAGAAGGCCAATTTATATAGGTGATCGATGGTTTGATTAATTGGCAAGTTTGACCCACGATTTAATGTCAAACGCGTAATCGAGTTCAATTGGTCAATGATGATTGATTATTAGCGTGTAATCTAGTCATCGATGGCCGGTAATCGAGCATGGATTCCTAATTTAGATCAATCACGAGTTGATTCTGATTGATTACACAAACGCGTCCACAGTTGACTTTCCTTAGTCAACTGTGGGGTTTAAAAATCAAGTATAAATTAAATTCGTGCCTGGATTTATCCAAGGTTGATGGCTAGCCCAGCTGGTAACACATGTTGGTGTGATTGGGCCGGCCTTGGGCGCGGGTTCGATTCCCGGCCCAAGTGTTTATTTTATTTTTTTGATTTTTCACACTTCCACATATATAATATATATATATATATATATATATATATATAAGGTATTAGGGTTCCAATTATGCGACAAAAATAATTAATGCGAATAATATAGGTAGAACTTGACGTTTTATTAATAATAGTCGTGTAACGTACAAGTATAATTACGAAATGTTACAATATTGCAGCAGCAGTTGAACGTTGCGTTGGCTGCTTTCTAGGCTGCTCAGCAGACCCTGGGAAATACTAATCAGGTGCAGTCTGGGTGCACCTACAAGAAGTTCATTTACTGTAAGCCCCATTACTTCAATGGGACTGAAGGGGCAGTGGGACTACTTCGGTGGTTGGAGAAGATCGAATCGGTGTTTGCTATGTGTAACTGTCCCGACGTTGATCGCGTCAAGTATGCTTATGCTACTCTTGAGGGACACGCTTTGACTTGGTGGAACTCCACCACTGCGAATCTTGGTCTGGGTGAGGCCAATGCTATGTCGTGGTCCGAGTTTGTTCAGATGTTGAGGGCAGAGTATTGCCCAAGAGACGAGATTATGAAGCTGGAACACGAGTTTTGGAATCTGAAGATGGTCGGGTTGGAGATCGAGGTGTTTACTGCTAGGCACGACGAGTTGGCCGTGATGTGCCCCGGTTTGGCTACACCAGAGTACCGGAGGATTGAGCACTACGTTGCCGCTACTGATCACACTACTATGTTGGCCACTGTTCGGGCATCTCACAAGCTGACCAACATGAAGGTTGCTGAGGGCGTTCTACCTCCGAGGGGTGCTGCTGTGAAAGCCCCTGCGGAGAACAAGAGGAAGTGGGAGAGTGCTGGAAAGAGCGCTGGGTCGTCCCAGCCGCAGGTGAAGAAACAGGAGGTTGTGGGAGCGTCATCCAAGCAGAGGTCTGGGGGTTATACTGGGAACTTCCCGAAGTGTGGTGAGTGTGGGTTTCATCATACGGGTGATTGTGAGAAGTTTCGTTGTCGTCGGTGCCAGCGTTTTGGTCATCATGCTAAGGACTGTAGGACTACTCTTCAGCTACAACTGGCACAGGCCAGTACTGCTACTACCACTGCTACTGCTCCTCAGGGGAGGCAGGGATGTTATCACTGTCGGGATAATGGACACTTCAAGCGGGATTGTCCTAAGCTGAAGCAAGGGACTGCAGGTGGTGCTGGGAACAATGAGGGTAGCGGTCGAGCTGCTTCGGGTCGTTTTTATGTCATTGGCGCTAGGGAGAACCAGGAGGATCCTGTTACTGTTACTGGTGAGTATTCTTTTCTTGATTCTCGTTATACTTGTATTCATTCTCGTTCACATTATTTGGCGCTTTGTATTCATTGTGTGCATTCAGTTTGGTATTTGGTCATCATTTTGCATTCATGGGTCTGATGTGGGTCCTTTGGAGATGCTACTTGGACGGTACCGGTGGGTCATTTATACCGATCACAGTAGTCTCTAGTAGGCCTTCGATCAGGAGAATACATTGTTTTGTATTCACTTTGGGGAGGGCGGTTCCCCGGCATAGAGTATTCGTTGATATCATCTTTCGTTCGTGGTTATCATTTCGTTTGCGTTCTGGGAAATGTTACTTGGGTTAGGTCGACACTCATTACTGTCGAAGAGTGAATCTCGGGACTAGATTCCTTTCAACAGGGGGATGATGTGACGACCGGGAAAATTTTTCTTTTTTATCGCTTCATTCTCTTTGACTTCGGGAAATTTTCGGGATGAAAATTCTTTCAACAAGGGGATGATGTGACACCCGGCATGTTTGGGTCAACATTTTATAAACACATAAGTCTACCCTAGCGAGAAACGTTTATTAAACATACTTGACGGGGTCAGTAGAGTCGGAACACAATCCGTATTGTCCAGGGTTCAATGATTTGGAGGATCATTGGGTTAGTCACACACACACACACACACACACACACACACACACACGTTACGAGTCCCGTTGTTGGTGAATTACATAAACTAAATTAGGTGTTATGCGTAGATTGATTCTTATATGGTGGATTATATGCAAATATGTGTTTAAACGATGTGTAGATGATTATCCATGCTTATATATGTTAAACATAGATTAAGATTGCATGTTCATGTGTTAGGATGCGTTAAAATGTGTTAAACAGAACAAACTAGAAAAACTAGAAAACACAGGTCCAAGTTCGACCCATAGCGTGGGGGCGAACCTGGGAAATGATCTTGGTTCGATCCTCAATGAAGGGGCGAACCTGGAATATGAAAACAATAAAAGTTCATTCGACCAGTAAAGGTACATTCGACCCTGAGCAAGGGGCGAATGTGGGTACATTCGACCATGCGAAAGGGGCGAATGTGGACTAGTATAAATACCACACTTTGTCATTTTTCACCATTTCACAAACCCTAAACGCCTCTAAACACTCTCTAGCAACTTTAATCACTGAGGAAGGAGTCTTTGCTCTTGTTTTCCATAATCTAACCTAAAAACATCTTCTAAACAAAGATATAAGGTGTGTTCTTCATCCTAAATCATTTTTAAAGCATTTCAATTCGTTTTCATTAAATCCAAGAGTCCAGATCTGATTCAAACATGTTTTCATGGATAAAAACCTTCCTAATATCTTTCTAAACAAAACCTATTCATAAACAATGAGTTTTCATACAAATTAACATGTGTTAATGGTGTTTTATGTGGTGTTATATATTGTTTGATGATTGATTGCGTTATAGATGTTATAACAATGATCTAGGACTGTTATTGATGATGATTTATGATTGAGATAGGTTACAATTGATTATTGATGATGTTTTGCTCATTTTGGGGATTTTGGGTTAGATCTAGGGCTTGTTCATGTTGATAGTGATAAGGATATGATTGGGGGTTTCTTGTTCATGATAATCTGAGTATGTTAAGTTGATTATTGATTGATTTTAGAAAGTTTCCTAATTGGGTAAAGATTGCATGCGTTTGATATGACATCTCCATAATTTACTATTTTGGGTAACTTGTAAAACGGACAGATTTTGGGATAAAATTGGCAGGGTTTTGTAGGAACATGTTAATGATAGTTGACTGCTGTGATTGGTGATGTTTCGTGATGTTTTCGGACCGTTTAGATGCGTTTTGGTGCGTTTTATGAAGTTCTGCAGCAAAGGGTCGAATGTGGAACTCATTCGACCCTTCGTGGGGTCGAATGTGGCTCAAAAGGGTCGAACGTGGCTCAAAAGGGTCGCATGTGGCTCAAATGGGTCGAATGTAGCACCATAGGGTCGAATGTTGGTGTTTGGGGGTCGAATGTGGGTGCCTGTGGTCGAATCTGGGTGCCCGGGGGCGAATTAAAACGTGTTAGGGTCGAATTAACATACGTTAAGGTCGAATAAACATATGTTAGGGTCAAATAAACATGTGTTAGGTCAAATGAACTTGTGAATAGGTTGAATGAACATCATGAGGGTTGAACCAAGGGTCCATGGGTCGAACCAGAAGCCCTTGGGGGCGAACCAAACACAGGAAACTCCTGATTCGACCTTACGACTTTGTATATGCGATTTTTGATGCAAACTAAGTGTTTTATGCTTGAAACTTATGTGTTAACCTTATGTGCATGACTAATTGATGTAATGGGTCACCAACGGGATGTCGGGTCTGTCTGGTATGTCCGGTTAACGTTTAAACGCACTTTTTAACACACCTAGTCAAGATCAGGACAATCGGGGACTAGTTAGCCTTAGGGTTATTAGTCATCACACTTATGTAAACTCATTGATAGGTTGTCATTAGTTGGGATTATCATACATGTGTTGGATTTCTAATTATCAAAAGGCGCACTCTAAGGTGAGTTTCACGGCCCCACTCTTTTACTGGTTTTACATTTTCGAGGGAGAAAACATGTTGTATTCTTTAAACGTGTGTCAAATATGTTTTCATAAAAGACGTTTCAACTATGTTTTCATGAAAGGTGTGTCAACTAAGTTTTCATAAAAGGCGTGTCAACTATGTTTTCATGAAAGGTGGTATGTCAACTATGTTTTGGTATTCACGAATTCATTGGGTTTTGGAGTATTCATTATGTTTTCGAGTATTCATTATGTTTTGGAGTATTCATTATATTACTATGCGATCTTTGGAAGTCCCGGGGAGAACCATGAATGTGCGGGTATGCACAACGGGGGAAATGTGGATAGATCTATTTGGGCTTGACCCGCCCCACTCGTCGACTGGAGGTCGGACGGGTGCATGTTGTCTCTTAGGTATTCAGTATTCAGTATGCAGTATTCAGTATTCATTCGGGCACGTATTCAGTATTCACAGTATTCGAGTCCAGTAATGGTTTTCCAATCGCAGTAGTAACAGGTATTCATATGTTTTGCATGCATGTGGTCTGGATTGACCATGGGTATTCATTTGGGAGTCAGTATTCATTGGAGTCGGTATTCATTAAAAACCTGTGAACTCACCGGCATTATTTGCTGACGTTTTTAGTATGTTTGTCTCATGTCGCTAAGGTAGCAGTTGTCGATAGGCGCACGGAGTCTCACGACGTCTAGGAATCATAAGCATGTTTTGTTAAACATTTCAGACTTTGAGTTTTACTTTTGAGTTGTAATAATACATTTTGCTTCCACTGTGTTAGAACGGTTTTGAAACTCAATGGAAGCTTACGTTGTTTTCATATCATATAGTGTCGTTTATTGTGACCGTTGACTTGGATCCTGGTTTGTCACACGCCTCGCGGTAAAACTCCGCAAGTGGAAATTTGAGGGTGTGACAATAACGCCCTTCCATGGTGAGACCTTCAAAAGTACCCTGTCGCCAACCTGGAATTCCAATGGTTTGTGACGATGATCGGCATATCTCGTTTGATGATCCCGAGCTGCTTCCATACAATTACAAATCTGCACGATCTTCTAGGAAGTTTCGTACACAAGTTCTGGGCTAGTGAGCTAGCTCTCGCCCACCTCAGCCCAACAAAGTGGAGACCGACATTTCCGCCTGTAAAGAGCCTCAAACAGAGCTGCCTTAATGCTAGAATGGTAGTTGTTGTAAGACAATTCCACCAACGGTAGATGACTCTCCTAACTCTTACCAAAATCAATGACACGTGCCCGTAGCATGTCTTCCAACGTTTGAATCATCCGCTCACTCTAACCATCAGTTTGCGGATGATATGTCGTACTCATGTCCAACTAAGTACCCAATGCCTTTTGCAAGGCCTTCCAGAAATGCGAAGTGAAACGAGAATCGCAGTCAAAGATAATAGAAACAGGCATCCCGTGCCGAGAAACCACTTCCTTAAGATAAAATCGAGTTAACCGCTCCAACTTGTCATTTTCTCTAATAGCTAGGAAGTGCACCGATTTGGTCAAATGATCGACAATCACCCAAATGGTATCACAACCACTTGGTGACCTCAAAAGTTTGGTTACAAAGTCCATAGTGATTCGTTCACACTTCCATTCGGGATTTTAGGCTGTTGCAACAGACCAGACGACTTCTGATATTCGACCTTGACTTTAGCACAAGTCAAGCATTTACTTACATATGAAGCTATATCAGCTTTCATGTTCGACCACTAATAGAGTATCTCCAGGTCCTAATACACCTTATTGGAGCCTGGGTGAATGGAATATCAGGATTTGTGAGCTTCGTCCAAGTCAAGCTCTCGTAAGTTACCAAATAAAGATACTCAAACACACTCTACAAAGTAATGTAGGCCATCAGATCTAAGCTCCAGCTACTTGTCGGCACCATGCATGGTCTCAGCATTAAGGTTTTCCTCCTTCAAATCTTCTTGCTATGCAGAACATATTCGGTCTGGCAAACCAAAATGGATGTTGAGCTGTAAAGATCGAACACGCCGAGGTTTAAGGGACTCCTTCCTGCTTAAGGCGTCTGCCACAACATTCGCCTTACTGGGATCGTACTTGATGGCACAATCATAATCGTTCAAAAGCTCGACCCATCGATGCTGTCGCATGTTCAAATCCTTCTGATCAAAGATATGCTGAAGACTCTTGTGATCGGTACAAATGGTGCACTTGGTACCATACAAGTAGTGTCTCCAGATCTTCAAAGCTAAAACAACTGCACCCAATTCCAAATCATGGGTAGTATAGTTCTTCTCGTGAACCTTAAGCTAGCGAGAAGCATACATAATAACCTTCTCGCGTTGCATCAACATGCAATCGTGACCCTAAATAGAAGCATCAAAATAAACAACAAAATCATTCGTACCCTCAGGCAAGGATAAAATAGGCGCAGAACAGAGTTTAAGCTTCAGCGTCTGAAACAGCGATTTCTGTGAATCACCCCAGTCGAATTCCGATCCTTTTGGGTAAGAGATGTAAGGGGTTGAGTAATCCTTGAAAATTCCTCAATAAAACAACGATAGTATCTCACGAGACCTAGGAATTTCCGCACCTTAGATGGCGTCTTCGGTGCTTCCCAGTCTTTGATGGCTTTTATCTTAGCTGGATCGACATGAATTCCCAGTTCATTAACCACATGACCAAGGAATTGGACTTCACGCAACCAGAAGTCACCTTTGGAGAACATAGCATAAAGTCGTTCCCTTCTTAAGAGTTCCAAGACAAGTCGCAGGTGTTTCTCATGGTCCACCCTACTCTTGGAATAGATCAGGATGTCATAAAAAACGATGACGAACTTATCAAGGTAAGGCTTGCAAATACAATTGATCAGATCCATAAATACCGCTGGGACACGGCATTGGTGAGACCGAAAGGCGTGACCAAGAACTTAAAATGGCCATAACGGGTTCGAAAGGCAGTCATTGGAATATTAGCTTCATGAACTCTAAGCTGATGGTACCTGGATCTCAAATCAATCTTCGAGTAATAGCTGGAACCCTGAAGTTGGTCAAATAAGTCATCAATACGGGAAGAGGGTAGCGATTCTTGATAGTCACCTTGTTGAGTTCACAGTAGTCGATACACATACGTAGGCTTCCATCTTTCTTCTTGACAAACAGGATATGGGCTCACTATGGGGATGAACTGGCCGAATGAAACCTTTCTCTAATAAATCCTGTAGCTGGTTGGATAATTCTTGCATTTCAGGAGGTGCAAGACGATAAGGGGTTGGGCGATAGGGGCTGCATGATATCTTCAGGATGACACAATACCTGGAGAGTGAAGTGTGAGATCTTGACCAAGACATCTTGGGCTGATAGGCCCTCAAAGGGAGAAGCATCTTGGCCTGAGGAAGCCAGAACAGTCTTCCTCTTCTTAGAAGATGCAACCTTCGGCTTGGAAGGAGGACTAGTCATCCTGGAGCTGGATAAAGATGTGATCTTAGAAAACTTAGTGATATCCTGGCCATCTATGTCATCTAAGTCAAAGAAGACTGGCTTCTTAGCTGAAAATAGCAAAAGAACAAAGTTAGCAACTAAAGAATAACTAAAGCATCCTCAGGATGTAAAGAAAGACTTACCAGACATCTCAGTGGCTTGGCTGGTGGAGTATCTTTCCTCTGCTTCAAAGGTTCTTGCTACCTGAGGTAAGTCAGCAACTGCCTTAACTTTGATGAATGAATCATTCAGAGGAGGAACAAGCTTGGTAAAAGAAGACCCTGTAACATAATAAAAATGTTTTCAAAATGTTAGTGATATCCTCAGGATATAACTACAAATCTTTTTCATCCTAAAAATATTTACCACTTTTCAACCATGACATAGGGATATCATCTCCATATGGAATGGAATCCCTTATCACAAAGAAATTTTTTGACTTTGAAGACCTTTCTGATTTAATGACATTGTACAAGAAATGAGGATTTTTGTTGATAAGCTGGAGAACAAAACGGTTTGACCCATGTGTTTTTGATGTGTGTAAATGTGTGTGTATATATATATATATATAACACAAGTTCTAATTAAAATGATTCACCTAAAAACTACACACGCACGGCAAGTGTACCGATCGCAAAGCAGTAAATAGATAAGACCGAGTATCGAACCCAAAGACACGAATGCAACTCTAGATCACAACCTCTACGGAATACTAGCCTAAATAAATAGATACTTAAATGGGGGTATTTTAAACTATTAATTATAAACTTAATTAAACTACATATATTAAACTTAACTTAACTCGGCAACTAATACGAACTTACGGAACTGGAGAAATCAGATAGTAAGAAGGCTGGTAACATGGGTAGAATCCCTAGACTCTGGTTATAAAAGCTGACCTTTGTAATTCGGTTAGAGACCGTGTTCACACCTAATAAACCTCATGTCAAGGATAGTCGACTAGACTCAAGGCGGGACAAGTGCTGAGATGCTAAAATGAAAGTGGATCGCCCCAGCGAAACCAAATCCCACAGTAATCCTTTAATCAACCACTCTTGGATCAAAAACTCCCAAACTGTGAAGCAGACTTAACTAATACGAATGAAATCCTAGGAAAACTCTAAACAAGAATAAATAACCGGTCTCTCCCCAACGATAATCAAGCTACCAAACAATGCCTAGTTAGTCAACCTAGCAATCCCGAATTATATTCCTAACTTTCGGGAAGCGATTGCACACCTTAGCTAATTGATTTTAAAAACCTGCTAAACTTGCGCTATTCCTAACTGCAAGAACTAGCTCGACAACAAAAGTTAATCAAACTAGAATGATTTCTAGATCTAGGGGATATTCCTATATGCCTAGAACATCAAAACCAACAAACAAGTAATCAAATCACAAAGCGCCAGCACACAAATATTCAAAATCAAACATAAAAATTAAATCATGTAACCCAACACATCCAAAACGGAAAACATAAGTCTTTAATTAAAAACCATAATCTAGTTCATCATCCCAAGTCACCAATAAAAGGTTTAGCCTATAATATTTAGAAACATCTTTGCAAAATTAATAAAAATAGTGTTCTTCATGTCTAATAAAAATAATAAACGAAAACTAAAGCAAACCCGAGGCTCCTTGAATATTGATCTTTGACGTGCCTAGGACCTTCTCTCCTTCACAGCTATTCTAGTCGTTGCCTTGACAGCTTCTTTTTTCCTTTGTGCGATTGAATGCTGTTGTGTGTTCCAATAAAATAGTTTCTTTGTATTGGCTGTTCACGACTTGACCAAAGTTCTTCGTTTACGCTTCAACGTCCATGAAAACATGCTCTCAAGTGTTCGTCTCTCGATTAAAATTCTTTCGTTTTGAGCTCATTTTTCACGAACACCTATAAAATAATAAAATAAATAAATACCTAATAAAAATGACACAAAAATAATAAAAATTTATAAAAACCTAAACTAAATAAAATAGACCGGTACAAACCTAAAACTAAACAAAACACTATCTAAACGACTAGAAACCTATACAAACTTTACACTGGAAATAGATGTATTTTACAATACATCAAATATCCCCACACTTATCTCTTTTTCGTCCCTGAAAAAGAATTATGCTATGGAATCACAATCAAATAATCTGGCCTCAAAACATAAGTTACTTTAATTTTAAAAATCTACTCACGTGCCAACTGCGATTGCAGGTATACTTGTCCTCTTAAACCCAACCGCCGGTTTCTAAGCCCCTTATCATGTTAGTTTAATTTTAGGTTCATTTAGTCTACCTAGGGTCTCACACGAAAGAAACCATAGTTTTACCTAATCCCGCTTCAAGCTTATGAAACAAAAGGAACAACCAATTGACTGTACCTAACCGTTTTATGTAGAAAACCGAGAGAATTTAAATTCATTTGTTTTTTTTTTTAATCTCAGCATACTTAACTCAGAGGGTGTGACCAATCCAAGTCGCTATCCTAGTGGCCAGACACCTTAAGCTTCAGCATTTTCGCTTTGATTTCTATTAATTCATGAGTTTTTTTTTCAGACAATCCTAGAGGGAGTCGAGTCCGGAGTCACTATCCCTAGAAATGAAACCATTGGCCTTGCCCTTATTTTATATCCAGCTTTTTTTTTTCTTCAACTTTTGATTAGAAATTCTAACGGTTTTAAACTTATAACGGTATTCCTTATACTATTATTTGCGGTTTCAGCTTCCCTATTTTTTCCTAGATGAGAACTCACAAGGCCTCCTAATATATTTAGGTGTATTAGCTCAAAGGAAACTTTTCTACCGGCTGGGCCTACCCACACATCCCAAGTCAACACGCTTTCGATTATTTATTCTTCTAATACATATAATATTTGAAAACCAGACACTTGATTTTATCTATCATTTCCCATATTTTATAATGCAAACTTCAAAATCAGGGACATTTTTTTCAATTTTTCAATTTTTTTTAATTATTTTTTTTAAATAAAGACTCAAACTATACTAAAACGCAGTTCCCATCCACACACTTAAAATTGCACATTGTCCTCAATGTGTAGCGACAAGGAACTAAAAATAAAGTAGAATAAAAAAAGTTAAAAAGTAAAGTGGAACAGACTCCCCTGGTAATACTGTGGTGTAATCCTCGCAAAACGTGTCCTGAGTTGTCCCATCCAAGTGCAAAGCAACCGTATAGCATTTCATTCACGGCTGCATCAATAACCTGCAAAATAAACACTAAAAAGACAAAAAGTACAACGGAAAAAAACACAACTGTGTTGAGATGACTATTTACAAAAATGATTTTTAAAGGGTCGCCTCTCCCGAATGGAGATTGAGTACGGACGAGAAGATCCCACTATGAAAAGAATGCAGACCATCCCCACACTTAGACTCAAACAAAGACACAAACTAAAATTAATAAACAGAATACCTACGAACTCTAAAACTTGGAAAAACCAAAGTATGAATCAGGTGGCTTATATTTAATCCAACCCGTGTCCAAACCGTTCAATTCTTTTCGTTCACCATTGTTCGTCAAAAAACAATTGGTGAAAATATAAAGACGTCTGAAAAATTCAAACGGGTTGGGCCACCTATCCCTAGACTTACCTGGACCAAACCTGATATGTGGATGTGGCTTGTGATTCTAGTCCATGTAACTACGAGCCTTCTCCCATGGTGGTGGCCATGGTGGTGGCAATAGTAGCAGTGTAATATCCAATGCCTGGACGGGCCGGCTGTGGTGTTCTTCTTCTTCCACCACTACTTCTTTCTCATCTTCCTTGTTTGGTGACTCCTGAATTTCCACAGTCAGGCATCCTCTCAATAATGCCTCTAAGATATCGAGGTCACCTACTGGGTCAAAATCTTTCCCCACTTCTGGAGCTGACAAATCAACCAACTCGTCACCAAACTCTGCTTCCCAATCAGCTGTTTTTTCAAGCGGGTCAGTGGTGTCTTCCTCTTCCACCACTTCTTTCTCAAACAGCCAGCCTGTGGATTCTGAAAAATCCATATCTTCCTCAGCCTCCCCTATCTTCTCCATCATGGCTTTCCTGTACGCGTCCCAAGTTATCCTTTCTATCTCCTCATCATCACTCCAGACATCTGCCTCCCAAGGATATGCTGCTGAACTAGAGATCTGGCAAGGCTGCTCATCCTGCTGAACCGGAGGTGGGACTAAGGCGTCCATTATGGTCTCTGGCTCTAACCCTGAATCCTGCAAAATATCATCCTCACAAGACAAGTGTAAAGAATCATATGGGTCAGTTAAATCATGCACAGAATCAGATGAGTAAGGACAAACAGTTTCAGCAACGGGCCTAATGCAATCAGGTAATGTAAATGTTACCATCTCGTCGGGGTCATCATTAGTGAAATAAACCTGCTGAACTGGAGGTGGGACTTCAACGTCCATTATGGTCTTCAGTTCATCCACATGAGCCTCTAGCCTCTTAATTGCCGCATCTTGTTCCCTCAAATAGCCGGTGCGCTTGGATAGCAAAGAATCCATATCCTCGAGCATGAGCTGTTGATTAGCAAGGAAGGCGGCAAAATCAGGTCTAGTGTGAGACGAGACATCCCGATAATCGGGATGTGGATAAAAAGGTTGGCTAGGTGGATACTCTGACGAGCTACCACCATGCCTTTCCTCATACATCTGATCTTGTAGACGATCAAGCCGACTTTTTATTCTATCTAGTGACTCAGATGTTGCAGGCTTAAACCACCGGTTTGCCTGTGGGTATGAAGGCTGGTATGACTGATATGGCTGCGGCTGCAAATACGTGTTAGAATAATAATTCGTGTAATACCCCGATGAATATGAATGTGGGCATCTTATGGTAAAGTGGGGTCCTCCGCATATCTCGCACATGATAAAAAAAATTATATATTACGAATAAATAATAATAATAATAAATAAATAAATAAAAGCAAAAATTATTCACAAAATAGTAGACCAGAAACGGATCGGATAATTCTCAAGAGTGCCAATTGCGTCCCCGGCAACGGCGCCAAATACTAGCCCAAAGACGCGAATGCAACTCTAGATCACAACCTCTACCGAATACTAGCCTAAATAAATAGATACTTAAATGGGGGGTATTTTAAACTATTAATTATAAACTTAATTAAACTAAATATATTAAACTTAACTTAACTCGGCAACTAATACGAACTTACGGAACTGGAGAAATCAGATAGTAAGAAGGCTGGTAACCTGGGTAGAATCCCTAGACTCTGGTAGGGGTGTTCAGAATTCGATTCGAATTCGAAAAATTCGAAATTCGATTTAGTTCGATTCGATTACCAAGAATTCGATTCGATTATTAAGAATTCGAATTCGATTCGATTCAAATTCGAGTCCAGTAAATCGAATACGAATCGAATACGAATTTATGATTTTAAATTCGATTCGATTCGAAATTCGAATAAAAAATTGTACATGTATATTTTTTTAAATATATATACACATATACACATTATTATATACACAAGTATACACATTGGAAAAAAAAAACTTCTAAATTTTGGTCAAACTCTAAGAACCCATAGTGTCTATAACTTTTAGCATAACCATGTTTTATATATTTACCTTATATATCACAAAACTCTATAAAACTATACTCTCTACTATTTTTACTATTCTCGTATTTGACATATTGTTGTTTATCAATTTTGTAGATTTGTATTTTATATGTTAAAAATAATGAGTTTGTATTAGTTTTAAAACTAAAAGTAAAACAATTTGTTATTTAAGGTGAATTTGAACTAAATCGAATTTATTCGAATTCGATTCGAATTCGAGTTTCTTATTCGAATCGAATACGAATCGAATAAATTGAATTTTAAACGAATACGAATCGAATACGAATTCAGGTAAAAATATTAAAAATTCGAATAATTCGATTCGAATAATTCGAAAATTCGTTATTCGATTCGTTGAACACCCTTAGACTCTGGTTATAAAAGCTGACCTATGTAATCCGGTTAGAGACCCTGTTCTCACCTAATAAACCTCCTGTCAAGGATAATCGACTAGACTCAAGGCAAGACAAGTGTTTAGATGCTAAAATGAAAGTGGATCGCCCCAGCAAAACCAAATCCCACAGTAATCCTTTAATCAACCACTCTTGGATCAAAAACTCCCAAACTGTGAAGCAGGCTTAACTAATACGAATGAAATCCTAGGAAAACTCTAAACACGAATAAATAACCGGTCTCGCCCCAACGATAATCAAACTATCAAACAATGCCTAGTTAGTCAACCTAGCAATCCCGAATTATATTCCTAACTTTCGGGAAGGGATTGCACACCTTAGCTAATTGATTTTAAAAACCTGCTAAACTTGCGCTATTCCTAACTGCAAGAACTAGCTCGACAACAAAAGTTAATCAAACTAGAATGGTTTCTAGATTTAGGGGATATTCCTATATGCCTAGAACATCAAAACCAACAAACAAGTAATCAAATCACAAAGCGCCAGTACACAAATATTCAAAATCAAACATAAAAATTAAATCATGTAACCCAACACATCCAAAACGGAAAACATAAATCTTTAACTAAAAACTATAATCTAGTTCATCATCCCAAGTCACCAATAAAAGGTTTAGCCTATGATATTTAGAAACATCTTCACAAAATTAATAAAAATAGTGTTCTTCATGTCTAATAAAAATAATAAACGAAAACTAAAGCAAACCCGAGGCTCCTTGAATATTGATCTTTAACGTTCCTGGGACCTTTTCTCCTTCACAACTATTCTAGTCGTTGCCTTGACAGCTTCTTTTTTCCTTTGTGCGATTGAATGCTGTTGTGTGTTCCAATAAAATAGTTTCTTTGTATTGGTTGTTCACGACTTGACCAAAGTTCTTCGTTTACGCTTCAACGTCCATGAAAACATGCTCTCAAGTGTTCGTCTCTCAATTAAAATTCTTTCGTTTTGAGCTCATTTTTCACGAACACCTATAAAATAATAAAATAAATAAATACCTAATAAAAATGACACAAAAATAATAAAAATTTATAAAAACCTAAACTAAATAAAATAGACCGGTACAAACCTAAAACTAAACAAAACATTATCTAAACGACTCGAAAACTATACAAACTTTACACTGGAAATAGATGTATTTTACAATACATCAGTTTTCAACTTATAAACATAAGACAGGTCCCCTATCTATAGCTAGATGCCATGGTTCTCAATGATCTTGTTACAGATCATCAAGATTTTCCACACCTCAGGCATAGCCTGAGCATATGCCATCCCTGTGACATAAAAGAACTGCTTGATGAACTTAGAGAATGGATATATTAGACCAAGGTGGAAGGGCAGGAACAGGAAGCACACCCAAACTGAGGATGCAAAATCAGACTTTGCATTCTGGCTGTATGGCCGGAACACAGCTAATTCAGGGAATGCCCCTTAGTTTTGCAGGTTTTGGATGTCCTTGTCTGTGAAGGTGCAAAATTCATTGGCATGTTCCTTCAAAAGATTTTGTTGTGTGAAGTCCTTATGGACTCCAATGCTGCCAGATGCCCTTGTTAATTTTTTGCCCATCCTGAGAATTTTTGTTAGGAATAAGTATGGATTGGTAAAAACAGAGAGAAGGGAGAAGAAGATACCTTTCTAATAACCTTGATGTGGTTATAAAGGAAGGATTGAGGTGTAAATATAGGTGGTGAAAGCTGATGTGTGTAACAGTCATCCCTAAACCATTGCCTAAAATATAGTTGTTATCAGTATGTCAGACGTCAAGTCAAGCCATCAGATAAGATTCTAGAATTAAAAATATTATAACCGTTGAGATATTAATGGTAACATATTTTTGGGGACAATTGTTGCTCGTGAAATCCTCAAGATATTACTAACTTGTATTTATCCTTTGATATCCTCAGGATGCTAAGGGCAGAACAGTATTCAGGATGTAACTGTGTATCATCCTATGTATATCCTGAGGATGGACTAATGAATTATCTTAATGTTATGTGAATGGAGGTACACTTAAACAATATTAAGTCTTGTAACTCTTCCCTAACGGCTATGTTATCCTAATCAAGCCAAAGGAGCAGAAGATGGAAGAAGAACACGCGTGGAAGAAGTATTTTGCTAAATAATAGGTCAAAATGTAACTGCTTGACATAAATGACATGAGAGAATCAAGTAAGTAGTTAATCCAACGTCCATATTGGTTAACTCCACTTCAAAGTTGTGCAAATAGCTGACTTGAAACCGTCAAGAACACACTAAAGAAGGCGGATTTCATGGGATTCTTATTTGATTATTTGTTAGTATATAAAGGGATGTGATAAATGAGATTAGGGCACTTAGCACTTGATAGACACTTCGCAACACCTGAACTTATACTTTCCATAAGCTCACACACACTACACTGAATTGTACTCATAGTAGCTCGTTCATCCCATTTCCAAAGTTGTATTATTTTTACCAGATTAATATTAACAAACAAAGGCAGGGGCTTAGACTCCTCCCGAGGTTTTGTGCCGGCGATCATCATTGATCAAGGGTTTTCCTCATACATCGAGTGTTGTTGTCTTGTTACATTTCATTCATATTCATTTGTTATACCTTAGTGTCAGACAGTTCCATCCTCAGGATATAACTATCCATCCTGACCATTTCCTTTGTTATCCTGAACATAGTTGTAAATAATAGTTTCTTTGATATCGTGAATGTAACATCCTTAAGATATAACTAATTTTCATACATTATAAACATATTTAGCACTCCACCTCACATTTCTAATTTGGAATACAAAATTGTTTTACTTAATACTTTTTGACCAAAACATCTAGTTGACTTGATTTGACTCCTAAATCTCTTGATTTGAAAAGCATCAAATGAAAGACTTAACACTAATATGGAAATATTCTCTAAACACTTGGATTTATAAAAAGTTGACTTACCTTAATTAGAAGCCTCCTACCTCCCTCCCTCCTTCCTACATCTTTCGTCACTCTCTCCCTCTCTTTTTTCACTATATAAATAGGAGTACATAGATGAACACCCTCATTTGTTGAACCACACTTGATCACCCCTAAAGACACACACACAACTCTCCATATACTCTCTGATCCACTTGTAGCAAGATCCAAGTTTTCTCCTAAGATCTAGTGGTATGAACCTTAACTTAATCTTGTTATTTTTTTTTATGTTTTTAAACCTTAATGTTCACCCAAATTAATATGTTCCACACTAAAGATTTAAACCCAATAAACTTTCAAATATAAAAGATATAAGAATGCATTTAAGATATGTTCAAATATGGTTTATATATATATATATGTATATGTGCGTGTGTATTATATGTAAATATATATGTGTGCGCATACATTATATGTATGTTTGTATGCGTGTGTTATGTATATGATGTATGTGTAAAACAAATGTTTATGTATATAAGTGTAATGACTCCATAAGCGTAAATGTTGATGTAAATGTGTCGAGACATATACATATATAGGTGCGTATGTGTGACGATTCTATGAACACGAACATTTATGTGAATGTGTGTCAAGTACATGAGTATACATAGATGTGTGTGCGTGAGTATATATGTATGCGAATATATGTGTCTGTGCAAAACAAATGTTTACGTATATAAGTGCAATGACTCCATAAACATAAAGATTGATGTAAATGTGTCGAGACATATACATATATGGGTGTGTGTGTGTGTGTGACGATTCTATGAACATGAACATTTATGTGAATGTGTGTCAAGTACATAAATATACATAGATGTGTGTGTTGTACATATATATGCATGATTATATATGTGTATGCGAATGTATGTGTATAATAATATGGGTGCATGATTCTATAAAGTACATCACTATAATATCCAAGTAAAAGTGTTAAAGGATAACTATTCTAGGAATCATGACTTGATAATTCACACTTTTCCAAATGTTTATTCCTAAACACTTTCTCAAAGTCACCAATAATCCACTAAGTTAACAAAAGTCTACTATAAGTTGGGTGAACAACATGTGAGACAAACCATAGAATATGGACTTAAGTTGTCTCTTGTGCATAGGACACATGTAGGGTGGATCTAGTATTTTGAGTTTACTTTTCTAGCTTTCCCACGGATTCGAGGTGAGTTCATGACTCCACTTTCTACTGTTTTGCAAATGTTTTCGGGGGAGGGGTGAAGCATTCAAGTTTTACAAAAGCATTTGATATTTCAATAAATAACTTATGCATTTCTTAAGCCATATTACCAAATGGATTTTGATTATCACAAACGGTTTATACAAAGTTCACATCAAAGCACACTAGTTTTATACAAGAAAACATGAATTACAAACATGCATGAGTTATCGCTAAGGACAGGGTTGTCCTTGTTCATTTTAGGGGACAGGGTTGTCCTTGTTCATTTTAGGGGACTGGGTTGTCCTTGTTTATTTCAGAGGACTGGTTTGTCCTGGTTCATTTCATAGGACCGAATTTCCCTTAATCACACATCTAAGGGTTAGAGGGTCCTTGTCATCGTTCGACTGTACAGTCAAGTCCTCACAACTATTGCTAATTGGCATCATAGCGAGATGATGGTCTTTGTGAGGCACATACTAGCCTGGGGTTGGTTATAGGCTTATGCAGGGATTTTCATTTGTGTTCCAAATGAACGACTTATGTTTCCAAGCGTTTCAAAAGAACAGTTTTCAAAACTTATTGTGGAATCGAATCCCGATGATTCCCGGATCATCTAAACGACTCAACTAACCAAGTTAAGTACGCTGTGTAAAATGTTTTGCTAAGGTAGACTTATATGTTTGTAAAAATTATTAAGTTGAGTTTGCCGTGTGTTGCACCCTTGCGCTATTCAACCTCTGTGCAGGCTGCAAACAACAAGAGTATTGACTAATGACTACTCGAGCTGACCAGCCCTCATGTAACATTATGCATTTAACACTTGTACGTTACGATTATCATGAATAAAAAACGTCAAGTTTCATTATTATCGTTCGCATTTAATTATTATTGTGGCGCCTTTGGAACCCTAATACAATATTAATTATATATAATATACATATATATATAGATAAATTGCAAAAAAATACATTGCTTGGGCCGGGAATCGAACCCGCGCCCAAGCCGGGCCACATACCACAAACCCAACCACCTGGTCTACCCACACCTTTTGTTCTAATCCCGACTCGTTATTATTATAACACATGAATGGTTCTTCACAGTTGACTAGGAAAGTCAACTGTGAAGCCAATCTACCATAATTAAACATAAATCAAACGCGTTTAGGATTGATTGATGAACGAATTATGTTTTCGCGTCCATTGCAAGCTGTCTTGATGGTCAAACATACCAAAATCATATCAATTACACTCGATTACGCGTCACCTATTCAATTCAAGGTCAAACTTACCAATTCGACGACCCAGACCCTATCACTATAAATTGAACATCACAATCCCTTCTACACTCGCCGAATACTCTCCCACAATCACCAATTTCTGTATTAATTCATCTTTCGAAGTGTTCTTGTTCGTGTTTGACTATTTTGGTTGACTGAGCAAAATCACGCGATTCATTGTTGTAAGTATCATTTTCTTTGTGGGTTTTATCCTTCGGCAATCACACAACAATAACCCTATGCTTAATTGGGTTATTGTTGTGTGAATCATCCAATTGAAAAAGCTAGGGCTCGTTCGTTCAAATTGGGGAAGAACACTGGTTCAGCGTACATATTATAATTTAAATAAACGGGAATCAAACACAACCACTGATCTAGATCAAGTGGTTGTGTCTGATGTTTGGTTATCTATGCACGCGGGTTCGAGTCCCCTCACAAACCGTTTTAATTCTTTTCTTTTAAATTGAATATAATCAGTTTCTTATATAGTATATAATTATAATAATCAGAAATCAAACGTTCTCAGGGTCCAGACCAGTTGGTCTGGGCTTGTGATTTAAAACCAACGAACCGGCCAAGGGCCCGGGTTTGAACCATGGCATCAACAAAACATTCTTTTTAATTAAGTATATATATATATATATATATATTTCTTTATATTTTTTTAAAATTCATTTTAAAATACCAAAACTCTTTTATAAATTCTACAAAAATTATTTTATGTTAATCTAGTGAAAAAGTTTAACATATAATTTTTAGTTTTCAAAAATTTATTTATTTAATATATATAATAAATAATTCAAGTTTATTCTATTTTATTTATAAAATTCTATAAAAATATCAAAACAATTTTATAAATTTCCACATAAATTATCCTGACTTTGTATAACAATAAACTTTTCTGAAATGATTTTTATTTCTGAAAAATCATTTATTTAATATTTTTAATCAATTTTTGTTAGTTTTAATCATAAATAAATCATAATAAATTCATTTTTCAATATTTTTGCACCAAAATTTTATATAAATTATTTCTGATTATTTGGAACAGAAATACAATTTTTAAATTAATAATTCTTTAATTTTAGTATTTTTAAATATTAAAGTTATATTTTGACAATTTGAAATAAATAGATTTAATATTTTATTCTTAAGAAAATAATTTTATAAAAATTATTTTCATACTTAAAACTTATTATTGTGACCATCTTTAATTTAAAATTTACAAAAAGACTTTTGTTTATTTATTTATCAAATTTCTCTCAATTATCAAACATTTTAATTATTAATCAAACAAGCACTTATCCCCAATTCGAAGCCCTAGAATATATATTTGTAGACTAGATAGACTTAGACATATTTATTACCTTAATTATAGGGTAATACTTGGCATTGTTGGGCAACACACTATTCTATTTTTCAAGAGATATGACATTTTGCTAAGGTGAGTTTTACATAGCCCCTTTTCGATTTATCACCATTTTGGGGTGAAACATGTTACAACATTCTATATGCAATTCAATCATCAAAGTGTCTATGTGTTTTTCTATGTTGCATTATGTCTTAAACATGACTAGGGTAAGCACAATATTCTAGCATAATCATTAACATTGATCAGCCGACGGTATACAATGATAGATCTATTGGACTGACAATCCCACCCGGATACGTGCCTCCTACAAAGGTAGCGTGGGTGATTGTTATCGCATAACATAATCGAGTGAACCATGAGCGTATGGGATGTACCACAATATAACAGTCACAAGGGTTGATTATGCACTCGATTTACTTCTAGTATGTTTTCACATATGGACTAGACTTGCCATGACACTTGAATTGTACAAGTTTTATTCAATTATCAAAACCTATGTAATTCTCACCAACTTTTGTTGACCCAAAAATATTTGCAAAATTAACATGTTTCAGGTAATAATGAAGCTGAGGCTTGAGTTTGCATGAGGATTTATCATGAAGTTATTGTTTGAAGTTATTTGAAGTTGTTGCTTATTTGATATCATGTATTTGAAATTCTAGACATCACTTTATTTTGGATATTTATGTTTTGAATAAATTATTTAAAATTCAATTTATACCATGTGCTACTGAAACAATCATCAATACGTGACATCCCGATGTTTCCGCCATCGGTTGGGGTGATACACCTCACATCTCTAGCCCCGACCACTGTTTTCCTTCCCCAAATTCTATATTGGGTATACCTTATTCTTGTACTAAAATATATTTCGTTATGTAAGTCGGGTTTACGTGCAATTGACTTCAGATTTAAGTGTTAATGTGGAAGTGATTAGATTTACATTTATTATGAAATATGGTTTATGACTTTATGTGCAATTGATTATGGTTTTGGTTTATGTGCAATTGATTAAGGTTCTTGAAGGATGAAATCAAAATCTAAACAAGTTCTTATTAGCAATCTGTTTAAAAGAAAAATTTCAAGAAAATTATGATATCGGTCCAAGTTCAAATTTTGCTAATGATGTCAGTCCTAGTTCAAATCTTGCTAATTTTATTAAGAAGATGATGATATCGGTCCAAGTTCAATTCCTTCAATACCAAATACGATCAACTAATTTGATAGAAAATATGTCTAATTTAAATCATTGTGATTCATTTCTCTAGGGTTGACATATCTAAGATAGTGGCTTTTTTTATATGTACGCGAATGATTTTAGTAAAAAAGAAAGAGAGTGTCTTTCAGATGATCTTACGGTCTTTTATCACAATTTAAAGATAAATGATACAAAAACTGGATGATATGTGTTACCTTGCTTGTGTAATGGTGGAAACCGGTAAACATGATACTTTTCCTTTGGTGTATTGGATATTGAAGCTAGCGTTGGTTTTACTAATTGCAACTGCAATCGTTAAAAGATGTTTTTTTTTTTCTAAAATGAATTTTGTCAAGACGGATTTACACAATCGAATGGGTAAGGAGTACTTGAATGTGCTATAATTTGTGCGGTCAAAAAAGAAATTTTTGATAAGAAAAAAAATTATGTAATGGCCCGATTTCAAGCTTCAAAAATCGAAGTTGAGAAATCTATTAGGCATGTTTTCAACTTTATCGTATTTTTATTTCGTTTACATTACATGAAAGTATGTTAATTTTTGTTATATTACCCATAAAATTTTAATTTATATCTGCTACTGGCTATGTGCTTTACTAAAATGATTTATGGGTATGTTTGGCAAAACTAGCTGGTAAGTGGTAGCTGTTAGCTAGAAGCTGGTAGCTGTAGCTTTTTAAATATATTTTGGTGTTTGGTAAAGTAGCTGAAGCTTTTAGTAAGATGTATAAAATGACTAAAATAAACGTTAACTAAATACTTGTATGTATCTTTTTTATTTTATTTTTTATGATAGAATGAGTATTTATGTCATTTACTTATTAAAAGCTTGTAGATAGTAGGAGCATTTCTTAGACGCTCGTACTAGTAGCTTTTCATTATATAGCTTTTTCTCCTAACCTAAAAACTCATTCAACAAACAAGATTTTTTTTAAAGTTTGAAACTTGAAGCTGTTAAAAGCTTCTAAAAGCTTTGTTAAACATAATAATAATAATAATGATAGAATGTTGGAGTACACATCCTTAAAGATATGCACTTTAAGTTAATGATAAAATACCTAAATTTTCATCCTCTTTGACTTACATACATTAGAGTCAACCTACTCATGTTTCACTGCTCAACGAGTCATCGCAAATGAAGGGGGATAAACATAGAAGGTCATACATTTTGATAAGAAAAACTCATTAGGATCAAAATAATTACTTTTAAAATATCCATCCATAAATCATATATAGAGACTCAGTACAAAACCGTTTCTGATCGAATAACACTAAAAGCAAGTTGATTTTTGTACACAATCCTAAAATATGATACATATCACACGTTAGATACAAGTTAATTATATTAGTGCCATAAACTTTGTATACATACAAAAGTAGATAGATTAATAATGTTAATAATTGTATAGAATATCCCACGAGAAAAGTTATGATAGTTATGAGGCTGGGGTTTGCTTTAAAGCCACCGATGGTGACAATGTATAGAGGATAATACAAAAGGGTAACCTTTCTCCATCATCTTCTTTGCATTACTGTGTGTGAGAGAGAAAGATAAACTAGTGTGTGAGAGAGAAAGAAACAAATAAACAAGGACATGGACCCTTGAGGTAGGGGGGAAAAAGGCATGTGGATGAATGGGGGACACACCCTATAACTCTTTTCTTTTTACTACAACACATCATAAACAACCCCCTTCTTTGAAATTATTATTATTATTATTATTATTGAGTGAAAGAAAGAAAGAAAGTGACACACAAAAAAGAAAAAAAAAACCTCTCTTCTTTCACCTTTCATCTCTCACTGTTTGTTCTTCATTTTCTGTACTCACATTTTATGAAAAAAAAAAATCCAATCTTTATAATAAATAAAAATCAAGACTTTGTTGATGGGGGGTTTTGTATAAACACTTTTCTTGAATCTTTATAATCTTTATGTGAGTTTAAGATGCCTAGACCAGGTCCAAGACCTTATGAGTGTGTTAGAAGAGCTTGGCATAGTGATAGACATCAACCCATGAGGGGTTCTCTTATTCAAGAAATCTTTAGGTTTTCTTTTTCTCTCTCTTTAACTTTATTAGAAAAGGGTTTTTTTTTTTTTTTTTTTTTGGTAATGGGTATTTTGTGTTTGTTTAGGGTTGTGAATGAGATCCATAGTTTAGCTACAAGGAAGAACAAAGAATGGCAAGATAAGCTTCCAGTTGTTGTTTTAAAAGCTGAAGAAATTATGTATTCTAAGGCAAATTCTGAGGTATTATTATTATTATTATTGGTTATGGTTTTGATTTGATTCTTTTATGTGGAAAAATGAAAAGGAATTTGGGCAACTTTTGGGATGAAGCAGACAGAGAATCTGATTTAACTTTTGTATTTTGTGCTTTTGTTAAATGATACTGTAATTTGTAGGCAGAGTATATGGATCTTGAAACCCTCTGCGATAGAGTTAATGATGCCATTAACACCATAATTAGGTTGGATGAAAGTACTGAAACAGGGGTTTTCTTGCAACCTTGTATTGAAGGTATTTTTCTTGCTTTTGTATTAGGGTATTTTTATTTACTTTGGTTTATGATTAAAATTTCATCTTCTGGAGTGGATGGCGTTCATGAAAATTGTCATTCTCCCTCAGTTTGTGCTTCCCAAGAAACAGAATCTTTGATGAATTTTTGACACTTAACAGTTCATCATTTTCTTTGCTTTTTTTTTTTTTTTTAATTTTTTATAAAAAATTATAATTTGATTTAATTATCTGAAGTTCATGAAGATGGTCATAGATTCAAATGGGTAGCTCTCAATGTAACTCAGTTTGTCACTTGAGGTTCCAAGAAATATAATCTTGGAAGAAGTTTTCGTTCGCAGTCTATCAGTTCCCTTGTTTTTTATTTTTTTTCATGTTTTGTAATTGATGTTTATGAGTTCATTATCTGAAGTTCATGAAAACTGTTATAGATTTAGTTGGCCATTTCTCCATTTGGCTTAATTTGTCACTTGTGTCTTCAAAGAAACAGAATTTCAGATGTAGTTTTTGACCTTCACAGTTCTTCATTTTTCGTTGATTTTTTTATTTTATTATTATTATTATTTATGTTACGAATTCATCTTCTGAAGTTCAAGAAAATTGTCATAGATTCAAATGTCTATGTTTTCAATTTCGGTCAATTCGTCAAGTTGTCAAACAGACTCTTTGATGAAGTTTTGACCTTCACAGTTCTTCATTTTCCTTTCTTTTTTCCTATTTTTTTTTTGTTTATGTTTATTTTTTTTTATAATTTATAATTATCAAAACATCAACTGAAGTTCACGTAAACAGTCATAAATTCAAAAGGGTATTTCTTACTTTGGCTCAATTTGTCACTTGGGTTTTCAGGAAACAGAATCTTTGTTGAAGTTTTGATATACACAGTTCGTCTTTCTACATTTATTTTTGAATTTATGATTTTGATTTTACGATATGAAACTCATGAAACGGTCAATAGATTTAAATGGGCATTTCTCAATTTGGCTGAATTTGTTACCTGGTTTTCCAAGAAGTAGAATCATGGATGTTTTAATCATCCGAAATTTCATTAAAACTGTCGTAGATTCGAATTGGTATTTCTCAATACGTCTGAATTTGTCACTTGAGTTTCTTCAAAACAAAATCTTGGATTATGTTTTAACCTTCACAGAACTTCGTTTTACTTCCATTTTATTGTTTAAAAAAAATATTTATGATTTTGATTTTATCATCTCAAGAAAAACTGTAATAGATTCAAATGGGTATTTCTCAGTTTGTCTAATTTGTCACATGGGTTTCTCCAAGAAACAGAATCTTGAATAAAGTTTTGACCTTTGTGAGTCAATTAAACAACTTCTTTGCAAAATGCCAAAATCAGATAATTAGTTTGGGAATGTTATGATTTAATAATGTATGAGAGAATATTCTTCTTTTTAATCCTTTGTTGATTTCGGTCTTTACTATGTTGTATCGCAGCTGCTCTTAATCTGGGTTGCACACCAGTGAGGACACCAAGGAGTCAACGCAATAATGTTTCAACTTATTACCTTAACCTCAAGAACACGAATGCGAACTTGTGTCCTTCACACAACTTGCAAAAAGCCCAAGAAACTCCTATGACAGTTGCTCCGTTGGCTCCTCATTATTCCCAAATCATGAAGCCCTGTGGCATCAATTTGTCTATGTTCAATCCAAAACCTCAAATCCCGATTCTCCCAAACGATAAATCTCTCAGAAACAAGTTCTGTTTTGCATCTCCACCGAGTACTAAAACGCCTTCAGTGTATCCCCTACATTATGGAAACGGTATTCATGTCAAGGATCCAAAGATTAGTTCTGTTGAGTTGAACGAAAATGGCGAAATGCGGTTTGTTAAAAAGCCGTCTTTTGTAATCGTGTGAGCGAGAACAATGCAGCTCAAGGTGGTTTGAGGTACACGAGTGAAGAACACTCGAGAGAGCATGAATGTGATTTGTCACTGAGGATAGGTCCTAGTCAACCGAGTCAATCATATAATGTTGTTGAAAGTGAGGAGTTAGATGCGGAGGCAAGAATGAGGAAGCGAAAGGCGGCGGCAGCAGCTGGTAACTTTTACGATAACTTACAGTTTTGCTGGAACCCGAACGTCTCTACTAATGGCGGGCCGTTAACAAATGCAGGTTTGTAGCTTACAACTTTTGTCCATGTAGGTTTGTTGTTGCGTGTTTGCAACTTGCAAGTAGTAGTGTTAACTTTAGTTTTGTACATTTGAACCTTATTTGCAACCTTGTACTAGTGCCAACTTGTTTTAAAAGGCAGACTGAAGAAATTTTTGCTGTGTGTTTTGGTCATTTTGTGGATGTCATGAGACCAACAACATTATTATTATGGTGATGATAAAAACAGAAACCCAAGATTGGTTAGTGGGCCATAATAAGGTCATAACCATGAAGTGGGAGAAGGTGTTATTTTGGATGGTGTTTAGTTGTTTCATTAGTGGGGTACATCAAGTGTCCCCATTACTCAATTTTCAGTGAGATTATATTTGCATTTTGAGGTAGGTAATCTTAACTCCAACCACTTCCTAGGCCCATAATTTATCTGCACTTTCTCCTCCTTACATTTCTCTCCCGTTTATCATATTTTTGTGGGTGGGTTCTTTATATTTTAAAAGGAGAGAATTACAAAGAATGTCCTTTAATTATTATAAAAATTGCACGTTCTGTTCTTTATGAAAAATTTTCACTTATTTTGTCTTTTATTTTCTCAATTTGCTACACTCTCTGTCCTTTAGCATAACTTAGTTAAAAAACTTGGTTAACTTTATTTTCTAAGTTTACACTTTTAGCCCTTATAGTTTTGATTGAACCCTAACCCTTGATTGACCTTGAATTCGACCACGACAATTAACGAAATCATAGGGCTATTATAGAACATTAAATTCCGATCAAAACCATGTATAATAATCGTACTGACCCGATCGTTTTTGAGGCTAAATTGAACGATTAAAATTGCGACTGTTTGATCATGTTCTTCAAATTGCAAACGATTTGGTAAGTATTTATAGTATACCATAAACACCCACCAAATCGTTCGCAATTTGAAGAACAGGATCAACCAGTCGCAATTTTAATCGTTCTATTTAGCCTTGAAAACGATCAGGTCAGTACGATTATTATACATGGTTTTGATCGGAATTTGATGTTCTATAATAGCCCTATGATTTCGTTAATTGTCGTGGTCGAATTCAAGGTCAATCAAGGGTTAGGGTTCGATCAAAACTATAAGGGCAAAAAGTGTAAACATAGAAAATAAAGTTAACTAAGTTAGGCTAAAGGACAGGGTGTAGCAAATTGAGAAAATAAAGGACAGAATGAGTGAAAATTTTCCATAAATGACAGAACTTGCAATTTTTATAATCAGAGTTAAATGCCAATTTCGTCCCTGAGGTTTGGGCCAGTTTGCCACTCCAGTACAAAATTTTTTTTTTGTCTGAGGTTTGGATTTTTTTTGCCAAATTCGTCTTTTTCACTAACCCAGTTAAAAAAGCTCGTTAATATCAGGGGTAGTGTTGTCTTTTTACCTCAGGGACGAATTTGGCATTTAAAATTCAACCTTACCTCAGGGACGAATTTGGCATTTAACTCTTAATTTAAAATAATTGTTAATTAAATAATTTATTATGAATTTATAATGATTAAAATAAGTTAAATTGATAAAAAAATAATTAATAAAACTTTTTCCAAAATTAAAATTTAGTTTTATAAATTTTATTAGTTTATAAGTCTAAAACAATTTTTGTAGAATTTTTATAAACCGTTTGGTAATATTTCTAGAATTTTTTTATTTATTTATAAATAAACTTGTAATATCCGATTGTATATATGCTATTATAACTCGAAATTGGCATTTAACTCAAATAAAATTTATTAGTTATATATCATAAAATAAATTTTGTAGAATTTATAAGTCATATTAGGTATTTTAAATATATTATAGAATTATTAATCAAAATATATAAAGAAAACATGGAAAATTGATAACTAAAAAAAATGTTGTTGGGGAGGATAGAACCTGGGTCTGACCTGGTTTGAAGGTTTTAAATCACAAGCCCAGACCAGTTGGTCCGGACCCTGAGAACAAGATGGTTTCAGATTTAATTGGTTATATGGTATGTTTAACTAATAGAATGAATGCTTATAAAAAAAATGTTGTAGCTCGGTTTCGAACCCAAGACCAAGCGTATGAATGAACAAACGGAATACCATCTGCTCCACATGTCTATTGGTGTTTTATCTCAGTTCAGAAACTTTTTACATAATAACGATCTATGTCATCTTCCCTAAATTAAGCTGATATGAACCCTAACCCTAAATCGTTACAATTGAAAATGTTTTTGACACAGTTAATAAACAGAAACATAGGGCTTTTAAACTCTATCAAAAATCGATCATAAGGGACCATATAATCAAAATTAAATGTTACCGAATGATGGTGCAAATCTAAACACAAGTCGTGACCCCAAAGCTTCAAATTCGAGGAGTTCCAATGACGGAAAGGTGAATATGATAGAGGGGTTTTCTTAGTCGCAAGTTTCAGAGGTTGTGTGCATGTTTAATCGAGTTATAATAGCATATATACAATCGGGTATTACAAGTTTATTTATAAATAAATAAATAAATTCTAGAAATATCACCAAACGGTTTATAAAAATTCTACAAAAATTGTTTTAGACTTATAAACTAATAAAATTTATAAAACTAAATTTTAATTTTGGAAAAAGTTTTATTAATTATTTTTTTATCAATTTAACTTATTTTAATCATTATAAATTCATAATAAATTATTTAATTAACAATTATTTTAAATTAAGAGTTAAATGCCAAATTCGTCCCTGAGGTAAGGTTGAATTTTAAATGCCAAATTCGTCCCTGAGGTAAAAAGACAACACTACCCCTGACATTAACGAGCTTTTTTTAACTGGGTTAGTGAAAAGGACGAATTTGGCAAAAAAATCCAAACCTCAGGGAAGGAATTGCAAAAAAAAAAAAAACTTTTGTACTAGAGTGGCAAACTGGCCCAAACCTCAGGGACGAACTTGGCATTTAACTCTTATAATAATTAAAGGACATTTTTGGTAATTCTTTCTTTTAAAAAGTGAGTTTGAAGGGTTGTGAGTGAAGGAGAAAATTTGAAAAGCTATTGTTCGCACACCAGGATTTATTAAGATTTTTTTTAAAAGTGGTTGTGAATGAAGTAGAGAAAAAAAAGGCAAGTATAAAGGTAAAAAATATTATTTAATTAAAAATGAGAGAAAATTTAATGGTTTTTTATTGTAATTTGGGTGGTTGGAGATGTGAATGCCCTTAATCTCAAATACATAGTTGTTAATAGCGAATCTCAAATACATAGTTGTTAATAGCGACGGTAGCGGTCGCGAATAGCGTCGCGTATCGGCTAACCATCGCTATGTGGTGTTTAGCGGCCCAATAGTGTGAGTATAGTGACTTCCGGCGACTATTCTGGCGACGAAGCGACTTCCGGCGACGATTCTAGTAACAATTCCGGCTGCCAGAAAAAAGGAGGAAGATAAAGGTATGAGTAAATGTAGTGATTTTAGCGTAATTATATGGATGAGGATAGAGAACCTATTGTGAATGCTCTAAATTGTTGTGAACTTGTTTAGCTACAGGGTCGTGTTCGGATTGACATGCGAGTTTGTTTGTTGTAACCTAGTATCCTTTTTAATAAACTGAAAATATATGTTATATATCGTCTGTTTTAATTTAAAAGTGTTAATATATAACAAAATTAAATAAAAACTTTCAACCTACCAAAATACATGTGTTTAGAGTTTAAAAGTTATAACATATATTTCAGGTTGGTCACACTTGTGTGAAAATTTGGGATTGTTTTTACTTTATTCTGTGTAAAAGGGAAAGAATGATTAAAGGGGTGGATAGGGGTGTGGTGGGGTTGGGGTGTTGTAAGTGTTGGCTGATGCTTGACCGGTCTCTTTTTAATCCTGTAAAGATAAGAATGGTAGGACTACACTTGCTCTCAGCCACCCAAGAAAATAATATTATAACTTGTACCTTCTGCATTTAAAATTGTACTTATACCTTGTCCTGGGGTTGTACATCTTGAAAATGGGGTAGGTTTGGCTATAATGTGTGATAACCTTTTATACCTTTTATTGAGGTTAACAGCTTGGATAATTTTATCTTGGTTTTATGTTAGGTAATTAGGGAACCCGTTGACATAGTGGTAGGAAGGTTTGGGTATGTCACTTTTGGGGATTATGAGAATGAAGGATTTGAGGTAGGCTTTCTAAGGTTGTCACTTTAAATCCCAAGCCCACCCGAGTTTAAGTCCCACCGTGTGTTACACTAGAGAGTTCTGCTCTTGCGATGGTTTGACTGTCAAGTGACAGCCGACGATAAAGTCAAACTTTGAAGCCAACATGAGCCCGGTTAAGATAATATACTCGGACCAAAATAGGGAAACAACTCTTTAATTTGGGGAGTATGATGGCTAAAAAAAAAAAAAGAAAAAAGAAGTCGCCGTTGGAAAAAAAAAAAAAAAAAGTAAATAAGGGTAGTTAGTGGGTGATGGGTTTGTAACTTGTGAATTGAACCAGTTTTTGTTTGAATTTTTTTATGTGTTGCATGATTGGCACATAACTTTTTGACTTTGTCGGTAATTTAATTTTTATAATATAAAAAGTGAGTTGATTACACGTTTGATCATATTATGGCTTTGGTTCCTATGATTGATTACAACTTTAGTTTTCCCTGTTTGCTTGAGACATAACACGGATAGGGCTGTAAACGAACCAAACAAACACGAACAAGGCTTTGTTCGTGTTTGTTTGTTAAGGTTTATTGGACAAACGAACCGTTCACGAACACACTAACGAACATAATTTTATGTTTGTGTTTGTTTGTTAAGAAATCCAGTTGTTTGCGAACTGTTCGTGAACATGGGTCTTGAACACAAACAAACAAAAACAAACATTTAATATGTAACTAACTAAAAAAACATTGTTAATATTAACCGTTAGACAAAGTACATCTACTAAATGATGTCGATAAGTCAAATTGTACAAACTTAGACATAATTATCTAAAATTACTTAGGCATGGGCATGAATACATGATATTCCTAATTCAAAAGTTCATAATTATCCTAAGTTTTAACTAGTGATCGAACTTAAACAAACATACACTAACGGATATAAATAAATGAACGTAAACAAACACATTGCCGAACGTTCACGAACGCAATCGAATAAATGAGACATTTGTTTGTGTTTGTTTGTTTAGTTAATCAAACGGAATTTTTTGTTCGTGTTCGTTCATTTATTAAACAAACAGACACAAACGAACTTCCCGCCGAACGGTTTATGAACTGTTCACCGAACGTTTGGTTTGTTTACAGCCCTAAACACGGATGATCCCTTCGTAGACAAGGTGTGTGAGATTATCAAATTACCCATTATTAGAAAACACAAAAGCTATACATAGGATTAGAGGTGTACAAATCGGTTAACCGGTTTTAAAAAAACCGGTTTTAAGTTTTTTTGTCTAGTTTAAAATCGGTTTTTTTTTTAAAACCGGTTCGGTTTTAAAACCGATTTTTATGCCAAAAAACCCAAACCAGTGAAACCGGTTGGGATCGGTTTTTTAAACCGGTTTATCCTAAAAAACCGGGTTTTTTATTTAAAAAATCGGTTTTTTAAAAAAAAAATCGGTTTTAAACCGGTTTGTTCATTGGTGCTGAATAACTGAAAAAAAAATCGGTTTTTTAAAGCGGTTTTTTTTAAAACCGGTTTTTTTTTTAAATCGGTTTTTTTTAAACCGGTTTCGGTTATAATAACGGTTTTTTTTTTTTAAAACCGGTTTTTTTGTACATCATTAGTGCGAAATTATGTACATAATAGCACTCACATTTGGTCCTTTATAATTTTGTCAGAGAAAACCTTATAATTTTTTTTTAAGTGGTTGCGAGTAGAGAAAATGATGAACCTATTATTTATTGGTATATTTGATTATGTTTGGGAATATTTTAGGGAAAATAGTTTTTCTGTATTTATTTTTGATATTTGTTAAAGTGGTTGTGAGTGAATTGAGATTGAAAAACCTATTGTGAATGCTCTAATATCATAAAAAGAAATATGAAACTAGCTTCCCATCCCCATCGTTCAAGAACGATTTCAGCAACCACCAACACTGTTAGCTTCAACCAACACCAAGATCTGTGTGATTAGCTATTTAAAACTGAGAGGATATATTTAAGCCTTAAGAAAACTTTACAGATTTGATTAAATTCCTAACTTGATCTTACTTAAAGATATACAAACTTAATATCACTAGATTTTATGGTGAAGTGGTAAGCTAAGTGATGGTTAGAGCCTACGCTCATAGAGGGGACATGTTCGAATCCTGATGGCAACCCCGGTTTTCTATTACCGTGCATTTACTCCAGAGAGGCTTGCTGTGACACCCCAGGAACACACCTCATCAGGGACGATGAGACTCTAACAGGGGGTGAATGTGACACCCCAGGAAAATCCCACATCGGCCGTGGCCAGGAGAGATCCTTGGTTCATAAGTAATGTCTTGCCTCTTAAATCACCAACGCGTTTTGGGGCTTAATGTTAGTGGATGAGAGGAGAACTCCACAGTTAAGCGTGCTCAGGTGGGAGAAATTCCAGGATGGGTGACCTCCTGGGAAGTCTCCACTTGGGCAACCAAAAACAAATCCGTGAGCTCTGGATGGGCAAAGCGGACAATATTGGTGATGAGAGGGGCGGGGTGTTACACTTGCCTCTTGTGGAGGGTGCAACATCAGTCAAGTGGTAGGTGGCGGGAAATTTTCCGGGGGGAGCCTTATGCCTACCACCACCCCAGCGTGGAATCGGTTCAGACAACATAGTCTGAGCGTGAGAGTGGGGGCAGGACCTGTAAGAGCGGGTGTGAAGTATTCTGCCACCTCCGAATGAGACCTTCACCTTCAAAAAAAAAAAAAAAAAAAAAAAAAAAAAAAAAAAAACTAGGTTATTAGATAGCTCTTGTCTCGAAACTCACCTTAAACTTGTTTGAAAAATGCTAGTTCGAATCAGCTCGGCTTCTAAAATGGGTTTATTGTTATTTATATTTTAGCTCCTCGATTCCTAATCCAATCTCTCTTTTTCTCCACTCCATTCCTCTACCTGTAGTTGATTTTGGCGGCCCAATACTTAATCCAACTAACCCAACCCGTCACACACCACAATCTCTTCGTCTTGAAACTCTTGATTTGTATAAGAACTATGAATCATTTGCATTTAGTTTGAAGTTGAGTTGATGCTAATGGCATGCAACTTGCGAGTTGTTACCTCGGTACTTTATGAACCTATTTGAGTTTGAACAATCAGATAATAACCCAAGAGGATATTAGATTCAAGGTTTCATAATTTTCATAGGTTAAATTCCTTACAACTATATCATTGCTTCATTTTTAACCGCAAATGTTACCCCTACTATTACACCATTAACTCTAAATTATTCTCCCCTTTAAGAGGCATATTGCTCTAACAATTGGGTCAACTCTGTGTTGCTAAAAGTAAACCACTAAAAGTCTGTTTTGTATGAGATAATGGAATGAACAAGGTAATAAAATAGATCATTACCATTTCATGTCTTGTTTGGTTGACATGTAGGAATGAAACAAAGTTTTACTTTATGTTGTTTGGTAGACAGGAAAAGACGAAGGAATAAACCTGGTGGTGAGTGGCGGTGCTGGTAGGTGGTGATATGTGGCAGTAGCGGCAGCAGTGAGTGGTGGTGGTGGGTGGCAGTGGCGGTGAAGGGTGGATGTGATGGTGGCAACAGTGGCAGGCAGCGACAATGGATGGAAGAGATGGTGAATGGCTGACGGTGGTGGGTGGTTGCAGCGGCGGTAGTGTGTGGGTGATAGTGGTGGGTGGTGGATTTTGGTGTTGTTAATGAACGGTGAAAGAAATCTTATGAAATGGGTGATTCCATTCCATTGACCAACCGAACACACAATCTTTCATTACCTTGTATGGTCCATTGCATTCCGCCTTCCTTTCCAGCATACCAAACGCTAACTAAAGATGTACGTATATGAGCATCATGAAAAACATTTAATTTAATTATTTCGATGTAACAAGCTGGCATATCGAGCAACCACCTAATTGGGTTTGCAAACGAGTTTAAGCTTAATTTTAAGATCGATTTGATTTTTATGAGCCGAGTCGAGCTAATTCATTTAAAATTTCAATTATGCTCGAGCTAATAGTGACTCAGCTTGATTTGATTTAAAATCAATATGTATTTGAGAACTTGTGTATTGTAAAGTTTATAATCAATGGAACTTATATCAAATACTAGCAGGATGCCCGCATGATGTAGCGGGGAACACAAACATTTTCTAAATGTGTGTATGGTTCAGTTCGGTTATTAGTCTCAACAAAAACCAAAGTCATCATCTAAACGATCTTATTGATCAATTGGCTTTTTATTTTGTAAGATTGTTGGTTTTAATCGGTTCAGATAACTTTTTTTAATAACCAAACCAAACTTTGCCTAAAATTTTGGATTAGAGGTACATGAAATGATAAAACTACAAATACATTAAACAGAAGCTAAAAATATATGAAATGTTCGATTTTTAGTTTGGTTAACTAATGGTATAAAAAACTCGATAAACCAATTTTAAGTTAATTCGGTTGTTTGGTTAATTAAGTTTTCAATTGATTTGGGCTGGTTACGTTTGTTTTCGATTATTGCTCACCCCTAGATATTGTTAGTCACGTAACACATCATTTTTTTAAACTAAAAAATAATATTAATATTACAAACCATGTACTCCACAGAAGTGAATAGATCGTAAACACAAGTTTAATATCACCTCCATGCAAAGCTACTCTAGCCACCAATCGATCGATTCTTCCAAACCAGGTATGTTAGTTCAAATTAAGCCACAACAGTTTATTCCAGATGAACAACAGTAAAAATCAAAGTATATAAAAGCGTAAAGCATGTTAGGTCTAATACCATTGATTTTTGTCTTGATCTTGCCTAAACAACAACAAAAAAACTTTGATAACTAAATACTGCATGTTAGATCATAATCAATGTATTAAAAAAGAACATGGACTAAAACATTAGTAAACTTAGTGTAGCATTGACAAAGAGAAAATGTGCATGCGATAAAAAGTGTGTAGTGGAAATGGAGGTTGACGAAGGGAAAACAGTGATGAAGGGTTGAGTTTTTTTGTTAGGTTTAATTAGGTGAGAAACTAATGACCGGGAAAGCCCTAGGTTTTGAATTTTAAAAACAAAAAGGCCATGTGTTGTTATCGTCTCCACACTTTTTGTTAATTTGTTATACATGCTCATAGAATTCTAACACTCTAAATTTTAAAAGTTTTTTCATTTGTAAATTACCATAAATATTTGTAAAGCTCTAGTTTTTTATAATGATGTCTGCACAATGCGGCAAATAATACATGCACTTCTAAAGGTGTGCATGATTTAGTTTAGTTCAGGGCTGTTTAGTTGATTAAGTTCTGAATCATTAAGAGCTCTGAATGATTTAGAAGTCTTAATGTGTAACAACCCGGTCATAGGGCCCAAAATATTTTTTAGCACATTATTATTATTTTATAATAAAGTAACTAAGAACGAATAATGGATAATACGTTTATGTGCGAAATTAAAAACCGAACTATTGTAAACAAATATTATACGTAAGTATACGATACGTAACCGAGTTAATACCCGTTAACAAACCCACCCGATTTCATTGGTGAGTCACTAGGGAGAGGACAAGTGTCCTCCCCATGTTGTGAAAACATCTCACCATAACCCATTGGCCATATATGGTTTTGTTGGAAAACCATTTAACCAAACCATATTATAAGAGGGTGTTTGGGATTGAGTTTGGAGATGCAAAAGTGCTTTTGGCCAAAAGTGCTTATTGGCTTATGACTTTTTGAAAAGGAGTTTTAAAAAAAGTGTTTGGATTAGTTTTTGGGAGGAGAAACGTCAAAAAGTCAATAAATTGTTGTTTTTTAAGTGTTTCGCTTAACTTATTGTGAATATTGGTTGTATGGGTGGTATATTTGTATTTTTTTTTCTTCCAAAAGTCAAAAGCCAGGATTTCTAACTTTTCAAAAACAGTTTTTCCACCCTTAAAAGCCAAAAGCCAAAAGTCAAAACAGAAAGTGCTTTTGGGTTACACAAACAGCTTATTGACTTATTGGCTTAGTCAATAAGTTGTTTTGAAACTCAATCCAAACACCCTCTAAAAATCCCAAAACCTTTGTCTGCTCATAATTTTCTTTCCAAAACACACTAACACACACTAATATATGAAGGGAGCTGAGAGAGAGAGAGAGAGAGCAGGAGGAGCAGGATGCTTTTCGACCGCCGCCAGCGGCGGAGCAAACACCTCCGTCATCATCTACCTATACATAACTACCCAACCCATTCTTTTCTAATAACCGACACACACAACCAACCAACCGGTTCATATTCTAGAGAGAGAGAGAGAGAGAGAGAGAACCGTAGATAGAGAAAGAGAGAGACGCAGAGAGACACAGAGATCGATTCTAGAGAGAGACCGGAGATGAAGAAGGTGAAATAGAGGAGGAAGGAAAGAGAGGAATAAGCGGCGGGTCTCTGGCCGTTCACAAAGAAGCCAAGACGGAGCGACGGCGCGTCCCTGCTCTCCGACACGTGTACATCTCTCCTTCAAGGTTGGAGGTCCGAGGTTGCAAGATCGGTCATCGGTGGTGATTCTGATTCAGAGTTGTTAGACTGGTAAACCCGTAACCTTTCCTAATTTCATACTATTAGTATTAACTGAAACAATATTAAGTTGAGAAAATAATGAAGGATCATGGTTTGATTATTGAAGGATGAATGGTGGTTACGGGCTAGAAGCCGAGTCAACTGGATTTGACTCGGTCAACGAAAGTCAAAGGACAGAGACTCAGACAACTAAGGTGATCCGAGAGGTACGAACGAGAACCCGAACTATCTCGACTTAAGAAGGGATTATTGTGTGCGCGCACGTGTGGGAACTTCGACAGTAAACCCGACCCGATCATGTAAACTACATAATTGTTAACTAAAAATGGACTATATGAATCATTAACGAGAATAAATATATGATGTGGTGAATTGACGATGATGATGGTGTTTGTTGTAAGGAACTAAAAGGTAATACATAAAGTTATTAGACAATAGGAAGAGCCATTGAAATATAGGATAAATGGTTAAGATGTTAACCTTTAGGATATGATGAGTAACATGAGTATTATATATGATTGCATATTTTGGGACTATAGACAATTGCTTGAATAATACAGAAGGTATAAGCCATTTAGAATACATATGAGTGGACATGGAATAACTGTATGTATGATGGATAAAGTATAAATACAAGTGAATGTCTTTGGAAGACTTGGTGTATAAAGATAATGATAGTTCGGATAATACGACTTGGACAATGGTAAAATATACGTAATAGGACTATACTATATATGTGGCTTGGAACCGAATAGTTATAACAATAACATAATCATACATAGGGACCCGAGTTGGACGCATGAAGTGCGTGACATCTAAGACCTTGGACGAATGGAGGTATACGTGGACATTAGATGGTCATTGACAAGATTATAGTTTGATATATGGGCGATATAAAGTAGTCAAGGACTAGAACTAGTTAACATAAACAACTAAAGGTCCTAGTACCCACACGTGTAACCGCGATGTTTGGTTACACCCACTAATGTTTATAATTACGTAGGACCTTGTGTGCTAAAAACAGACGGACTCCTCGACACATTGTGACATGACGTGACACACTTCCAAGGTGAGTTCCGTGTACCATTCCCCTTTTTCTGTTTTACTGTTTTGGGGTGGACATATGCTTGTGTGTGTAAACTGTTTGTATATAAACTCTTGTGATGTGACAAGATACTAGCTGCCGGATAATACTGACACTCATTAACTCATAGGTGAGCCGCTTAATATATGGGTAATACTACTTGGGGAAACCCCACGCATAGTGGACCCGGGACTAGGGAACCGGGAAACCCTCCACTGAGGCCTGCGGACCGTGGCGGTATATATTATGCCTTGTAGATCTATAATGGCAGTAGATAGATCTAGTGTTAGGGTTGAGGGGTCGCTTGTACATCACGTGTGTTGAACTGTTTTGAACTTATGAACTTGCTTCTGAACTGATAAACTGTTTTGGATCCAGTTAACTACTTACACGGACTCACCAGCGTAATTGCTGACCCAAACTCTTTTAAGCATGTGTTCAGGTACTGCAAATGGATGGATGGCAAATGCGAGGTATATGCTTGCTAGTAGCGGATTAGAGGTTATCTGGTTAGAAGATTCGGCTATATGTGTGACACCCGGCAAACTCAGGTTAGTAACGTTGACTAAACTAGTAAGTCTACCTTAGCGAGTCATGCATATTACGTCCTTAACGGGGTCAGTCGAGTCGGTATGATGATTCTGGGAATCATCGGGAGTCGTTTTGATGATCCGCGGGGTCATCGGGAGTCGGTCCATAACTATGGGTACAAGGATCGGCGATTCGTGGAATCGCCGGGTCTAACGCACACACGAGTCTCGAGTCCGGGAATTGGTGAACGGATGTAAACGTGTTGGATATCATGCATTATATGTTTGGAATCATTATGTGACTTATCGGTATGTGAATACGTGTTTAAATATGTTAAAATAGTGTTTAACGCGCCGAAAACCCATTCCAGCATCTTATAGGCGATTAGGAGCCTGGGGGGACTCCTAATCGCGTGAATAGTACACGAGTACAAAGGGAATGGGGCGAGTAGGTGGCCAATCGCATGAATAGTGGCGATTAGGGCCCCTACTCGCGAGTAGGTGGCTAATCGCGTGAGCATAGAGGCGATTAGGCCCCTACTCGCCTGATCTGGGTCCCTAATCGCGTATACTGCAGGGCTCGGGTCAAAACACCTATAAATAGAACCCTTAACTCCCCAAACACCTCTAGAACAACCCTAGCAGCTCCCAAGTCGCCCACACACCTTAGAACACCTCTGGAACTCATTTTGCTACAAAAATCACCATCCCCAAGCTTACACACCTTTCTTTAGCAAAACCCAAGGTGTGTTCTTCATCCCTAACCTTTGTAAAGTTGTTATTTTGAGTTCCCCCAAAGTTCCAGACCTTGTTTTACCAAATGTGTCTTTAAAAACCTTTCAAAAGAGTCTTAAACCAAGTTTACACCTTAATGCTTGTTATATGTGAAGTTTATATGCAAATGTTGGTCTTATTGGTGATTTTAACATGAATGTTTTTAAGATATGAGTGTACTTCTGTTATGTAGAGGTCATTAGGAAGGTTGTCTTAGAATCTTAGCCATTATTATGGTGTTTTGAAGAAAATGCATATTTTGACCCATTTGTATGTTCTTGAGGATTTAGGATGATTATGGTGTGATTGTTGGTGCAATGTTGTTAGGATTCACACTAGGAAGATGTTAGATCAGAGATTTTATGAGTTACATGTTGTAGAGCTTGAAATCTGATTATTTCCATTTAAGGAAAGATAAGGTTGGTAGAAGAAACCTAGTACTTTGCCATTTTAGGAAATAATTGCATAGAACATGCTAGATCAGTGATATGTTGGGGGTTTTTGCTTGAAAAGGGTTGGTAAATGATTTAGGTTTGATATTGGGTGTTGTTGCATGTTTCGGATCTGATTTGGAGGGTTTAACGCGCGAAAACTCGTTGTACAGCAGCTGCAGGCGATTAGGCATCCTAATCGCCTGAGCTATAGGCGATTATGCAGACTTTGGGGCGATTGGGACCCTACTCGCCTGATACATCAGGCGATTAGGCCCCTAATCGCCTATAGGCTATTGCCTACTCGCGTGTAACCTTCCTAATCGCATGTACTGCTGTCGTGAACGCATTTTGACATCCCGGAACACGATTTGACACCTAGGAACATGTTAGGAGCCCCGGGATACACCCAATGACTTAGTAAGACGTGTTCGGACCTGTTTATGCGTTAATTGGACATTATGCTAGACTAGGTGAATTGTTGCGCGTGCTAAGTGTTTAATTGCATATGTTGCATGATGTCTTGCATTTATCTAACACGTGGGATGTCGGGTCACCAATGGGATGTCGGGTCTTGTCGGGCACGGTCGGTTTAACAGTTAAAGGTGTTTTCAAACGTTTATGGTCACGGTCTGGACATACGGGGACTAGTTAGCCTGCGGGTTATTAGTCCAATACTTATACACATCTTATGATAGGTCGCCGCTATTTGGGACTATCATAACATAACTACTTAACTATTTCCAAGTAACGCAAACCAAGGTGAGTGTCACAGCCCCACTTTTACCGTTTTACTTTCGGGGGAGAAACATGCTACTTATTTGATTACTCATCATAGATCATGTTATACTATGGTTACTTTACGTACTATGCGGCTTTTACAGAAAGTCCCAGGGGGAACCATGAATGTGCGGGGATGCACAACGGGGGAAATGTGGATAGATCTATTGGGCCTTACAAACCCCACCCGACGGCTGGGAGCCGGGCGGGTGCATATTGTCTCTAATACTTTGGGGGTTACCGAGGCATCGGTAATCCCGTCCGTCTGGGCTGGCTTCAACACTTATACCGGTTTAGTAATGGATTCCCAACCGCAGTAGTAGCAACACTTAACGTCTAGCTAACGTTCTCATAACATAGTAGTAACGGGAAATGATCTTACCGAACTTATAACAACACTTTTATGAAAGAAAACCTGTGAGCTCACCAGCATTATATGTTGACATTTTTGGCATGTTTTCTCAGGTCGCTAAGGTAGCGGTTGTCGGACTAGGCGCACGAGGTCATGCACGGCGTCTATTATTTTGGAAACATATTAAACAATGTCTTTGTAAACAATGATATGTCTTTTGGTTGTAAACAAGAATGCTTCCGCTGCTGGTTTACAGCTCAAAGCATTATATTTTGGTTTTAAATATAATCTTGAATGCATGTTTGTTGTATGTTTATTGTGATCGTTGACTGAGATCCTGATGTGTCACGCGCCTCGCGGTAAAACCCCGCACGTGGAATTTGAGGGTGTGACAGATTGGTATCAGAGCCAACGGTTATAGTGAACTAGGACTGCATGTAGAGTCTAGTCTATAACTGAGTCGCACACACTAGACGGTCACAATTAGTCGAGTCTTAGCAAGTGGGTAACAATATGACTTGTCGGGGTGTCGGTGTCATCATCTGCTACGCTACATCATCTATTTACTTCTTATCATCCTATTCCTTGACTCGTCCTTACCTTGATCCGATGGCGAACGATATACTATTGAACTTTCTTGACGGCGGTGTACATTGGGGTAGCTTCGGCGTACTCTCGAGATCTGTCCAGAGATTTGGACATCTCCCTCCTATGCCCTAATGAACACGCCCGTTCTGATGCATACTATCTTGTACTTATATTTATGATAATACCATGATTGGGCGCTAGTGTTCGGTGACCTGAACTTCAAACTTAAAGCGCGCCTGGAGGGCCATGTGGAACAGTTTATCATGTCGGGTGCACACGAGATCATAAACTGTGATGCATGGGATCCCTGGCGGACTTTGGGCTTGAACGGATGGACCCGAGCGGGGCCCGGTCTAGTTTCTTGGAATTCTTAATTGGGTTATATCACGGGCAAATCTGAGTCTTTTGTTTCATGTTGTGACAGAAGATGTCAGGAGCTCGTGGAGGTCGCAGGGGCGGCCGTGCTGGCGGCCGTGGTGGTGGCCGCGGTGGTGGCCGTGGGAATATTAATATGACCCAAGCCGAATTGGACAACCTAATGCAGCAACATGTGAATATCGCTATGGCTGCATTCCAAGCCGCTCATAATGCTATGGGTGGTACGTCGACTCTCATCTATTCTACCTCGTTCTGGGGTACTTTACCTTTTCTTGATACTCACCTGTGTGTCTGTTCCAGGTGGTGCTGTCAATCCTCCTCCATCCCAGTGTTCTTATAAAAAGTTTATGGACTGTAAGCCCCACAACTTTAGCGGCACTAAAGGGGCAGTGGGACTGCTCCGATGGTTGGAGAAAATCGAATCTGTTTTCTCGATGTGCAACTGCCCGGAGGGCGACCGGGTGAAATATGCTTCTGCGACCCTGGAGGGTCAAGCCTTGACTTGGTGGAACTCCACCACCCAGACTATGGGCATTGGGGAAGCCCACGCTATGCCCTGGACAGAATTCATTCAGTTGCTGAAAAATGAGTACTGCCCGAGGGATGAGATCCAGAAACTCGAGCATGAAGTCTGGAACCATAAGATGGTGGGTTCTGAGATTGAAGCTTATACTGCTAGGCACAATGAGTTGGCGGTGTTGTGCCCCGATCTGCACGCACCTGAATACCGAAGGATTGAGCATTATGTTGCTGGGTTGGTACCGGAGATTGCCGGGTTAGTTGCTGCGGGTAACCTCACTGTCTATTCTGAGGTGGTTCGGTCGGCCCACAGGCTGACCAACATGAAGGTGACTGAAGGGGTCTTGCCTCCTCGAGGCGCTGCTGTGAAGACCTCCGATAGTAACAAACGGAAGTGGGAAACTGTGGGGAAAGGCTCGAGCTCGGCTCAGCCTCAACAGGTGAAGAAGACTGATGCTGGGGGATCGTCGTCTGAACGACAACCGGGGGTTTATGCTGGGAAGTTGCCAAAGTGTGATCGGTGCAACTATCATCACACCGGTTCTTGCGATGATAAGGACCGTTGCCGTCGGTGCCATAAGATTGGGTACCAAGCCAAGGATTGTAGGTCCAACCCTTTGGGGAACCGAAACCCATCGGTCACACCAGCCCCAGCCCCTCAAGTCGCTGCTCCTCAGGGAAATCAGGGGAAACAAGGGTGCTATAACTGTGGTGAGCTTGGTCACTACAAGCGTAACTGCCCCAAGTTGAAATAGGGTGAAGCCGGGAAGAATGGGTCGGGCAATGGAAACAATGGGGGCGGAGGCAGGAATGCTCGCGCCTTCGTGATCGGTTCAAGTGGTGCTCGACAGGATCCCGACACTGTTACTGGTACGTTTCTCCTCGATAATCGCTATGCTACGGTTTTATTCGATTCTGGCGCCGATAAGAGTTTTATATCTCTTGGGTTTAGTCAATTGCTTGATAGGGTACCTACACCTTTAGAGGCTAAGTACTTGATAGAATTGGCTGATGGTAAGAAAGTCGAGGCGACGCACGTCCTTAGGGAGTGTCACCTTGAGTTGTCGGGTTATTCCTTCCCTATTGATCTCATGCCGGTGTCGTTGGGTAGTTTCGATGTCGTCGTGGGTATGGATTGGTTGTCACTGTATCATGCCGAGATCGTTTGTTTCGATAAAGTCATTCGACTTCCCCTCCCTGATGGTGAAATTCTGTTGGTGCACGGTGAGAAGAGCGGGGTCCCGTTGAGTATCATTTCGTGTATGAAAGCCTATAAGTATCTTCGGAAGGGGTATTCTGCCATTCCGGCACTTGTTTCGGTTTCGTCTGAAGAGGAGAAGAAGATTGAAGATATTCCTGTTGTCCGCGACTTTCCCGATGTATTTCCTGAAGACTTACCTGGTCTTCCTCCTTATCGCCAGGTCGAATTTGGTATTGAACTTGCTCCGGGTGCGGCCCCTATTGCCCGTGCCCCTTATCGTCTTGCACCTCCCGAGATGCAGGAATTATCGAACCAGTTGCAGGAGCTGTTAGAGAAGGGTTTCATTCGACCTAGTTCGTCCCCGTGGGGAGCCCCTATTTTGTTTGTCAAGAAGAAGGACGGAAGCCTGCGGATGTGTATCGACTACCGGGAGTTGAATAAGGTTACCATCAAGAATCGCTATCCTCTTCCTCGCATCGACGACTTATTTGACCAGCTTCAGGGTTCCAGTTTCTATTCGAAGATTGATTTGAGGTCGGGGTACCATCAGTTGAGGGTTCAAGAAGCTGACATTCCGAAGACCGCCTTTCGAACTCGTTATGGCCATTTCGAATTCTTGGTCATGCCTTTTGGTCTCACCAATGCACCTGCCATCTTTATGGATCTGATGAACCGTGTTTGCAAGCCTTATCTTGATAAGTTCGTGATTGTCTTCATTGATGATATTCTGGTCTATTCCAAGAATGAGGTGGACCACCAGGAACACCTACGTCTTGTTTTGGAACTTCTGAGGCGGGAACAGCTGTACGCTAAATTTTCTAAGTGTAGCTTCTGGTTGCGTGAAGTTCAATTCCTTGGTCATGTTGTTAATGAGAAAGGGATTCACGTTGACCCAGCGAAGATTGAAGCCATTAAAGACTGGGAAGCACCAAAGACTCCATCTGAGGTGCGGCAATTCCTAGGCCTTGCAGGTTATTACCGTCGTTTTATCGAGGGATTTTCGAAGATCGCTCAACCCCTCACCTCGCTTACCCAGAAGGACCGGAAGTTCGACTGGGGTGATTCTCAGGAGTCAGCCTTCCGGATGTTAAAGGCTAAACTCTGTTCTGCTCCTATCTTGTCTTTGCCTGAGGGCACGGACGATTTTGTGGTTTATTGTGACGCTTCTATCCGGGGTCTTGGTTGTGTACTGATGCAGCGCGAGAAGGTCATCGCCTACGCTTCTCGTCAACTTAAAGTTCATGAGAAAAACTACCCCACCCATGATCTGGAATTGGGTGCGGTGGTCTTTGCTTTAAAGATTTGGAGGCATTACTTGTACGGTACCAAATGCACTATTTACACCGATCACAAGAGCCTCCAGCATATCTTTGATCAGAAGGTGTTGAATATAAGACAGCGTCGTTGGGTCGAGCTTCTTAACGACTACGAGTGCGCTATCAAATACCATCCTGGCAAGGCGAATGTGGTCGCAGACGCCTTGAGCAGGAAGGAAACGGCTAAACCTCGTCGTGTTCGGGCTCTTCAGCTCACTATCCATTCCGGCTTACCTGACCGAATCCGTTCAGCGCAGCAAGAAGCTTTGAAGGAGGAAAACCTTAAGGCTGAAACCATGCATGGTGCCGATAGTCACCTTGAACTCAGATCCGATGGGTTACACTATTTCGCTGAACGTATTTGGGTTCCTTTATTTGGGGGCTTGCGGGAGCTCGTTCTTGATGAAGCTCACAAGTCCCGGTATTCTATTCACCCGGGCTCCGATAAGATGTATCAAGACCTGAAGATACTTTATTGGTGGCCGAACATGAAGGCGGACGTGGCTTCGTACGTGAGCAAGTGCTTGACCTGTGCCAAGGTCAAAATTGAGTATCAAAAGCCATCCGGCCTTCTGCAACAGCCTGAAATCCCCGAGTGGAAGTGGGAGCGGATTACGATGGACTTTGTGACCAAACTCCCGAGATCGCCCAGTGGTTGCGACATGATCTGGGTAATTGTCGATAGGTTGACAAAGTCCGCGCACTTCCTCGCTATCAAAGAGACCGATGGTCTCGAGCGTTTGGCACGGTTATATCTCAAGGAAGTGGTCTCTCGGCACGGGGTGCCTGTCTCTATTATTTCTGATCGTGATCCTCGGTTCGCCTCTAACTTTTGGAAGTCTTTGCATAAGGCTCTGGGTACTCAGTTAGACATGAGCACAGCATACCATCCGCAAACTGACGGTCAAAGTGAGCGGACAATCCAAAAGCTAGAAGACATGCTTCGGGCATGTGTGATCGATTTTGGCAAGGGGTGGGAGAGTCATTTACCGTTGGTGGAATTCTCCTACAACAACAGTTACCATTCTAGCATCAAGGCAGCTCCGTTCGAGGCTCTTTACGGGCGGAAATGCCGGTCTCCTCTTTGTTGGGCCGAGGTGGGTGAGAGTCAACTCACCGGCCCGGAACTTGTGTACGAGACTTCCGAAAAGATCGTACAAATCCGTAACCGCATGGCAGCAGCTCGGGATCGTCAAAAGAGCTATGCCGATCGTCGTCGCAAGCCTTTGGAGTTCGAGGTTGGCGACAGGGTTTTGTTGAAGGTATCTCCGTGGAAGGGCGTTATACGTTTTGGGAAACGGGGCAAATTGAATCCTCGGTATGTGGGACCGTTCGCAATCCTGGAACGGATTGGACCGGTAGCATACAGGCTTGATCTGCCGGCTGAGCTCAGTAATGTTCATAACGTCTTCCTTGTTTCTAATTTGAAGAAGTGTTTGGCGGATGAATCTTTGGTTGTTCCTCTCGAAGAGATCAAGGTGGATGATCGTCTACGTATCGTGGAGGAACCGGTTGAAATTCTTGACTATAAAATCCGTAGCCTTCGCCGGAGTAAAATCCGCATTGTTAAAGTCCGTTGGAACTCTAATCGTGGACCGGAGTTCACGTGGGAACGGGAAGATCAAATGAAGGCTAAGTATCCCCATTTATTTCCTAAGCGCGCGTTCGAATCAAGACATGTCTCTGCTGAAGCTGAATGAATCTCGGGTCGAGATTCCTTTCAACAGGGGGATGATGTGGCAACCGGAAAATTTTTCTTCTCTTTCGTCTCTTCCTTTTTGGCCTTGGGCAATTTTCGGGACGAAAATTCTTTCAACAGGGGGATGATGTGACACCCGGCAAACTCAGGTTAGTAACGTTGACTAAACTAGTAAGTCTACCTTAGCGAGTCATGCATATTACGTCCTTAACGGGGTCAGTCGAGTCGGTATGATGATTCTGGGAATCATCGGGAGTCGTTTTGATGATCCGCGGGGTCATCGGGAGTCGGTCCATAACTATGGGTACAAGGATCGGCGATTCGTGGAATCGCCGGGTCTAACGCACACACGAGTCTCGAGTCCCGGGAATTGGTGAACGGATGTAAACGTGTTGGATATCATGCATTATATGTTTGGAATCATTATGTGACTTATCGGTATGTGAATACGTGTTTAAATATGTTAAAATAGTGTTTAACGCGCCGAAAACCCATTCCAGCATCTTATAGGCGATTAGGAGCCTGGGGGGACTCCTAATCGCGTGAATAGTACACGAGTACAAAGGGAATGGGGCGAGTAGGTGGCCAATCGCATGAATAGTGGCGATTAGGGCCCCTACTCGCGAGTAGGTGGCTAATCGCGTGAGCATAGAGGCGATTAGGCCCCTACTCGCCTGATCTGGGTCCCTAATCGCGTATACTGCAGGGCTCGGGTCAAAACACCTATAAATAGAACCCTTAACTCCCCAAACACCTCTAGAACAACCCTAGCAGCTCCCAAGTCGCCCACACACCTTAGAACACCTCTGGAACTCATTTTGCTACAAAAATCACCATCCCCAAGCTTACACACCTTTCTTTAGCAAAACCCAAGGTGTGTTCTTCATCCCTAACCTTTGTAAAGTTGTTATTTTGAGTTCCCCCAAAGTTCCAGACCTTGTTTTACCAAATGTGTCTTTAAAAACCTTTCAAAAGAGTCTTAAACCAAGTTTACACCTTAATGCTTGTTATATGTGAAGTTTATATGCAAATGTTGGTCTTATTGGTGATTTTAACATGAATGTTTTTAAGATATGAGTGTACTTCTGTTATGTAGAGGTCATTAGGAAGGTTGTCTTAGAATCTTAGCCATTATTATGGTGTTTTGAAGAAAATGCATATTTTGACCCATTTGTATGTTCTTGAGGATTTAGGATGATTATGGTGTGATTGTTGGTGCAATGTTGTTAGGATTCACACTAGGAAGATGTTAGATCAGAGATTTTATGAGTTACATGTTGTAGAGCTTGAAATCTGATTATTTCCATTTAAGGAAAGATAAGGTTGGTAGAAGAAACCTAGTACTTTGCCATTTTAGGAAATAATTGCATAGAACATGCTAGATCAGTGATATGTTGGGGGTTTTTGCTTGAAAAGGGTTGGTAAATGATTTAGGTTTGATATTGGGTGTTGTTGCATGTTTCGGATCTGATTTGGAGGGTTTAACGCGCGAAAACTCGTTGTACAGCAGCTGCAGGCGATTAGGCATCCTAATCGCCTGAGCTATAGGCGATTATGCAGACTTTGGGGCGATTGGGACCCTACTCGCCTGATACATCAGGCGATTAGGCCCCTAATCGCCTATAGGCTATTGCCTACTCGCGTGTAACCTTCCTAATCGCATGTACTGCTGTCGTGAACGCATTTTGACATCCCGGAACACGATTTGACACCTAGGAACATGTTAGGAGCCCCGGGATACACCCAATGACTTAGTAAGACGTGTTCGGACCTGTTTATGCGTTAATTGGACATTATGCTAGACTAGGTGAATTGTTGCGCGTGCTAAGTGTTTAATTGCATATGTTGCATGATGTCTTGCATTTATCTAACACGTGGGATGTCGGGTCACCAATGGGATGTCGGGTCTTGTCGGGCACGGTCGGTTTAACAGTTAAAGGTGTTTTCAAACGTTTATGGTCACGGTCTGGACATACGGGGACTAGTTAGCCTGCGGGTTATTAGTCCAATACTTATACACATCTTATGATAGGTCGCCGCTATTTGGGACTATCATAACATAACTAGTTAACTATTTCCAAGTAACGCAAACCAAGGTGAGTGTCACAGCCCCACTTTTACCGTTTTACTTTCGGGGGAGAAACATGCTACTTATTTGATTACTCATCATAGATCATGTTATACTATGGTTACTTTACGTACTATGCGGCTTTTACAGAAAGTCCCAGGGGGAACCATGAATGTGCGGGGATGCACAACGGGGGAAATGTGGATAGATCTATTGGGCCTTACAAACCCCACCCGACGGCTGGGAGCCGGGCGGGTGCATATTGTCTCTAATACTTTGGGGGTTACCGAGGCATCGGTAATCCCGTCCGTCTGGGCTGGCTTCAACACTTATACCGGTTTAGTAATGGATTCCCAACCGCAGTAGTAGCAACACTTAACGTCTAGCTAACGTTCTCATAACATAGTAGTAACGGGAAATGATCTTACCGAACTTATAACAACACTTTTATGAAAGAAAACCTGTGAGCTCACCAGCATTATATGTTGACATTTTTGGCATGTTTTCTCAGGTCGCTAAGGTAGCGGTTGTCGGACTAGGCGCACGAGGTCATGCACGGCGTCTATTATTTTGGAAACATATTAAACAATGTCTTTGTAAACAATGATATGTCTTTTGGTTGTAAACAAGAATGCTTCCGCTGCTGGTTTACAGCTCAAAGCATTATATTTTGGTTTTAAATATAATCTTGAATGCATGTTTGTTGTATGTTTATTGTGATCGTTGACTGAGATCCTGGTGTGTCACGCGCCTCGCGGTAAAACCCCGCACGTGGAATTTGAGGGTGTGACAATATGTGTTGCGGTTAGAGCATCTAGAGATAAGCGGGATAGAGATCAGATCGACTAGTGGACTACACCTCATTAACTGCTTCGACAACCGCCGCGTTTCGTCCCTGCATAGATATTAGTCTATTTTATTTAAGTTATGTATTTATATTTTGGATTAGAAATTGTATAACATTTAAATATTAGTTATCGTTGCTTCCGTTTTGCAAGTCTGTTACCAAACTGTTATTTCGTCCAGCCCCCTCCTGGTCGGGTTGTTACAGAATGGTTAAGTGCTGAATCATTAAGTATGACCTCTTAATAGTTAGTTTTCTTGTCCCATATTGGTAGGAGAGCCTCATTAAGGTTCAGCCTAGTTCAGTGCTTAATGGTTCAGCAACATCCGAAGTCTTAATGGTTCAGTCTTAACCATTCCATTCAGAACCTGAAACGAACGCGTTGAATGCTGAATCATTCAGCACTAAATGGTTCAGAGCCTCATTAAGAGGCTTACCAAACAGCCCATTCGATTATTAATCTCAACCAAAACCGAAGCCATCAATTGATTGATCCTATTAATCAATCGGTTAATTGGTTTGGTTTTTTGGTTATATAGTCAGTTTTCATGTCGGTTCAGTTAATTTTGGTTAACCAAATATTGGCTAAAGTATTTACTTATAAGTATATGAAATTGAGATATAAATACATAAAATTATAGTATGAAAGCTAAAAATATACAAATACATGAAATATTCGTTTTGGTTTAGTTAATTTTGGTTTGGTTTCTTTTGTTTTTTTGTTTAGTTTTGGTTAACGATTCAACTATTGTTCACTCCTAGACATTGTTAATCACTTAACATATCATTCTTTAATTAAAAAGTAATCGAAATACTATATTCAAATTAAAGGGAATAATGCTCGTTTTTGTGATGTATTTTTTTAGATAATATTAATGTAAAAAAAGTTATGGTCGATTAAAACGTCGACAAAAATGAGCAGGTTGTCACGTTATTTTTAAATGTTTTTAAAACATAATAGTTTAAAAGTTAAGATAGGATTCAATAAAAGAATTATAATTTTGTATGGGGTGAAGAAAAGTGTAACTGTTAACTAAAAATAAGGGAATTAAAATGTAATTAAAATGAGGTATTAAAGTGTAAAAGTGTTTCAATAAAAATGAGGGAATTAAAGTGTAATTAAAATGGAGTACTAAAGTGTAAAAGTGTATCAATGACTATTTTACTCTCATTTTAAGGTTGTTAATGAAAATAATGTTATTAATTTTTAGGTATCTTAATCTATGCCCCCCTCATAGATTATAATATAGTATAGACACCTTTTTCAAATACTTCAAATTTCATACTTAGAAAGTTATAATAAAATGATAAGTTATAATAAAATGATAAGGGTGAGGCTAACGTAAAAAGCCAGTTATTGTAAAAAGTGTAAGAAACAATATGGAGCGTAGGATTAAATTTGATAATCAGGGGCATGATGGTAATTTCTTAGCGTTATTAAAGTTTCACCCTCATTTTTAAAACGGCAATAACTTTTTTCATACGACATTATTTAAAAAAAAATTACACCATAAAAACAAGTTTTCATCCTCGTTCATTTCCATACCATATTGCAATACTTAAATTTTTTTTTTTGCTAGGTTGATAACTTTCATTTTATTGAGGGTATATTTGCGTTTTAGAAACGCAAGTTATACCTGATAAGACGACCTGGTAAACGACCTTATCAAACGCAAGTTATAAATGATAAAACGCATGTTATACATGTTAAAACGCAAGTTATTATTGTTTAAACGCAAGTAGGTAATATTAAGTTTTTACATACATATAAGCAGGTTTACAGATTGATCATATAAGTAGGTAATAATGATTCTCTTTCTTTATAAATTAATAATTTTCAAGGAACTAGTTTGTGGGAATATAACGACAACAATATCCCACCATCACATGAGGTGAAAGAAGATATTAGCAAAACCATGAAAGAATGTCAAAGAAGGTTAACGAAGGTGATCTTTGAACCTCCAGTTATTATTCACCTCACAAAAAATAAAACAAACATAAGAAACAAAATTATTACTGTTCTCACATTGATTCAAATTAATTTCCAACATCGTGGCTCTCCACCTAACAAAGAAACAAACTAAAAAAAAAAACAATAAAAAAAAACTATTGTTACATTCAGAATGTTTAAAGGCAAGTAATAATATCAAGTTTTTACATTTATACGCAAGTAGTATCAACCCAGCAAATATATATATATATATATATATATATATATATATATATATATATATATATAGCAATATGGTATGCAAATGAAAGAGAATAAAATACTTGCTTTTATGGTGTGTTTTTTTAAATAATGTCGTATGAAACAAGTTATGTATGTTAAAAAAAATGGGGTTAGAACTCAACCATTGTGGGTTATACCTATTTTGCCATTCTCCTCCTCTTTTAGAAACTCAACGTATACTTTTCCCCTTTTAATCTCATCCATTTATTTATTTTGATCAAAAGCCAAAAATACTTCTTATACTTTTTACGTTAATCTACTTTTTACACTAAATTTTGTTAAATAATAAAAATATCATATAGTTGAAAACTAGTACATACATAATATTTTTATTTTGTGGTGTGAAATATGAAAAGATATTGAACACTTACATGTTTTACAAGCCAAACTATCCATATCTTCTTCATGAGTTCATGTAATTAAAGACATCGCCATTAGTTTTAACAAAAAAATATTGAAGCCTAAGAGGGTGTTTGGGATTGAGTTTGGAAATGTAAAAGTGCTTTTTGGCTTATGACTTTTGAAAAGGAGTTACAAAAAAGTGTTTGGATTAGCTTTTGGGATGATAAACGTCAAAAAGTCAATATACTGTCTTTTTTTAAGTGTTTCGCTTTAACTTATTGTGAATATTGGTTGGATGGGTGGTAGATTTGTAATTTTTTGTGGTAGTTTTGTCGGTAGCCGAAATACCGACAAGTTTTTTTCTCAGCAAATGTTTTGTGGCAAATTTGTCAATAATCACCATTTTCGACAGATTTCCGAGAAATTTGCTTGTCAAAAACCTGGCAGTTTTCTAGTAGTGGTGGCAAATTTGTAATTTTTTTTTCAAAAATCAAAAGTCAGGATTTCTAACTTTTCAAAAATAACCTTTTCACCCTTAAAAGGCAAAAGCCAAAAGTTAAAACAGAAAGTGTTTTTGGGTTACACAAACAACTTATTGATTTATTGGCTTCTTGAAAAAGTCAATAAATCAATAAGTTGTTTTGAAACTCAATCCCAAATACCCTTTAAAATCAAATCAAATCAAATCGAATATGTATATAAAAAACATTAAAAATATTTTAAACTGTTGGAAATTATGGAAATTTAATAATATAATGAATGGAATTTAATTGATTTTAGTGAAATTATTAAGGAGACTCTTGATTATAGTTCTTTATTTCACTTTATAAGAGTTTTATAGCTCTAATTAAGTTTAGACTCTTAATTCATCCTTGGGTCTTGTATACAAAGAAGGCTTTGTGCCTCATTTGAAAGACTAGAAAAAAAATACAAGTAGAAAAAATACAAGAGGTAGAGTTCTTTTGAGAAGAAAAGACCCATATGTTGGGTACTATAGGGATGAGTACCCTCTACTCGATTCCATTACTTTTTCCTTTTATTTATTCCAAATGTCATACACTACAATTCTACCCAGTGCAACCTCGGGTGCGTGGCCTTCTCCGGCAGTACAAACTGCTTCGACTGTTGTACCCTGGGAAACAGACGCGTTGTCTTTAGTAGAGGCGCGAAAGCTGTTTTAAGGGAAGCGTATTGAACACGTGCCTCAGCCACAACCGTCAACATTATTTTGTTAATTCCTGCAGCCAAGAAGATCATACAAAAGGACGCGGTTCAAGTCCTCCTTAAAGATGAAGCAAAAATCATATAAGAAGACGTAGTTCAAGCTCTTGATGAAAACTTTGGTTTGAATCATTTTATGTTGTATTTTATGTTATTTTCATTTGGATTTGTACACGGTACGGGTACTACAATTTTCCATAATTATATAAAGAGGGTATCTTTATAATTTTATTAATATTATTTTAATAAAATCGTGACCCATGTCCTACAATCTTAAAACAGATTTTATGAGATTTTTGCTACAATCTTAAAACCTTATTCATAAGGATTTTGGGTTCACGAAATGGTTTAAAATAAAAAAAATATTTTAGAGATTTTTGTATAATCTTGTAAATATTTGTTTTTGGGAAATATGTATATAGTACAACTTGTTGGGTTTGGATTTATAGAGGTTGTGGTATAATGTTAAATCCTGCACCGTGATACAAAGCGAATGGTATATTTTGATTCAACCATTTAGTTTTAAAACGATCTTAATCATGATTTTTTCTAACATGTGTGTTAAACTGGGTTTATTGGTGTAAACCATACGTTTTTGTAAACGTTGAATTCCATAACGTTCGCGTATAACTTGGTTTATTTTATAAACAATACGTTTCTTGTAAACGTTTTATTTTCTAACATGTGTGTAAGAAATGATTGTATTAGAAAAAATATATTGATTTGAAAAGTTTGTCTAAACGTCTCGTTTCTTATAATGAGTGTTGGAAATAGTTTATTTTGATAAACTAAAAAGGCTTATAATGATTTTTGTAATCATTTATTTCTAACAAGCGTGTTAAACCGGTTTATTTTATGCAAACCGATAAGTGTTATAACGATTTTTGTAATCGATAATGTCTAACAAGTGTGTTGGAAAATGTTTTTTTTGATATAAATCAATAAGCATTATAATGATTTTTGTAATCATTTACTTCTAACAATGGTGTTAGAATTTGTTTATTGTATATACATTGCCAAGTTCATAACGATTGTGTAATCGTTTAATTCTAAAGAGCGTGTTAGAACTGATTTATTGATAAGTTTTATAACAATTTTTGTAATCGTTTATTGCTATCTAGTATGTTTGAAATGGTTTATAGAACCTTCAACTTCAAGAATGATTTTTGTAATAATTTGTCTTCTAACATGTGTGTTAGAAACGGTTTATAAAAACCATCGGTTTTTAAAATGGGATGGTAATAGTTTATTTTCTAACAGGTGTGTTAGAAATGGTTTAACTTTTGAACCATACACGTGTTTAAGATATTTCGTATTGAAGTTTTACTACTTTTAAATGTGCGAGTTAGAACTCGTTTTAGTTTTCTAACATGTGTGTTAGAAAATTTTTACCTCTGATACGAGTTTAGATACGATTTATTTTATAAAACGAAATATTTGGAAATATTTCATGTAAAAAAATTGACTCTAACGTGCGTGTTATGATCATTTAAGCTCTAACATGTTTGTTAGAAAGGTTTTATTTTGTAAACCACAATGAAAAAGAAAATGTATTATGTCAACATTTTATTTTTCTAATATGTTCATTAGAAATGGATTCTTTTATGAAGTATATCATTGAAAAAGATTTTATGTAAACGTCCAATTTTATAACGTGCGCGTTATAACATGATTTTTTTTTCATGTGTGTTTGAAACTGTTATAGTACATGTGTATTAAACTAAAACCATATAAAAAGTTTGCTATTTTGGTTTCGATTTACGGTTTCATAAACCCGTATTGATATTGCAAAACTAAAGAAATGTTTTAGAATGATTTTGCATAGTTTTGATAATTCAAATGGCTCGTTTCTTTTGCTAGATGTAATATGTTGAACCAAAGTAGTGTTTCGATGACACTATATGGTGGAAAACAACTTGGTGTTGTTGTGAACAAGATTTATTGTTCAAGCTTCACTACTTAATTGTAGTCTTTTAAACGACTTGGTGTTGTTTTGAACATATTTGTGACTGTCCAACTTTAGAATTTCACGATCAAATGAGGAACTTGTACTTCTAAGTGCATAAAGTTCTCAAGACATGTTGCAAGACGACATTGTTGTGATGACTTTGATCGGATGATAAAAGTGTTGAAGATGATAACACTATGAGATTTGATATGTAGACATGTCTACTTATCCGTTTAAACTTTTAAAAGTGTTTTGCACTTTATGATTTAGTTTCGAATGTATATTATTTATTGTTTGTGTTGAATATCTTTGGATAACACATGCAATTTTTATTTACAAAGAAATAAATTAGTAAGGTTTGTACGTATGAAATGTTATTTTTCTTTAATAAATAACTATAACGTCGAATATACAATGTTAAAGAACATTGTTATAAACGGATAGTATATGGAAAGAATTGGACGTACACAACTTACGAGTTGTTGCATTGACTAAAAGTTGAAGATGAGACATCAAATGTCTAACCACATCATGAAAGAATCATGAAAGAAAGTGGTAAGTGTATTGAGATGAAATACACAAGTATGTTACATATCGATATATTTCATTAAAGAATAAAGATTGTCGTGAAAATTTGCAAGGGTGAATTGTAACATACGGAAGAAATATATGTTAATACCAATCTTTAATGACTCAGGAAAGATTTGTTCCAAAAGATTTACGATTGGAAATGAAGGATATGTTGATATGTCTACCATTTTCAAGTTGTTGGAAGTATGTAAAGGTTCTAACCTTAAAATTAGGAGAGTGTCCTAAATATACTTCGTTTTAAAAGAAAACGACAAGGCATGTCACTTAAACAAACAATTTTAAAGTTGGTTTGTTGAGTGTGAATCTAAGTGATTTCATTTCAACATAAAAGTGATTGAACACTTATATTGTTCATACCTTTTGTGGGTGATGAATGTGTTCACCAAAGTTACTCGAGATAAGACTTATAGTTAAGTACTTATCAGTTAATGGTGAAGCCTTTGAGATCAAAGGCACAAATGTTATATTCCTTAGACTGGATCTTGGAAAATGCATGTTTATGTAACATAGATATGAGAATATATGGAAAAAAAACTCATGGTCATGTATAAAATAAGAATGAATGTTGGTAAGAGATGATGCGTTTATCTCTTAAGGCTATGAAGAATCAGAATGATGCATCTTCTGTTCACATGCTAGAGTATTGTAGTCTAAAGCATGCTAGACTAGTACATGTTAATTTAGCTGCTCTATGGAGATTAAATTAACTTTAAACATTCAAATTATAAGATGACATGAGAATGAATTTGGTGTATAACAAAGTCTAAAAATATAATTTCATTCAGTCTAATGGAATAATGAAACACCCTAAACCTTTTTAACCGAAAATACACAGCGGAAATACGAACCAAAAAATTTCTTGCTTTATAAAAACATTTTGCGTATGTTTGGAACCCATAACTACGAGATATTATAGGTGTTTCATCTTTTATTGTTTCTTATTACATCAAATACAACTCATCTTTATTAGTTTACGTGACCGCGACCCCGTACAATCCGCATTCTCACTAGACCTCCAACCATTTCTTGCTTTGTGAGCTTGACTAGACAACCTGCAACTACCACATAACCATTTCGTTAGTTCATTAAGTGACTTCGTGCAAATATTCACAATATGTAAATAACATCAACAATACTCAATGGTCATATCCAAACGCCTTTTTGTAAGTTCACATCCATCCGGTCTCCGGATCCTATCCTCCAATTTCCATACATTAATACTTACATACCTGCATTTTTATTACCATCCTCATAACAAAAGGATTAATAACATTACAATACACACACACGTACAAATACCATGTACAAGTTATCTTGACCCGTCATACTACCCTTCCTTCATGTATTCTCAAGGACAAACATGACGTTTTTGAACCTATACTCAACCTACACGTAACAACCAACCTTTACATACATAACACTTTCACACATTACCGGGCATAAGCAATTATGCACACATTTTATTACACTAGCATCTAATGCGAGATAACTCATCTTTAAGGAGGTGAAGACTAGGGATCTTACCAAAAGCTTGAATCGCAACATTAAGCCTTCCAAATGCCTCCCTTCATCTCTTCTACTATCAATTTCATGACCTCCATCTTCAATTTGGGATTCATAGGGTTCAAGACCCAATTTTTCAAGCCCTAGAGGGCTGAATTCGTGATCCCCATTTGGGGTGTTCTTCCCCCTTTTTGTCTTGCCCCATATTACAAGAAAGACCCCTCAACTTTACCCCAATGTCATTTTCTTATAAAAACTAACTAATCAAGTTAGTTTTTCTCATTTATATAAATAATAACATTAACTAGGTTATTTCCATATTAGAACATAACCCACATTCTTATTGTCTAAGAACCGTTTATTATTTTGCTAATCACGCCTAATGGCGTAATTAAGCAAAATTGATTTTTGGGGCATTATAAATAACTCGAGAAAAACCGATTAACTAGATCATTGATAATGATTCTAGCCAGTTTTCTAAGTGTAGTGATGAGAACTCATACACGCGTAAGTGTTGGCATCTCATTGGCATCTCAAGCTTAGGCATATTTTGCCTTGTTTAGATTTAAAACCTCTTGTGCATAAGTGGAATATGAGGTGAACAGTATACTCGAATGACTAGATTGGAACAAAGATGTAGATATTTGTTATCTAATCAAGGTGTCTAGTAGTCATCGTTAGTAGTATTGTTTAAACTTGATCTAAGTGCAAGTAATGTGGGGGAGAGATCCATTAAACAAACAACTACAGGTTTGTATAAATGGTGTTTGAAGAGTCTCTCAATCAATGTAAAGAGATGACATTTCTTTACCTTTATCTCGTGTTGGATTGTTTCAATCCAATAATGCTTAAATGTGGGGGATAACTTGCATTTGATAATACGAAGTTAAACTTGATAAGGAGTCAATCTAAATGATTAGACTCAGATGCCAACCGGTTTGATATTAATGCCCGATGATTGAGTATACCGGCCATATGCATAATGAATATGTGTTCATATTGAATTAAGATTTGTTTTATTCTAAAAAGAAGACGTTATAACTAGATCAAAGTTTAGATCATGAGTTATAGTCTTACGAGTTGACAATAAGGCATGAACGACTTGCGAGTCAATAACACGTAAGTACAACTGATCTCAATTGCAAAATTATCAGTAGTGACTTGACGAAGTCAAAAATATCTTATGGATCCAACAACCCGAGGGTTGATGAGAGATCAAGTTGTGGAATGAGACTAAATCCCATAGAAAAAGGCATGTGAAGGAAAGCTACCTTAGTTAATTGGAGATCCCAAGATCTAAGTTCAATAGGACAACTAATTCACTTGCCTACGGGTGGTCACTGTGGGGGCATGGCTACTCTGAGTAAGCTAGTATATATGGTTATATATATATATATATCCCCCCTAAACTATAATAGGGTGTTTAAATACGTCCTTGTCCATTCCTATGACATTCGGTGACAAATTGTGAGGATAAGCATAATATATGGTAAATGATGTGGGTAAATCATGGTAACTATAACGCATTTAATGATTTGAGAAAAATCACCTATGTTAGAGAGAAGTGTGGTCGCTTCAAATGGAATTGGGGGCACAATTCCTAGAGCTCTCACAGAACCAGGATAGTATTCCAACACCATTATTGGACACGAAAGTGAGGGGATGGCCCGGCTAAGGAGAGTATTGTGTGAAGTGTATTGTCGTCTACACAAATGGGTTTGTTCAAGGACATCGAGTCTACAAACTGCTAGGAGACTAAGTATGTTTCACAAAGGTAGGTTCAAAGCTAATACCTACCTATCCTGCAATACTCAACTGTCGAGGTTGCACTGGAATTTTTGTGTGTTTTGATTAATCTCCATTCATGTGTGGGATTGTTGGAAATTATGAAAATTTAATAATATAATGAATGGAATTTAATTGATTTTAGTGAAATTATTAAGGAGACTCTTGAGTAAAGTTCTTTATTTCACTTTATTAGAGTTTTATAGCTCTAATTAAGTTTAGACTCTTCATTCTTCCTTGGGTCTTGTATACATAGAAGGCTTTGTGCCTCATTTGAAAGACTAGAAAAAAAAATACAAGTAGAAAAAAATAAAAGAGGTAGAGTTCTTTTGAGAAGAAAAGACCCGTATGTTAGGTACTATAGAGATGAGTACTCTCTACTCGATTCCATTAATTTTTGCTTTTATTTATTCCAAATGTCATACACTACAATTCTACCCAGTGCAACCTCGGGTGCGTGGCCTTCCCCGGCAGTACAAACTGCTTCGGCTGTTGTACCCTGGGAGACAGACGCGTTGTCTTTAGTAGAGGCGCGAAACCTGTTTTAAGGGAAGCGTATTTAACACGTGCCTCAGCCACAACCGTCAACATTATTTTATTAATTCTTGCAGCCAAGAAGATCATACAAAAGGACGTGGTTCAAGTCCTCGTTAAAGATGAAGCAGAAATCATATAAGATGACGTAGTTCAAGTTCTTGATGAAAACTTTGGTTTGAATCATTTTATGTTATTTTCGTTTGGATTTGTACATGGTACGGGTACTACAATTTCCTATAATTATATAAAGAGGGTATCTTTATAATTTTATTAATATTATTTTAATAAAATCGTGACCCATGTCCAACAATAACCTAATAATACTATATCGAATTGTACATTTGTTTAGTATTTAGGATAGGTGTTAATATTAGAGTTACATTAAAGTTCTACATTCTTTTAGGTTAGGTGTTAGCATTGGAGTTGTACATTGTTAATTTGTTTAAGGTTAGATATTAATATTAGAGTTATACATCAGTCTATTTCATATGTAAAATTGATGTATCATATTAAATTTCTCAACCCGGGACGCTCCCGGGGTATAATCTAGTTAATAAATATAACCATTCTAAACGGTTATAGGGGTGTTCATCAAATCGGATAACGGGTTATTTGGATTTTGAAATTTTAGGAACCTATTCGATTCGAATTGGATGTATAACCATCCAATCCATATCCATCTGAATTCAATTCGGATCGGATTCAAATAAATCCGAATAATCCAAATAAACCAAACAATAACTTTCTATTTTTTCCCTAATTTATGGTTCCTAACAGTTTATTAATTTGAATTCAATAAATATACAAAAGCGAAGATAGAGATTAGTCTTAAACACAAATATAAAGTTTAAATTTCAAAATATAGTTTTCAAAACGTAAACTTAAACACAAAATCAAATGTTAAAAATGGTCTTGAACACAAAATCAAGCATCACAAAACATAACACTAACTAGTCCATATAGATGGGCAATATTGAAGAATTAGGGTTTAGTATTGACATCATGCTTCATGGTTTGAACTAGTTTTCAAGCAATTGGTCATTCCCTTACCAAAACTCAATTGAAGCTTATTCGATTTATTTGGATATCCAAATCAACTAAATAATCCAAAATTTTAAATTCTAAAATCCGAATAAGAATTTGGATCGGTTTTCTCGGATGTGGATTTTGGTTTTTTTTCGAATTTCGGATTTTTTGAACACCCCTAAACGCTTATAAAATCGAACCAATGATGAATTTTTAGTAACAATAAATGGAACTTTTTCAAGAGGTTGTAATAATGATGTCGTAAATCAAAGGTATGTTTGGGTATAATAAGTGTTGTCTGGAAGTTTCCAAAGATATGTTTTCATTGACTTAAAACATGTGACGATATTTTTTAGACATATCACAACTTTAATTTTTGGTTTATCTTTTTGTTACACAAGGGCGTCATATGTATAATTAAATCTAACGATGTTGTAAATAATTTTATTTTATTTTGTAGTGTACATTTTCCCGTGTTTTCACCAACTAAAACATTGTAATGATTCAATCCCACATCAGTTAGATTCAACAAAATTTATATTTATATTGAAGTTACACTTTGGATTTCACATAGTAAAGGTGATATAGATAATGATGTAGTCCACCGCGTACAAGAAGATTGGTGCAAGTGGAGACTTGGGGCGTAAAAAAAATTCCGGATCCGAAACCGAACTCGAAATATCCGAAAATCCTTATCCAAAATATCCCTAATTTTGGATATCCGAAAATTTTAAAATTCGAAAATCAGATAATCCGAATTTTTGGAGTCGGATACGGATTTCTAAAAATTTCGGATAATCGGATTATCTGATATCCAAAAACGAAAAATAAAAAAATTGTAAATATATATTATATGGGCAACATTTTAGTTTACATATAGTAAAAAGTAGTAAATAATCAGATTCAGGTGTGGATTTTTGAATGTTTTATTGTTTTCTATGTTGAAAACTTGAAAAATTGAATACGGGTTTAGTTTTATTCTATGCAAACGCTTTTTTTTTCTTTCTAAATTTGGATATCCATTTAAATATCCAAATCCGTATCCAAAATTTCGGATACAGGTTCGGATACTGATATTAACTATCCAAAATTTTCAGCTACCGCAAAATCGGATACCCGAAAACCGAATAATCCAATCTTGAACATCCCTAGTGGAGACCAACAAAGGAGTATTGTGTGACCAAATGTTCCTAACAATATTAATGGGAAATTTTATACCTTTGTAATTCGACTGGTTAGCTTATACAAAAGCGAAAGTGTCACACCACGCCAAGGCGGAAACATGGGTATGTGATTTAAACGGTTTTCAAAGCACATGATTAAGCAAACACATACATGACATTAAAAACGAAGGTTTTACAAACTGCTTGACCACAAAGAAACAACTTTTACTACTAAGAAGCCATCACTAAAGTCTTTCAGGTCAAATGTCCTAGTATGCATGCACAACATAAAGAAGCCCTTCAATCTCTGTGACAACAGTCAACAAACCAGGTCAACATCCGTACACATTTCAGTTATTACGTCATTATATGTGCATATTTAGACATTTTACATACACTATACCCCTAGTCTAGTGAAGCAAGAGTTAATCAGAAAATTCAACATGGAACACTTGTTTAGTCATACAACACCCGAACAATCACCAAACAAACACTCAATGAGGTTATCACACTCTAACAAATGACACTTCCACCCTAAAAAATGTATACGAATCCTAAACAATATTATATGTTCAATACTCCCCCTAACACATGATAACCAACTCTTAACACATGTAAGCACACTAACAAGCAAATAACTTATGATCCACAAAATACATGTTGATGTCGTCATCAAGTCATTAAAACACACCAAGTGATCATACAAACTCATTCAACACTCACTTGTTCACAATTATATATTTACACATACACGACAATGCACCCACACACATGTACATGTATATATACGTACGACACCTCACATATATCCCCATGTATACCTACTTACTCAACTACCTACACAAGTATACACATGACTAGCCTATCTTACAACTCACAACACCTTTCCCCTCTACCTTTATTCTTCGGCCAAAGCTACACAAGGCAAAAAGAAGTCCATTACACATCCTAAGCTATGCCTTTTTAGTAATGATACAAGTACACTACACTCACCCATGAATGATCATATGCCAACACAAGGAAATACCTCTTGATGTATACACTTGGCCGATCCATACAAACCATGCATCACAAGTCCCTTTCACTCAAGAAACTTACCTACACTTACACCCGTTTGGAAACTATCTCGTGTGCATCCCAAGTGCCATGGATATAAGCTACATAGTTTGCAAAACAACCAACATTCCTACCCCAAAAACCTTCGGCCGAAAGGGACATCACACCACCCCATCATTGTCAAACATTCTACATAAAACAAAGACCACTAACTACGAAACATTTCACCTAAATGGAAAGCCCTATACTAGACCAAGCTACAACACCTCTTACACTCCCCTTTATAGTTGATAGTGATGTATGAATGTGTGTATACATGATTCACGGCTGGAAACAAGTGGAGAACATGACAAAGACTACAACTAATCATACTTACACACCCTAAGCTTCTAATCCAAAGAGTTTCCACAATCCATGAGAGATTGTTTGCCAAATATAGATGGATCCTCTTGTCTAGAATTGGCCAAGAGGAAGAAGTTATCCAAAGGTCACCATCATTCACCATTTAGTGCTTACGAACCTTAACAATGCAAGATCACCCAAGGACTACTTGACTTACCACAATTAGCTTTGTCCTCATCCTCCAATTGGCCTATATAAAGGCATGAACCTCACTCTTGGAAACTTGCACCATCACTCATCACAAACACCTCTTACTCTTGCAAAAACACTCGGCCGAAGACAAGGGAGCTCCAAGCCGAAGCCATCAAGGGACGAAGGAGGCAATCACAAGGCTTCCTAGCTCGGATCACCTCTTGGTAAGATACATTGAACCTCTATGTTTCATTTCTCTAAACCTAATCCTTGTTAACCCGACCCTTGACCCTTGGACTCCACATTTTCAATCGCACGACACCTTCTAAATGATGATTTACAATCATTGCTCTACGGATAGAAATCTTGCACACATTGTCTTAGTTATAGTTGCTTGTTCTCATTAGTAATGATCTTGTCTTAGCACAAGCAACAATCGGCCCTTATTATAACTTTGAGTAACCAAGTCACACTTTTAAGTCTATACATAACTTGGATCACCATGTAATGAATCGGTTTCCATGAGCACAAACTCACTTAGCTTAAGTTCAAAGCTAAGGCTAACAACATGGTGATCAAGCTCGAATTTGTCACAAAACTCACAAACATGTCGTATGTTAACTCTACAAGGCTTTGTCAAGCTTAAAAAAAATCAAGTTTGATCCACTAAATAATCAGTTTTTGGACTATGCAATAAGAATAAATCGGCTACCACAAACTAACACGTGTTAAGGTACTTATTCATCACAAATCAATCACACACGATGGATTGGGAACTACTTGAACCCATGACAACTTAAAAAGGGTCCATTTTGTTCGTGATCACTATCGATATTTCTAAACACATCACAACACACTAATGGATAACACACGTGGTCCACATACATAATAACCAGGGTCCACGAATGTCGGGTGAACAATTTGTATGATAAGCAATAAGAACTTGTGAATTTACCAAGCTCCTAATAAATCATAGGGCAAACAGTGTCGGGACGACCGCTACAGCTTCACTAGACCACACGTACTATCATCAGGTGAGTTTTACGGCCCCATTTTATTATTTTACATTTAGGGGGAAATACATGCATCAGTACAAGTGTCATTTACAAATGTGTGTACATTCTATCGTGACTACCATGTGGAACATGAGACATATTGGTTCATGAGCTCATTAGTCCTCGTACAACGTTTACTGTAACCATTAGCTATCAAAATCCATGGAACACTTTAATAGATCTATTGGGTTGACACCCCCACTCTTGGTTAGTCGCTCTAACTGGTTGCATACAAAAGAGGGTTAGTATTCTACTATACATACATTGTCTTTAGTGTACAATGCGCGATGCACAACAGTCAAGAGGTTTGGTTATGGGACTCATGGTTTGCACAGTAATCATTCGCTTAGCTAACCTATGATTGGTCATACACGAATTACACATTGGTTTTACTTGTTACACTCAAAACCCGTGAACTCACCAACATTATTGTTGACAAAACTCTTTATGCATGTGTTTCAGGTAACTACTGGAGGGCCGCAGGGATTTGAGGGAGGGGTTCGAGCATACACTATGTGGTACCACATTGATGGGTTTTTGTCAACCTTGTGATGTTTTGATTTCAAGTCCATGAGTACTAGACAATATCTCATTTTCTAAATGTTATGATGTCGATTTAAATAAATTTATGACAATATCCATTATTTATGGTGGTACTATTTTAATATAAATGTGTATTGCTTGAACCTTGTGCTTGAAAACCTTTCGATGGTTGCATCCCCGTGTTTCCGCCTTGGCGGGGTGTGACAATCTCGGACTTGAAACCTTAGAAAACGTGCTTAAAAGGGTCAACATAAGGTTTCTGAGTTCATGGTTTATTAAGAAAACGTTATAGGTCTTCTCCCAAAATGTTTAAGTATGACCTTTCTCCAAAATGTTTAAGTATGACATTTCACCAAAATGTTTAAGTATATGTAATTATCCCATTTGTTTATGTAAACCCTTGGTGTGATTCCCACTCCAAACCCTTCCGCATAAAGATCTTAGGGTGTCTCCAAATTTAGTTTGGAAACCTGACATTAGAACGCTTACCACATGTCCCATTCCCTTTAATGAAAATGTGAGATATTCTTAAAATGGTTGGAAAACTCATTCCCCGAAACTTGTAATTAGTTAATTATATGATGTGAATTGTAGAGTAATGAAATGCAAGTGATGAAATCAATGCATTGCAAGGACAACAATGTATGTGCTAACATAAGCCCATAACTAATCCATGACATTGTAGTTTTGCCTCGCTCGTCTCACACTATGCAAGACAATAAATTTTCCCATACAAGCACCCAATGACCCATACCGGGTCGGAGTGACCAACCTAGGGTGGGGATTTTCATCCCAATAGATCTATTCGAAAGTTCTGCTGTCAAGTAAACTAATGGTTAGCGTAAAAAGTAATTACGAGGTCTTCCCTGAGCTCAATTCCATAACGACTCATGCGCATATAATTGATACAGAGCTTTCATTACCATTACTATTCAAATTAACTAAATTCAACCGTATGAACTTTCTTTACCTTGAAAATCATTTATGCTTTAATAAAACTTATTTTGTTTTAGCATAAAAAGAATAAACATGTTTTCCACCCCTGAAAACATTTACAAAAACAATAAGAAGTGGGGCTCATGAACTCACCTCGACATCCATGCAAGTGCTAACAATTATAAGCCCAAGAAACAAACTCGACCTACACATGTCCTAAATTATATAAGACACTAAGGTTGGAATAAGGTGTCTATTCGATAAGTTGTACACCCAACTTTCTAGACATATTAGATGTTCATGTTTTAGGAAAACGTTGAAGTTGTCGATATGTTGTATATATTGTTACAAAATATACGCTCATGTTATCACACACCCCGGGACTCCATCCCAATACATGTTTAAACACACGCCCACATAGTTAGTCTAGTTCACCCTTAACACGTTTAGTTATTCCATGAAATACTTCCCACACGGCACGAAATCAAGTTGACTAAGTTTATATATTTATTACACACATAAATATATATATATATATATATATATAGTTGCGAAAAATAATATATACGAAATTACTTACCTTCCCATGAAACCGTTCGTAAACATAATCATCTCCGCATACATACGTACATGTAATACACACATCATCATTTAGCATGCTCACACTTAGCACCAAAACGTCAAGAAAATATATTGTTACATATATTTTTCATTAAATGGTCGACAAAGTCATTGTGTCTTTGAGAAACGACACAAAAACACTTTATTAAAATTCACCAAAGTATGTTTTGCTTAAAATATAGTTCCAATATGTACATACGTAGTTAAGAACACTAAAAATATACTAAGACTCGCAATTTTGTCAAAATATCTTATTTTCACTTAAAATGACAATTTTCTCAAGTTACATATATATTTTTGTAAAACATGTTTTTTTAAGAAAATAATCATTTCAAATATCCATTTTAGAAAGTAAAAGGTTTATTTTAGTTAAAATGAACATTTCAACATTCAAAATCACATTAACACATATCATAGCAAAATCACCAAACACCAAACACTTAGCATTTCACGCACAGTTAATGCACCGATAAGTTTAAAAACACATATTTTTACATGTTAACTCAAAATTTCCATATGGATCACTTTCTTTTACTCAATTAAGCCTTTAGGGGTTGTTTTATCATGTTAACATAATCCCTATCTTTTCAAAACTTCTTTTTTTTTTCTTTGTAAAATTAGGGTTTTAAGTCATTCCCAAGCATCATGAACATGTTTAAACAAGTTAGTATCACCATAATCATGGTTACTTACAATTTTATACTTGTTTTAACTTATAATAAGCCATTTTAGTGGAAAAACTAGGATTCATACTTAAATTATATCCTTTGTAGTTTCCAAGTTTCAAACAGCCTATCTACATGGTTTTTGTTAAGTGATGATTCAAACTTTTACACACGTTTATTTTCAATAGTTTAGCTTAAAAACAAGTAATCATAATTAAACACATAAAAAACAACACATAACACACTTTAAGTTGTTAATCACACCTAAAGATCATCCTTTGTTACATGTGTGATAATTAACAAACAAAACACAAAGTATACCCCCATGTTACGGTCCATAATCCATACACATATCACCACTTTAATATAATTTTTACCACTTAAATACACTTGGTTTTAGTCTTAATCTCATCATATATCAAAAGGTAAAGAAACATGCAATTTAGATACTCTAATATGATTAAAAAAAGATTAAGGGTACTTACATCTAGCTTAAAGCTAGGGATGATAAACCAAGTTTATGATGAGGTTTTCAAGTAGGTTTTGAGGGTTTAATCCTAGATTAAGCTCCAAGCTTCCATTAACACCTTAAAAAATTGTATAATATAAGTAAATTATGTGTGATTTAGGAGTATTTTTATGGATGATTATGGATGGTTTAGATAGATGAGAGGAGGTCATAGATATGAGGATGTGTATTAGTGTGTATTTGGTGTTCTTGAATCAAATAATAATGGTCTTGGTAGGTGTTGTAATTATGTAAAAAGGTGGAGGGTATTTTGGGGCATTCACTACATAAAACTCTTAGAGAACAAGGAAGGATTTTGAGGAGGGGAGGGCCCCATCTATCTCACAGTTTTGTTAGCATGATTTTAAGGAGGAGAGGGCCCTATCAAGCAATGGCTTATGTAGGGTAATTGCACTTAGTTTGCGGTTTTAGGGTGTTTAGGATAGTTAGTGGGTGATTGGGGATAATTAAGGTGTAATCAGGTCTTAATTAAGGTAATTAAGGGTCTAGGCAATGAAGAACAAAGAAATTAAGCTTTGTTTAAGATGATTAAGGGTTGTTAAGGTTAGACGAATGTCTAATTAGGGTTAGCGATTAATTTCCAACGCTTAGACATGTTGCTACCTTAATTAGGGTTTCTAAATCCTAATTCTCAAAACTATGTCCTTAATTGTCTTCCAAAAGCATTGAATGAACATTATTTTACAATCTCGGATAGGTTTTTATATTTCCAGAGAATCACAAACGTATTTAGGACAAAGGTTTATTGTTATGCAACAAAACGGCCAACAATATGTCTAAATGCAAAACAATTCATATAATTAGGCTTTGCTAGACTTACGACGACTTAGTTAATATAAATTAAGCCTCTAATGCATGTAATTAATGTAACGTATGCTTAATCTTGTGTACAGATAATGTCTCAGATTTACTGGCTGTCATAGAAAGCGATTGATGTGTAAGGCCCCAAACCTGGGCACCCTACTGTTGGGTCTCATTATAGTGTATCGTTTAAAAATCAACAATCTTATTAAAATCACGCAGCGGAAAAATAATTAAAACGGTACAAATTGTTATTCTTTAAATAGTTTGTTAATAAATTTCTAAACTACGAATGCCGTCCATTCTATCACGAGTAATCCCATCCGCTGGCCAAGACGCATCACAAACTCAAACCGACCTGCAACAGAATCTAACATACATGCAAAAGTCAGCTAATCTGAGTGAGTTCTAATAGTTTAAGTTTATATAGTTCAAATACCTCATAAAAACACTTTAATTTAAAACCCAACTTCATCGCCTTAAAAATTATCATTAATTGTATAAATATTTTATCAACAACAACCCACCCGAAACCACCCATAACCATAACTGACAAATCATCCATCTCGACCCATAACTATGACTCTGCAACTTCTTTTACGCGTTCAACTATTTCCTCTGCAACATAATGTCACTACACACGACTAGTTCATCTATACTCCTTTTAATTGTACCTGGCACCCCCAAGTACAATTCATCACAACAAACTCTATATTATCACCTTTAACAAAAACACAACACATACCCACCAATTTATCTATATGAATGCAAATCACAAAGAAGTGACCCTCTCTAGGACACGTCGATATCCTCTTTCATCGACGGTCCGTCACAATCTCAAAACTCATCACGTAAACATGACAATCATCTTTAGTCTCTTTAACTCATCGTGTTGCAAGGACAATGACAATCTTCTTTAACACATCGTGCCACAAGGACAACGACAATTATCTTCGCCACTAAGGCTTACTCTTTAAAACACCATGAGGGTGCTACATCTTACACATAACACATAGACTCACACATAAACACATAAGTGCCTATAACTCGACATCTCGCATCTTTATGTGGATTAACCACTAGCAATACAATCTCGCCACTCAGGTCGTCTCCGAACATCCAAGGACACACACACATCGCCACGCGCGTGCAACCCAACTACATATCTCGTATCTTATTACTCTATAAGTGTCACACGACACAACTATGTTTCTAACCATTCAGTATGTGGCTAAAACCTAGACTAGACTCTCATAATTCATAACTCTACCTAACTCTCATCATGGTATCATAAAATTGTACCTCTAAACCTCTTGACTCATTCAACCGTTGTGGAACCAACTCGTTAGAAAACGTTTATAAAACATTTAAGTCGTAAAGCTCATTAAATTAATCAACACTTTAAGTTAAAGCATGTATGATAGCCCCAAAAATATATTAAAATAAAAATAGGGGGATTAGAACTCACCGGTTGCGAAGCTTCCTTCCTCTTGCACACCGTCTCGTAAATACCCCTTAAACGTGAATCTGCTGTCACACAAAGCATCACCATCAAGCTCTATATCTCAAAATACCCGATCCATTATTCCAGTTAGCAAGCTACAAGCTCGGCTTAATACTGTCCCGAACCGTGCAACCACATATCCATTCGAATACAAAAATCCATAATTTAACGTTACCGAAAACGTTCCGGAAAGTCGTCCCCGTCATTTTCTCACATCCCAAAAGAGCCCCAAATAAATATTATAAAGTTATATTGAATAATACCTTCGCGTACATGTCGTCCAATATGCGTCTGTTCAGAACTCCCGTACAAATTGCGAACCGAACCTTGTTTTGTCCACAACTTGACCATACAAACTCCGTTTTGTGCGATCCACATATCCACACCCTCGTCTCGATATGCCCGTCATCAGAAAATTATTGGCATCAGCCGCCAACGCCTTCGCTGCTGCCAGATCGCAGAACAGTCCTCCAGTTTGTTTGGTTTTGCAAGCTAACATTCGAGTAGACCAAAACAGACCCAAACGACCTCCGTTTTAGGCGAATAATATGTCCACGCATTTGTACTGCCGAACCCTTTAAAACCCACCAGTTACCGTTGCCATAATCCGCCGCTACAGTTTCCGGAAAGCGAAACAGTGGCCGGAATCGCTGTTTCTGCGCATCTGTCTTCACGCAGCTCATAACCCTATCATCTGAACTCCGTTTTCTTCAAATAATCTATCCACGCGACCGCGAGACGACAAAATTTCCTACCATTCTGATTCAGTCACCAGCTGATTCCAGAGCGGCCGCCGGTGGCCAGAACAGTCTGCTGGATTTCCTGCCTTCTAGCTGGAATCCTTCGTTTTTTATCCGTTCTTTATCCAATGACCACCAATCCTCCTTAACTTCAATCTAAATCTGGAAAAATGAAACCCTAACATCAAAATCATAATTACTATTGATCACCATGCCCTAGGGAACGATAAAAGGATGGTTTAAAGTGCGAGAACTTACTTGAAATTGATAAATCTCCCTGCCGAATACCTCCATCTCACGTGTCCTCTTTCTTTCCTTACCCTTACACACCTAGGGCTGCTCATGGCCCTAGGGTTTCTTTATAATATGCTTATAAAACTCACAGTTTCACTTAGGGCCCCTAGACTTTCATTTACTGGCAACTTGTTACCAAAGTTACAAAACCATCTCCCAAAAACAACAATCGGGCCCCTCTACTTCTTGTAAACCAAGATGTAAGCATCAAACATTATTTATTAACATGTTTTAATAAAGTCCTACGCGCCAAAACTCGTCAACGACTGCAGTGTATAAAAATCCGGGTTGTTGATTCATCTAAATGATTATTTAGCGAGTTTTCAGGATGTTACATGATGTGTCTTCAAGAAGACACATGTTACGAAAGCTAGAGATAGCAAAGACACGGATGCTAAGGTAGATATGTGGGCACACAAAGATGAACCAGATAACAAATGAAGCTTTTGGGAGAAATTAAGGGTGGTATGTATCTCAGATAAGATTAGGGAGAGGAGATTGAGATGGCTTAGGCATTTGGAGAGAAGATAGATCACTAACCGAATACAATATGTGGAAGCTCAAACAGTGGAGGGTAAGAGGAGCAAAGACAAATGATATGCGTAAAACCTAACATGTTTTTTTTTATCAATCGAAGCACGCTTTGATCGTTTTGTAATATAAATCTTTTAACAAGTTGTTAATTTGCTTACTTTTGAAACTCCGAGTCAAAAATCCGTAGAACGGAAAAAGAAGAAAATTCGCGACGACAACAATAGTTTTACAAGCAGACAGTTAACCTGCATGCACAGTGCTCCCCTGGTGCTTCATCCCTTATGAAAAACACAAAACATGTCACTACACATAGGTCGGTGCCTAATATAACACCCCCATGTCAGATCATGCAAGTGAAGACAAAAGGACAATGTACCCTCAAAGTTGACTTGGGTCGTGCCTCTTTAAGCACGCCTTCGTGTCACATCCTGTAGAAAGAGACAAAAGTGTTGATGCACTTTCTGTGGACGTCACTGTCGAATAGACTAGGGTTGAGTCTTGTATTGTATTACATGAGATTGTGGTGATCCATAAGGGCATTTTATGGATCTGATGCATTTGTGAATATAGACCAAAACCTAAGTCTAGGTTCGCCCGTTTGTGATGGTGCGAATGTGGAAAAGTTCCACATTCGACCTCCTTAAATGGGCGAAGGTGACTTATGGTTTTGGACTATAAATAGCAATCTCATGTGTTGATTTTCATTTTGTAGATTTGAGTTTATGCTTTGAATGCTCTCAAGGGGGAGGTCATGCCCGACCTCCCCCGGCCCCGAGATAGATGTTTATCCTACTGATGACAGTGTCTGTAACCGTTTCTGAATTAATACGAATCTGTGATGACTTTGTTATCGTATGTTTCTGTCTCGTCTCGAATCTCCCGTCTGAAACCGAGTTGTTTTCGCGTAATCGATCCTTGAATTCGGTTCTTAACCGGATTCTCAAAAAGAAGGACAATGGACCCCACAAATGTGACTTGGATCATGCTTCATCTCACATGCCTTGTGCTTGATGTACGAACTTTGCCAAAAAAGAAAAAAGACAACAGATGCAAAAACGTCAACCACACCAGCCGTGTCTCCTTAGAGATGGGGTCGTTCCCCTTCCCCTAAGGCCTGACCAACCCATAAATTAAGACCCAATCTTGTCGGCTGCTTCATCTGTTGACAACCAATCACACCCACTCTCCACTACTATCTACCACCATCTACCATCATGCACCATATCATTTTCCTTCATGTATTTGTCTTTTGGTTTGTCTTCGGACACGAGATTGTAAGAACTCATATTTATAACAATTCAATCTTATTATTTAACATGTTTATTCATACAAGTTTGATGATGTTCATCATTATAGACATTCTTGGATAAAGTTCCTTCATTACTCGGTGAGGATGAATCTTTAATGTCTTTTTAATTTCTTAGATTTGGACTTTTCACTTGGTGCATGATAGTAACTTTAAATAACCTTTTGTTATATTGAAAGTGAGATTTAATCCATCCATTACTTTGTGCTTTTTGATTCAAGCATTTATGTCTTTACGAATCTATACAAAAACCTTTATTACTTGGGAAAAAGGGTTAGATTATGGTTTTGGTTAAATTCTTTCCTTCCACGAAGATGTGGCATATTCAATATGCAAGGACTTGGTTTGATATGTTTATACTATTCTTAAGGAGATAACACAAATAGAGAGGTCCATAGTAGTTAATGGATCAAATATCTTGTAAACAAATGTTATTTAATACATTTGCGTGATGGTTTCCTTGTTACTTTTGACCAATATACTCGAGTGTAACGTTTAGCCCAAAAAGGAAACCTACTACATTTGGCATTAACAATACGAAAATTCATTCTCTTCATAGAATGGCTTTGGGTGGGCTCATTTTGTAGAGTACTCGAGAAAATTCATCGAAGAGGCATATTTTCCATACAATGTTCACTTGAAAAGTCCTTAACCAAAGAATTTAAATTAGTCATTAAAGAGAAGTCGAATCCAAGGGATTCTTCTTGTTTTTGTTTCTTTTATCTTTTATTTATCTTATTTTTTATTTTAAAACCTATTCTACAAAACACACATTTTGGTTTGATTAGAGGTTAAACAAATTTATTTGGCTTAGTTATCCACTTTAACCCGTTGTTATTCGGTTTATTTGTTAGTTGCATTTTTAGTCACATTTTATAACAGTTTACACCCACTTTTTACCGCATATCATTCACTTATCATATAGTTTACTAATTATTTTGTTCAACACTTGTTTTGTTAGAATGTAATCTACTTTGGTTTGTTTTTTGTTGATTTTGTAGGTGTGGAGTGATTGCGAGAGACATGTGTATTTAAAGGTTTCAAGAAAAGCGTTTACAACGGTGATTAAATTGAACGTGGTGCTATACGTATTTAGTGGCAACGCTTACAAATTGAATATCAATATGGTTAATGTCCTTGAACTTTTGTAAGATATAAAAGAAAATAATAAAGGAAAACATGGATAGCTCAAAGTCCATCATATTTGTTTTGGTGGACTTCATTTATTATGGTTTAATATCTTGATGGGCCAGTTAGTGTGGGCTCTAAACAACAAGAAAGAAATCAAGAATGGAAATTAGTAAAGAGATAAGGCAATGGAAGAATATTTAAAAAGAAAAAGATCATAACAATGGGGAACGTCTTCGATGGTTGCAAAAATAGGAAGAAGCAATTGGTTTTTATTTTTCTGGTTAAGTAAGATTTTATTTAATGTTTTGTTCCATATTCTTGTGGGTTGATTTAGCCACCATGTACGGTTAATCAACTTTTTGTTTCTAACACTAAAGTTTGTTTGATTTTGATTTATGAAATTATGTAAAACAGCTATGAGATCCTATTTTTGAATGGTTTGATTATGTGATTCTTGTTTGTAATAGGATTCAATCTGGAAAATTATAGGATTGTTAATAAATCTGATCAACTTATTAATTTTTCTAATAAAGTTCATCAATATTTAAAACCCTAATCAAGTTTTAGTTTTTGATACAAGGAACAAATAATATTTTGTGTTTGTCTATGAACCCAAAATTATTATAGAGTCACATGATCTAGTTAAACATTCCGAACGGCGTGAGTGTTTAACTATAATCGATACTTTTATCACGCAACTTGCACGCTAAGATCCGAACTGCGTGAGCTTAAAGTAGCGAGTTGGCTCTAATCAACGAACTGCGCTTGGTTAGACTTTAGATGGAGTGGATGTCCGAATGGCGAGTTGTGTAGTATTGATGCAAACAATTAATTAAAAGGATTATCGCATCGTGACCATTAATGATCGTAAGCCGAATCGAATCAAGAAATTGCCCTGGTGTTGAAATTAGTTCCTAATATCTGAATTCCCCAACAATTTAATCATCTTAGTTTTTAAGTTAGTTTTCGTCATTTTTTTTTATCAAATCAAACCCCCTCCCCCCGCTAAACAATCGTATCTGCACTTGAAGCATTTTTGGTATCATTGGTTAATTTGTATCCCTGAGAACACTAACCTTTCTTTCACTCATACTAGTAGGTTTGTCATATATTTATTTGTTGGATACGACACTCAACATTATTTGATTGAATTCGATTTAGTTATCGAAATAAACATGATTTGGGAACAAAAAATCAAATTTGCAATTCAAATACAGTTAGAAACCGTATAATCGAAAATTAATTTGATTTGATTGTTAGGTTAGGGTGGAGTTTTAAGCGTTTTGGGTTATAGATAATTTTTCATACCCATAAAAATATTTTATTAAGGGGGCCCTATAGGTACTAAAGTGCAACAACCGCCAAATTTTCAGGTCAAGATCTGTACACACTCATATGATTATGTCATTTTCAGTCATGCATTAGACATTTTATTACAATAAACGTGTCACCCCGAGTCTAGAAAAGTCCAGGATAGTTTAGGAATTCATTACATTTTCCCATTTACGTATGCAACACCCGATTAATCCGACACATAAGATTATGGAATCGTTTATGCATTGAAAACTCAAAAACATGAACACAACATATGTTTGAACAAAATTAACACATGTCGTTATATGTGATTAACACCACGTTGTTATCAGTTAACAATCTATACATATGATGCCAATGATTTAACACAACATCATGAACAAAGCACCATAAATTAATGGATTTTAATAAATTCATCACATAATCACACAACTTTCGGCTATATCTATATGTGTATATATATGCGATACATATGGAAATGTATGAGTGTTAGAATCAAACAAACACATTCCCATTCACACATACATATATACGACCACAAATACACATCCAATCAGAATCCAAAAACCCAAAACAAATCTTATTACTTAGAATGGAACATGTGCCACCCTATATCTTCAATTTACACACGTTGACTAACCAAAACATCCATGTTTTCTTTCCGAATGTTTTTGGCTCATACATTTCCAAGAAAAAGATATGTGTGTTTGATTTTGGACAGTTCCTAGCTTATACTAAACACGTACACATCATATATATATATATATATATACACACACGTTTACACACATACACATGATTGTATTTTGTTAAACAATTCACCTATATAATTACTGTTAGAACCAAAGTGAGAAAACATGAAGTGTTGAAGAAAACTAAAGCTAGGAACCAAGACTGAACAAAGTTGTGAACATCCAGAAAAGGTTCCAGATGAAGAAATAAAGATCAAGAAAGATTCAAGAAGAAGATCTCTTTAAAGACATAGATAATGAAAGACAAACACGACTCCTATCTGATGAAATCTAGGAAAGAAGACTGAAATCTGGGACAAAGGAACCGGATTTCTGGGACAAAACTCTGATATTGACTATTTGACCAATCCCAGATAAAGACTTCAGATTTCTGGGAAGAAATCTGGAATCTTGACAAATGGGAAAGTTGAAATGCATGCTACTTGACCTCAATCATTCATGCAAGACTTTCTTTCACTTTTCAAGCCTCAAAACTACAACTTGATAAATAAACAATTGTTTATTCATCAACTTGGGGTCAACTCTTCTTTATAAATAGAAGACAACACACGAAGGAGAGGATTGCCAAGTGTGAATGTGAAAGTGGGTGATATACATAGCAAACATATGCCCGTCTTAGATACATCTTTTACACATACTCCACACCACATTCATAACAACCATAAGAATTCTTTTGAGTCATTCTTTTGAAAAGTCTAAAGGTGATCCTTGTTAAAAGGTGGTCACTATATAAAACTCAAAACTTCTTAAAAACTTGTGTGCTCTATTGTTTCTGAAAGTTTGATTTCTCATTCCGCACATTGATTATATATTGTTGAAATCTCATAGCCATTTGATTCAAAGTGAGGCTGATACTTCTGGGACCAACACTTGGTATCAGATCAAGTTGAATAAATTATTTTCATAAAGATCCTGATCTGTTAAAAGAACTATTTAAGCTCAAATCTTAAACGTTTTAACCAAGTATCTTAAATACCACTTTTGACAAATGGCATGCTTTCAAACATGGAATTCTGCTTTCCAGATGGGTTCAATGTCTAAGCCTCCCACTCTTGTGAGAGAGGAATACCCCCAGTGGAAGGCCAGGATGATCAACTTTTTAAATGGACATGATCATCGTCATTACCAATCCATTGTGAGCGGAACATACGTTCCCATGATGGAAATACCAAAAGTTCCAGCAACTGATAGAACACCTAAACTTCATGCCACTAACGTTCCTAAGGATCAAAGATTCTGGGGACAAGAGGACAAGGAAGCAATGGTTATTGATGAAAGAGCCAAATCATTAATGATCATGGCTCTTCCAAATGACATATTTTCTCATGTAGATGCTTGTTCATCCACAAAGGAAATATGGGATCAGTTGGAAAATTTATGTAAAGGAGGAGAAAAGATGAGAAGAAACTAAAGAACTAATTGTGTTTCAAGTTATGAATATTTTAAATGTCTTCCAAATGAAACATTGTCTGAAACTTATAACAGATTTTCTAAAGTCTTGAATGAGTTAAAGAAATATGGACCTCCATGATGAAACATTGTCTGAAACTACAATGACACTAGCCTCAACCTTAGAGCTAGACAACATAAACCTCCATGATCTTTATAGCATTCTTATCCCCTGGGAAGATGAGATATTTGAAAATTCTGGTCACAAGGGTGGTCAAATAGCACTATATTCCTCAACCCAGAAACCAGAATTTAGCTCCTCACAAACAATTCCAACACCAAGTGAAACAGAAACATATGATCCCAGATCAGATTATCTAGCCTTCACATAAGCCATTGCACTTCTTACAAAAACCTTTGAACATAGATTGTCAGGAAACCATGCATTCAAAGGTAAGGTAGATAGATCCAAGGATAAGAAAATAGAAAAGGCCGAAGTGAGCTGCTTTAAATGTAAACAAAAAGGTCACTACCCAAATGAGTGTAAGAGCAAACAAATGAGAGATGTTGCCTACTATAAAAGAAAGCTTGAAGAAGTTAAAAAGCAACAGATGGGATTGATTGGTGAAGATACATGGCTATCAGATGATTTATTAGATAATGAAGAAGAAATGGTCAACCTCTGTCTCATGCCAGCTGATGACGAATCTAAGGATGAATCTCCAGACTCACAGGTAATATCCCCTAGTCATACATTTGAATTTGAAAACTTAAAAATTGAGCATAAGCAATTATAAGATAAGCTTCAAAGAGAATCTGACAAGTATAAAAGCATAATCTCTAAGCTTACCAAAATTAGGGATCAAACGTCTGATGAACTTAAAAAGGAATTCTGGAAAAAGAAAATCTTCCACTGAAAGCAAAAATTAGGTATTATGAAATTGAAAGGCATCAATTGTACAATAATTTGCAAGACAATTCAATAAATGTCAAAAGTTTTCAACAAGCAAAAGAATTTATTGACTAAATTGAGGAAAATCCCATAAATTATGGACAAGGCCTAGGATATGTAAAAGGGACAAGCTCAAACACTAAAACTGTTTTAACAAAAGCAAACGAAGATACATTTGGTATTTAAAAGAAAAATCTAAGTGAACCAGATAAATCACTGAAAACAGAAACAAGCCTTGATTTGCCTAAAATGGATCATTAAATTCTAGAAATCTGGAATACAAAATTAGATAGCACATCTGATATCAATTGTTGCATGTGTGCTGAAATTCTAAAAGTAGTCCAAGCACACATCACCAGGAAAACAGACAAGGACTCTGATATTCCTACAACTGAAACCTGCAAGGATATGAAGAACATAATGAATGTTGAGAAACTTTACTTTAAAGCAGTACCCGACAAGAGATGGGTTCCAAAAAATCTCTAACTCTCAACATTGCAGGACCTTCACGTGCCCCAGATTTGGTGTAATGATTCTAGAAGCTCCAAGCACAAGACAGGAAGCAAGAGCCTATTAAGTAGGTATGTAGCCAGAGTTGGTCAATTGGTCAACTTTGGGAATGGAATAAAACGTAGAACCTTAGTTTTTAGAAACATTACTATAGGGCCTCTAACCATAGAAAAAGTTTCATATGTTGAAGGATTAAAGTATAATCTGTTTAGATGTGGACAATTATGTGATAAAGGCTTTAAGGTAATTTTTTGGCCTACTAAATGTGAAGTGATAGGAAATTAGATAATGTGGTATATTTAATAGGTGAAAGAATTAGAAAAATCCATTTATTACTTTGACCTTAATGTCAAACTAAGAAAAGAACCATTGTGTTTATTTTCTCAAACATCAAACGACATCTGGATATGGCATAGGAAACTTGGACATGTAAATTTCAAAACTTTAAACATCCTTGCCAACAAAAAGCTAGTAAAAGGCCACCCTGTCATAAAATTCAAAAAGGAAAATATATGTGAAGCATGTCAAATGGGTAAATAAAAAGAAGCTCACATAAATCATTATCTGGTTCCTCAACAATACAACCTTTGGAACTACTTCATGCGGATCTGTGTGGACCAATCAGCAGGGAAAGCATGGCAGGTAAGAAATATATACTTGTCATTATTGATGATTTTTCAAGGTACACATGGCTTGACTTTGAGAAACAAAAGTGAAACTCCTGAATTAATAATTAATTTTATCAGAAAATCCAAAATTACTTGAAACTAAAAGTTAGAAGATTTAGAAGTGATAACGGTACTGAATTCAAAAACTCCAGATTGGAATCTTTTCTGATAAGAAAGGAAATTTCACATGATTTCTCAGCCCTTATAACTCCTCCACAATTTGGAGTTGTAGAAAGGAGAAACAGAACACTTGTTGAAGCTGCAAGAACTATGCTGGCTTTCTCAAATTTGCCAACATACTTCTGGGAAGAGGCAATTGCCAATGCCTGGCTCACACAAAACCGGACTCTAATCAACAAAAGACTTCATAAAAACCTCATCAAATAGTTTACAAAAGACTTTCAAGTGTCGAATTTTTACATATCTTTGGATGTACATGTTACATCTTTAATGATTTTGAAGGTTTAGAGAAAATTGACAGAAAACTTAAAAAATGAGTGTTTCTGGGATACTCTCTGGCATCAAAAGCTTATAGAGTTTACATTCTAAATTGTAAATCAGGCAGAGAAAGTATCTATGTATCTTTCAATGATTCATCATTAAAACTCAATCCAGAAAACTCAAAATATGAAAACAGAACACTCTTCAAAGTTCAAGATAATATTGAATAGATGTTAAATGAACTATGTGAAGAGTTTCTGGGTGGTCAATGGGAAATTAAGCTCAAGACTTTGAATGAGTTAAACTTAAACAAAGAAAACATTCTAAATTCCAATGAAATTTAGTGAAACATCTAGAGTTAATACTAAAAATCTAAATCAAGAAACAATAATTCCAGATAATGCACAATCTTAGGGGGAACATCAGAATGAAGTCACAGATATTCATAATATCAACCCTTTTCATAATATGAGGTGGACCAAAGCTCACTTGCCTGAAAATATAATAGGTAATCCACAAAAAAGGGTGTAGACAAGGGCAACAAGTACTAATGAATGTCTGTGTGCAGGTTTCTTAAGTTTAACAGAACCAAAGTCAACATCTGAAGCTTTGCAGGATCTAAACTTGATATATGCTATGCAGGAAGAACTTGATCAGTTTGAAAAAAAGCAAAGTGTGGAAATTGGTTCCAAAACCAAATGTCAAATCAGTCATTGGAACCAAATGGGTCTATAGAAACAAATCAGATGAACAAGGTGTTATAAAAAGAAACAAAGCAAGATTGGTGGTCAAAGGATACAGTCAAAGAGAAGGAATTGACCTTGATGAAACCTTTGCTCCTGTGGTCAGATTAGAGCATGTAAGAATATTTCTTGCTTTTGCTACTCACAAAGACATCAAAGTTTACCAAATGGATGTGAAGTCAACATTTCTGAATGGCAAGATTGAACAAGAAGTGTATGTTCAACAACTACAAGGTTTTGTAGATCCCTGCTTTCCAAAACATGTCTACAAAATGGACAAAGCATTGTGTGGCTTAAAACAAGCTCGTAGAGCTTGGTATGAAACTCTGTCCAAAATTTTGTTGGAATCAGGTTTCATCAAAGGAACAATTGACACAACACCTTTCACAAAAACACATAAAGGTCATATAATTTTGGTACAAATTTATGTAGATGGCATAATATTAGGATCAACTAATCACGATTTTTGCAAGAAGTTTGAAAAACTGATGACCAGCCATTCTGAAATGAGCCTGATGGGTGAATTAACCTTTTTCTTAGGTTTACAAGTCAAACAATCTCCAGAAGAAATATTTCTTTGTCAATCTAAATATGTCAAAACTATTTTAAAGAAATACCTTCTAGAAAAATGTAGTTCATCCAGAAAACCAACGGCAACTTGTCCCACACTGAGATTTGATCTAGATGGAATTTCAGTAGATATTCAAAAATATAGAGGGATGATTGGATCTCTTTTATATCTCACTACAAGCAGACCAGATATTTTGTTTGCAACAAATTTTCTTGCATGATATCAGTGCAAGCCAAAGGACTCACATCTAACAGCTGTAAAAAGAGTGTTCAAGTAATTGAAAGGAACTCCAGATCTTGGATTATGGTATCTATAAGGTATAAATTTATATCTTATAGCTTACACTGATGCATATCATCCAGGCTGTAAAATAGACAGGAAGAGTACCTTTGGAAGTTGTCAAATCCTAGGAGAAAAACTGGTGTGTTGGGCCTCAAAGAAACAGAATTTTGTATCAACATCCAAAGCATAGTATGTAGTAGCAACAAGTTGTAGTTCACCAGTTATATGGATGTAAATTCAACTGGAAGACTATAGTATCATACCAGCTTGAATAAATTATTTTCATAAAGATCCTGATCTGTTAAAAGAACTATTTAAGGTCAAATCTTAAAGGTTTTAACCAAGTATCTTAAATACCATTTTTGACAAATGGCAAGCTTTCAAACATGGAATTCTGCTTTCCAGATGGGCTCAATGTCTAAGCCTCTCACTCTTGTGAGAGAGGAATACCCCCAGTGGAAGGTCAAGATGATCAACTTCTTAAATGTACATGATCATCGTCTGTACCTATCCATTGTGAGTAGAACATACATTCCTATGATGGAAATACTAGAAGTTCCAGCAACTGATATAATACCTGAAGTTCATGCCACTAAAATTCCTAAGGAACAAAGATTCTAGGGAGAAGAGGACAAGGAAGCAATGGCAATTGATGAAAGAGAAAAATCATTAATGATCATGGCTCTTCCAAATGACATATTTTCTCATGTAGATGCTTGCTCATCTGCAAAGGAAATATGGGACCAGTTGGAAAATTTATGTGAAGGAGGAGAAAAGACGAGAAAAAAACAAAAGAACTAATTGCGTTTGAAGTTATGAATTTTTCAAATGTCTTCCAAATGAAACGTTGTTTGAAACTGATAACAGATTTTCAAAATTCTTGAATAAGTTAAAAAATATGGGGTAACAAAGTCAAATGATGAAAAGAATGTTAAGTTCTTAGGGGCTTTACCTAGAGAGTGTAGAACACTTACAATGACACTAGCCTCAACCTTAGTGCTAGACAACATGAACCTCCGGGATCTCTATAGCATTCTTATCCCTAGGGAAGATGAGATATTTGAAAAATTTTTGGTCACAAGGGTGGTCAAATAACACTATATTCCTCAACACAGAAACCAGAATTCAGCTCCTCACAAACAATTCCTACATAAACTATCAATATCTAGGTAAAAAATTTAGATGAAAATGGAAAATAACTTTATAGAACACTAGGAACCATGTGTGTTCACTAAACTTATCAAACAACTAATCCACCACCTCCCCTTTTCCCTCCCTCTCGTGTGTATATAACTAGACCAAGGTGGAGAACACACCAACATAACATAATAACACACCAAAATCTCATTTCCCTTTCATTGTACTTTCGGCCGAGAACAAAAAGACCCAACCGGAGCTTGAACCCGATCGCACAACATTCACAAACCATAACCAAGCATAAACAAGTAGTAGGGGCTGCATTGTGGAGTGTAGATGCCAAACATGACTCATTTCCTTTGTTCTATTCAGTTCATATACCTTCGGTAAGTTCACTTACATAATTTCTTTCAAACCTTATTTGTATCCACAATGATATGCTCACCCGACCCATATCATCACTCTCACATATATACACGGGCATAACAAGTTAAAATAATCGATCGCGAAACTCAAAATGGTAACAAATGTATACATATACACTTGCATATAAATTCATATATAGTTTACATTATATAAACAAGAAACCCTGTATATAGACATACACACACTCGCAGACATACATGTGACGTGAGTGTATGCGTGTGTGTATATGGCCGAGCAAAGCCATAAAAAGTCGTTTATGAACTTAAATTGTAACATACATAATATGGAGATTTTGGAAACAAATGTTAAAGGTTAAAAAATATATGTTAAATAAACTCTAACGCAAAACTTTTGGGAAAACATGTGTTAATAACCAAAGTATATGTGTTAACAAGGTTAAAACATGAGTAAATAACATTTTCACACAAAAGGTCCAATACATATGTTAATATGCCATATTTGGTACAAGTAGTTAACATACATATCATGTGGCAACATACAAAAAACCAAGACACCGGTTTTGCCACAAATGATTAATCAGAGTCACAAATAATGACAAAAACGAGCATTTACAACACATACAGTATGTGACACATATGGACAACCATACAAAAACATGCAGTCCATAGACGTACAAGTCGGGTGAACAGTTGCATGGTAAAAAATACAACACATAGACTTAAGTTGTCCTTGTTGAATATAGGGCACCTTTGTTCAGTCCTGTTTTAGCAGTCAGACATTAGGTGAGTTCTCACGACCCCCTTTTTACTGTTTTCATTCTTTTGGGGGAAAAACATGCGTAAAAGTTCAGTTACATTTTGACTATTATGTGAACATAAGACAAAAAGGTCAAGAGTACTCATAAGCCCTCGTGCCATACATTTCACTGTAACCATTAGCTATGGACTTAGCCATAAAACACCGGAATAGATCTATTGGGTTGACACCTCCACTCTTGATTAGTCGCTCTAACCAGATTACAGTCATCAAAAAAGTGTTTGTATTTAACAATTTTTCATTGTCTATACTGTACAATGGGCAAGGCATAACATTCGTCAATGTTTGGTTAGAGGCTCATATCAGTCACATAACGATTATTATCTTAGCTAGGCAATGATCCAGTCACCCATGGTTTACATATACCTCAAAACTCGTGACCTCACCAACTTTATTGTTGACATATTTTATTTGCATGTTTTTCAGGAAATTAAATCATAGAGCATGGAACTTGGAGTCGCGCAAAGGCATCTAGTGATATCATGAATCTATCTGTTGTTAAATGATTTAGACAATATCATTTCAAATATGGTTTTTAAGAAAATATTTTCTGATTAAATGTTAAACATTGGTGTCTTTTAATATATCTCTCAAATTATGAATTTGATGCTTGCGTGACTTGTGTGCTTGAAAATCTTTCGAAGTTACATCCCGTGTTTCTGCCTAGGCGGAGTATGACAGATTGGTATCCGAGCACGAGGTTATAGCAAACTAAGATTTTTTTTTTGTGTTAAACTATAACTTAAACAAAACGATTTCTGAAACGTTTTCATGAGATAGAAAATATTACACATCCCGATGCGCTCCGCAAGTTCCATGACAGACACATCATACATATATGTAAGTCTAGTGTTTAAGTTGCATGATTACTTACATAGGCGTGTGCTATTGATTAACATTATCATGGCACCGCGCATTGACCTTGTTATCCTATCCGACACTGAGGAAGACGCCCGCGTCGTACCCAACAGCTCTCACGATCAACAGGATGATAAACCTGATTACCTAGTGTCCAATCCAGAGGTAGATGCATAGGAGGATGATACACAGGGGGATCATCTAGTCTCTGACGACGACATGCCGGAGGCCCCGCGTGTAGCAGCACTACCAGCTGAGCTGCGTGTGCCCTCATACCGTCCATATCTCCTGGTTCCCGGTGGGGTACATATGATGTACACCCCCAGGAAATGAGCTCACCCTCCACCTGTTCTAGTTGCTCTAGTAGCACCAGCACCAGCACCAGTGGATTCAGAGCCACCCAGGAAGAAACTACTGAAGAGATCCCAGGCATGAAATAGGACTTACCTACGCATTATCAATGGATTCCTCGCATTCACAGATGAGGAGTCAGATGATGATGTTCTCTCTACTTTCGAGGTTGGTGGACCATCCCAGCCATTCCCTGGCAGCCCTCTACCTACTGGATTTAGGTCGGTCCTGGTTCGTCATACCCATTACACTTTGAGGGATATGGCCGGACGCCATGACACTCATCTACGACCCCTTCGTGGGGGGGGGGGGCAGGGCTAGGGATCCCATGCTTTGCACCATTGCGGAATTGATGACACGTATGCATGAGGCAAAGCAGCAGCGTGAGGAAGCAGAGATCTGGGTTGCACTGTTAGAGCAGCGATTGGAGGATTTGGAGTAGAGATTGAGAGCTTCCATTGGTGTCATGGCTATTACATTCCCACTCCCACCACCATAGGATTATCATGATTGTACTTTATTTGTGGTATTTTGAAAACTTGTAAGGCGTGATGCCTAATTTATTTTGTGTCCAGGCAAAACAGTATGTCGAGTATGTCAAAAGAACTATGAATGGAAGTATTCATATTATGATTTGCTTATGTAGTTGTGCCATTGTGATTATGGTTGCTATGATTGTTTATTTAAGCACATGACAACAATATTATACAGTGATATATGTCCTATTCTTTTAATTTGATATATTAGAAGAACATGTCGCCCAAAAAAAGTACTCGATCAACTTCAACAGATGAAGCTTTTCCGACCACCTCAGCGGACTTAGCCTGGGTCATTGCAGAGGCCATTGCATAACATGAAGCGAACCGCACTGATTCCAGCGGGGGTTCTGGTGCTGCAGGCTGACGTAGAAACTAGGAACCTGAGCCTGGTAAAGATTTCATCTTTCCTTCCCCGGTTATGTCTTGTGTCAATCATATTAGCTAATAAACCTTTCTTATGATGCTGCAGAAGTAGAAAACACCATGCTTGGGTGTTCATACAAACGTTCATGGCATGTAAGCCATGGAACTTCCGCGGATCAGAAGGAGCAGTAGGGATTGTTCGCAAGATTGAAAAGACATAATCAGTACTTGATATCAGTGGTTCTGTAAAAGACAAGAAAATCAAGTATGTCATATGCATCTTCCAGGACGAGGCTTTGACCTGGTGGAACCTGCAAGTGCAAACCCTGGGGAGAGATGCCGCTTACAGTCCCTTCTGGGCAACCTAAAGGTAATGCTAATGGAAAAGTATTGTCCCCACAGCAAGCTATAGAAGCTAGAGGCAGAATTCTAGAGCTTGTCCATGGGTGGTGCTGAAGTTACAACCTATAACACTCAATTCCATGAACTTTCCGGATTGGTTCCACATATGGTTAATCCTGAGTATAAGCGGGTTGAGAGGTACATCTGGGGACTCTCACCCATGATCCGAAGCATCCTCACTAATGTTGCACCGACATCAATCCAGAGCATTGTTACCCTAGCGCACAGTCTTACGGATAACGCAGTGCGTATGGGCACCTTGTTGCAGAAGGAATATAAGAAAGGTGGAAACTCTGGTGAGAAGCGGAACTGGTTGAATTTCGAGAACGGTAAGAATTCTGGGAGTCAGCCTGCCAATAAGACAGAAACAGTGAAGGCATTTGTTGCCACTACAGTTGAGGCTCGTAAACCATACAATGGACCCCATCCCCTTTGTGACAAATACAAATATCATTATGTGGGGTCCCGTGAAAGCATCAAGTGTGACAAGTGCAAGGGAATGGGTCATCCCACTGCCCAGTGTAGGGCTAAGGTTGTGGACAACCCCGCTATGAAACAAGTTGTTTCGAGTGTAGTGCTACTGACCACTACAAGAAGGATTGCCCATAGCTTAAGAGTCAAGCACGTGGAAGAGCTTTCGTCATGGGTGCTGATGAGGCTCTTGAGGACCCGAATGTGGTTACCGGTATGTGTAGATGCATTTGTGCGACTAGTGCTTCGGATTGTTCAATAAACTTGTTTTTGTTTAATGTCGAAGGTGCGAAGGAGATTTGATAGGTGCGAAGGAAGCAGTTTGTTTGGTCGAAGGAGAATCAAAAGGTACGAAGGAGTGGTTTTGGACAAAGGTAGAATAGATTTTTATGTATGGCTTGGTTCGACCGGTTGATATGGTCGAACCTGCAGATTCGCACGAACTTAGTGGGCGAATGTGCAGTCTATAAATAGTCAAGCTGATTTTTTGAATGCAACTTTGAGTCATTTTGTTCCCTCCACTTTCTGATTCTCTCTCTAGGATATTATTTAGCTTAATTCACGTTCATACCCTGTTGCTTTCAATCTGTAAACGTGTAATTGAGTTCGTAATTAATGAAAAAGCTTTGAAATGATGATTTACGTGTTTTGATCTGTTTGATTATCATTTTGTGATTGTTTTAGGGATTCCGCACCTAAAACAAACTTGTTTGATCATTCTTTGTTGTTTATACGATCCTTATAGCACATACAGTATGTTTCTTGTTAACAACCATTATGCTTCTGTGTTTTTTCATACTGGTGCCGATTTATGTTTTGTGTCAACCAATTTCAAAGGATCCTTTAGATTAGAAACCAGTAGGTTGCACACACCCTATACTATAGAATTGGCCGATGGTAAGTGATGTCGTGCGGGTGTTTTAAGAAAACTTAACTTCTTTTCAAAAAGGGCAAAGTCCCAGGGGAGATGCCAACAGCTTTGGAGAAAAGATGAGCAAATTAGAAAACAGAAATACACTTACAAGTTTTAAATTTATAATTTAAAACGATAGTTTATCAACGTTCTAAACCCAACACAATAGGCAAGCGCACCTATCGTGTATAGTATAGAAATGTGCAATTACTGAGTATCGAATCCGTGGACATGATTTTTACTACTCAGCTTCCTAAAATTACTAAAAAGACTTTTTAAAATGCGAGAAGAAAAGCAAAAAGAGAGATGTAAACTTTTTAAGAAAAATCAATGATAAAACAATGGTGTTGCTTCAGGATCAGATGGAACCTGGTATGAAAATAGTTATCTGTATTTTATAGTGGTGTGTTCGAGTGTGCACTTGTGCTTAACTTAGAATTGCAACTTCATTTTCTAGAGGTTACTGTTTTCGCAAAACTGTAAAAACAACTATGTTCTTAATGTTATTATGAGGGCCTCCCGAACCGGGTAGCTCACCTCTCAACACTGAAAAGAAAGTGACTCTAGACTGTGTCAACTCAACCCCAAATTACCCGCCTCCCGGTGTTGCGATATAGACATCAAACTACTCTAGACTTTTATGAATAACTTGTCGGTGGCCGGAGCATGACCAAACAAGTTACCACTTAATATCATAGAGGAGTCGTGACTAACCAGCACACGTGCATCCCCTACTTGATTTAATTAACTTATCAAAAAGTGAGTGGTCTATCATTAAATGTGCGGCAATATAATGATGAAATAAAATAAAGACCGTTTTATTTCAACACGAGTTCATCAATTCTTAACCTGCGCCAAAGCTTTCACATAGACCATGAAGCTAAGTCGCAAGATTAAGTATTGAGTTATCATTACGACCAAGTTTAAAGACCGTACCGACCTTAAATGAGATCTTGATAGTAGAGGATTAAGCCACAAAGTGTGTGTGTTTCTACCCATAAGTGGGGTAATCACTACTCGTGGGATTAGGTTAGCTCACAAGTGCATGGGTTTTTACACACCATGGGTACACTCATGAGTACTCCCACTTCCTATCAAGACACTCACAAGACCAAAGACTAAGTGATTTGTTAATTAAACCATTAAACAAAGTTTAGAATAGAAAGAATTATTAAGAACACAAAACACCACTTTAAAATAAAAGATAAACTATATTAGGTCATACCAAGCGTCCATCATCACCCTAGAAACACCACTAGAAATCTAGCTTAGCATGGTTGATACAACAAGCTCACAAGGTTGGGTTTGTGTACAAGACATGGTGAAGGGTTGTATGGAGATTTCTAAGGGTTTTGGATGATTTTGGGGTGCTTCTCTCTCACTCAAGGTGTGTATGGAGTGATCCAAGGCTCCAAAGGACACCTACAATCCTCAAAGAAGGCAGAAACTTTGTGGAGAAGTGTTGGTTTTCGAGTGGGAAGGGATGCTTCAAAATGTGGGGTGGAGGCCTCTATTTATAGGCCTAGCACGCCCGTGCTTGAACATTGGCACGCCCTTACTCGACATCGGGTACAAAGTCCTTTTTGCAGAAGATGTTGGTTTGTTGCTGAGCACGCCTGTGCTGTGTTCTCTGGCACACCCGTGCTGATAAGTAAAGTTAACCGTTTTGTCAGTTTTGGTCGGTTTTTACCTTAGAGAACATGCTGGAGTAAAGCACGGCCATGCCACTCAATAGGGCACGCCTGTGCACCTTCTAAAGTGCTGAAATGGACCTCTATTGACTTGGAAATGTTGACTTATTGACCCGGGACAGTTGCATGGTGTTGATGCACTTTCTGTGGACGTCATTGTCGAATAGACTAGGGTTGAGTCTTGTAGTGTATTACATGAGATTTTGGTGATCCATAAGGGCATTTTATGGATCTGATGCATTTGTGAATATAGACCAAAACATAAGTCTTGGTTCGACCTTCTTGAAGGGGCGAACCTGCAGGTTCGACCTCTTCATAGGGGCGAAGGTGACTTTATGTTTTGGACTATAAATAGCAATCTCATGTGTGTTTTTCATTTTAAGATTTTGAGTTTGTGCTTTGAATGCTCTCAAGGGGGAGGTCATGCCCGACCTCCCCCGGCTCCGAGATAGATGTTTATCCTACTGATGACAGTGTCTGTAACCGTTTCTGATGCAATACGAATCTGTGATGACTTTGTTATCGTATATATCTGTCTCGTCTTGAATCTTCCATCTGAAACCGAGTTGTTTTTGTGTAATCGATCCATGGATTCGGTTCTAAACCGGATTCTCACACGGCCGTTACCATGGATGTGCCATATCTGGCAGAGCTTCAAAGTCTTCAATTCTTTGTCCGTTTTGTGCCGTTTTGAGCGGTTTCCACTTCTTTTCATCACCGGACCTCCGAACCTGCAATTATCAACAAAGAAAGATAAATCATGATAAAATAGAGATAAAATCATAATTTAGAGTATAAAACAAGTGATAATTATATGTGAAAATATATCAATTTCTCGGCACATCAGTAAGTCTATCTCATCCTAATAAGTTGTTCGACACATGGATTTACTGCCGATTCAGTAAAGTATTTTTGATGTTGTAGTTGATATGGATTGGTTATCCAAGAACCGCACTGAGATTATTTGCCATGAGAAGTTGGTTTGAATCCCCTTTTCCAATGGCGAAATCCTTTCGATCAGAGAAGATTGTGGTGGATCTACATATCGAATCATTTCATGAATGAAGGCGTAGAAGTGTTTGAGGAAGGGTTGTGTTGCGTTCTTGGTGCACATCGTTGGGAAGAAGACTAAGGATTGAAAACTTGAGGACATACCAGTAGTGAGGGACTATCTAGAAGTTTTTCCCGAAGACTTTCCAGGACTGCCGCCGCCAAGACAAGTCGAGTTTCGCATTGACTTATTCTCATGAGCTACCTCAATTGCTCGTACCCCGTACCGCCTGGCACCATCCGAGATGCAGGAATTATCTAACCAATTGCAGGAATTGTTAGACAAGGATTTCATTCGACTGAGCTTTTCCCCATGGGGAGCCCTAGTTCTGTTCGTGGAGATGGAGGATGGTAGTTTCCGGATGTGCATCGATTATCGAGAACTGAAAGAGTTGACCATTAAGAACAAGTATCCTATACCCAGGATTGACGATCTATTTGATCAATTGCAAGGTTGCAATTACTACTCCAAGATTGACATGAGGTTGGGATACCATCAGTTTCGCGTTTAGGAGGAAGACAAACCCAAGACTGCATTTAGAACTCGTTATGGACATTATGAGTTCCTGGTTATGCCTTTTGGTTTAACCAATGCACCAACTGTGTTTATGGATTTGATGAATCGCCTCTCCAAGCCTTTTCTGGAAAAAATTGTGATCGTTTTTATCGATGACATTTTAATATACTCGCAAACAAAGGACAAGAACGAACATTATCTCAAGTTGATACTAGAATTGCTCAAGAACGAAACTTGTTTCCCAAGTTCTCGAAATACGAGTTTTGGATTCGAGAGGTTCACTTCCTTGGTCACATTGGGAATGAGAAGGGCATACAGGTCGAACCAACTAAGATTGATGTGATTAAGGATTAGGAAGCACCTACAACTCTGACTATAGCACGTCAATTTCTGGGTTTGGCTGGTTATTACCGTCGATTCATTGAGAATTTCTCGAAGCTCTCTCAACCCCTCACCGTTTTGACACAGAAGGACAAGAAGTTTGTTTTGGGGATTAAGTAGGAAGAGGCATTCCATACCCTAAATCACAACCTGGAGTAAGGTCCGATAATCGTTGCCCTCAAGATCTGGAGGAATTATTTGTATGGTACCAAGTGAACTATCTTCGTGGATCACAAGAGCCTACAACACATATTTAACCAAAAGGATTTGAACATGAGGCAGCGCATATGGGTGGAACTGCTGATCGATTATGATTGTGAAATCAAGTACTATCCGGCTGAGGCAAACGTCATGGCCGATGCCTTAAGCCGGAAGGAACGTGTCAAAACCTTGCGTGTTCGCACGTTAGGTTGCACTCTTGGAACCTAGGTTTGATGGTACATTGTACTTCGCAAATCGGATGTGGGTACCCCGTTTTGGTGACATACGGGAATTGATTCTTGAGGAGGCTGACAAGTCCAAGTACTCGGTTCACCCTGGAGCCGACAAGATGTATAAGGACGTGAAAGAATTTTATTGGTGGCCCAACCTCAAGGGTAATATTGTTACATATGTCAGCCGATGTCTCACATGTTCGAAGGTCAAAGCAGAGTATCAGAAGCCATCCGGTATGCTTCCATAACCAGAGATCCCCGTTTGTAAATGGGAACAAATCTCCATGGACTTCATCACCAAGTTACCCAAGACTTCCGATGGTCATGATGAGATTTGGGTAATCGTTGACTGATTGACCAAGTCTGCACACTTTTTGCGAATCAAGGAAACGTGAAAATTGGAATAGTTGGCATGGTTGTATATCAAGGAAGTTGTGACTAGGCATGGGGTGCCTGTCTCAATCATTTCAGATCGCTACCGCGATTTCTCTTCAAGATACTCTAGGCACTCGTTTGGATATGAGCACAACCTATCATCCGCAGACAGATGGCCAGAGTGAGCAGACGATTCAGACACTTTAAGACATGCTTCGCGCCTGTGTAATCAATTTTGTTGGAATTTGGGACACATATCTACCGTTGGTTGAGTTCTCCTACAACAACATCTACCATACCAGCATCGAGGCCGGTCCATTCGAGGCCTTGTACAAATGCAAATTCAGGTCTCCATTATGTTGGGAAGACGTTGGAGACAAACATCTGATCGAACCCGAGCTGATTTAGAAAACGACTGAAAAGATCTTCCAGATCCGAGTTCATTTGAAGGTTGCTCGCGTCCGACAAAAGAACTATGCCGATCAGAGACGCAAGCCACTCAAGTTTCAAGTTGGTGATGGGGTACTATTGAAGGTTTCACTATGGAAAGGTGTACCAAGTTTTTCCAAACGTGGCAAACTCAACCCTCGCTACATAGGCCCATTTGAAATCCTTGCTAGGATTGGTCCTGTGGCCTACAAGCTCCAGTTGCCAAAGGAGCCCAGTGGTGTTCACGACAATTTTCATGTATCCAACCTCAAGAAGTGTCTATCCGATGAAACGCTAATCATTCCTCCCAAGGAAATTCACCTCGATGAACAACTCCACTTTATTGATGAGCCAATTGAGGTGACAATTTGGAAAATACAGAAGTTGAGACGGAGGCGAATTAAACTTATGAAAGTCAGATGGAATTCAAAACGCGGACCCGAATTCACTTGGGAACGTGAAGAACAGATGAGACGCAAGTATCCAACTCTCTTTCCAGAAGCATCTAGAACCAAGGACTTTACTGAATTTCGCGGATGAAATTCCAAAAACAAGGGGAGAATGTGACACCCACCAAATTTTTAGGTCAAGATCCGTACACACTCATATAATTATGTCATTTTCAGTCATGCATTAGACATTTTATTACAATAAATGTGCCACCCTGATTCAAGCAAAGTCTAGGATAGTTCAGGAATTCATTACATTTTCCCATTTACGCATGCAACACCCGATTAATCCGGCACATAAGATTATGGAATCTTAGAATTTATAGATTGAAAACTCAAAAACATGTGTAGCACAAGTTAAAAACATGAACACAACATATGTTTGAACAAAATTAACACATGCCATTATATGTGATTAACACCATGTTGTTATCAGTTAACAATCCATACACATGATGCCAATGATTTAACATATCATCATGAACATATCACCATAAATTAATTGATTTAATAAATCCATCACATAATCACGCAACTTTTGGTTATATTTATATGTATATATATATATATATATATATATTTGTGTGTGTGTGTTTGATTTAATCACAATTAACATAATAATCGATATATGAATATATATATATATATACACACGTACACACCTGGACAAGTGTATTAATCGAGTTCCAAGAACATAGGTGTGTGTGTATATATATATATGCGATACATATGGACATGTATGTGTGTTAGAATCAAACAAAAACATTCCCATTCACACATACATATATATGGCCACACATACACATCCAATCACAATCCAAAAACCCCAAAACAAAGCTTATTACTTAGGATGGAACATGAGCCACCCTATATCTTCAACTTACACAAGTTGACTAACCAAAACATCCATGTTTTCTTTCCAAATGTTTTCGGCTAATACATTCCAAGAAAAAGATATGTGTGTTTTATTCTGGACATTTCCTAGCTTACACTAAACACACACGCATCATATATATATATATATATATATATATATATATATATATATATATATATATACACACACACACACACACGGTTACACACACACATGATTGTATTTTGTTAAACAGTTCACCTATATACCTACATACATACAATCAAATACATACACACATATCAACACCTCACAAATCTTATCCAACACTTACTCAAACCTAGATGATACACCATCATGGACCATGTACCTTTCCCCAACGCCTTCGAATACATTTTGACTTTCCAAATGTGTCCATGCACATTCCCTAGATCGGCTAGTATGCCACCCTGCATAAACTAACAATATCTAGGTCAAACATTTAGATGAAAATGGAAAACAACTTTATAGAACACTAGGAACCATGTGTGATGACTTACCTTATCAAATAACCAATCCACCACCTCCCTTTTCCCTCCCACTCGTGTATATATAACCGGCCCAAGGAGGACAACACACCAACATAACATAATAACATAACATATATAGTTTACATTATACACACAAGAAATCATATATATGGACATACACATACTCGCACACATACACGTTAGTGTATGCCTCTGTGTATAGGGCTAAGCAAAGCCATGAAATGTCGTTTTTTAACTTAAATTGTAACATATATAAAATGACAATTTTGGAATATGTTAATAGCCGAAAACATGTGATAAATAAGCACTAACACAAAACTTTTGGGAAAACATGCGTTAATAACCAAAGTATATGTGTTAACAAGGGTAAAACATGAGTAAATAACATTTTCACACAAAAGAGCCAAAACATATGTTAATGTCACACCCTCAAATTCCACTTGCGGAGTTTTACCGCGAGGTGCATGACATACCAGGATCCAAGTCAACGGTCACAATAAACGACAACTATATGATATGAAAACAACGTAATAAAACCAACCAACCAATTTTCAAAGTAATAACCAACTATAGTGAAAGCTTAAATAGTTAAATCCTAAAGTAAAATGGTTAAAAGCTCAATAGTTGTTTAAATACATGCAAGTGATCACTAGACGCCGTGGGAATCTGTGCGCCTAATCCGATTGTGCCACCTTAGCGACCTGAGAAAATATGCTAAAAGTGTGAACATTATATGTTGGTGAGTTCACAGGTTTCATAAAAGCGGTTTCCATTAGTAAGAAAGATCATTCCCGTTACTACCATGTTATATGAACATTAGCTAGTCGTTATGTATGTTACTACTACGATTGAAACCATTGCTGACTGTGTTTCCAATAGTGTGTACCCTTCGGACTACCGTCATCCCCGGTAGGCCCTGTCTGTTTGAGACAATATGCACCGGTCGGACCTCTAGTCGACCCGGTGGGGTTTGTCAAGCCCAATAGATCTATCCTCATTTCCCCGCTATATACCCATATTAGTGGTTTCCTTGGGATTTAGATGAGTTGCATAGTAAAAAAATGATAACCATAGTATAACATGATCTATATGTATCCAAAGTGTGTAGCATGTTTCTCCCCCATGAAAAAGTGTGTGTTAGTGGCGCTGTGAAACTCACCTAAGGTTGCGTTTCTTCAAAAACAGATTAATCACGTGTGAGTCCCTAATACCGGTGACCTATCATAAAATGTTCATAAGTTTCTTGACTAGTAACCCGTAGGTTAACTAGTCCATGATTGTCCAGACCATCACTATGAATGTTTGAAAACATGTTTAAGTGTTTAACTCGACCACATAAGACTCGACATCCCGTTGGTGACCCGTTACATCAGTTGATCAAGCATATATAGTTTACATACAAGTATTGAACATAAAACACTTAGTTTATATCAAAAGATTCACATTTTTACACGGGGGTACGAATGGAATTCATTTCCTCCTCATTCGTACCCTTATTGGCACGAATGAGAACTTATTCCCCCTCTTCGTACCCTTATAAGCATGAATGAGAATTCTTAGCACGAATGGAAACTTTCTCCTCTCATTTGTACCCTTGGATGGCACGAACGAGAGTTAATTTCTCTCATTCGTACCTTCGATGGTACGAAAGAGTCCCCATTCGACCTGCAAGTTTGCTACACTATTTTGACAAACAAAAACCCTTCAAAATTGATCGAAAACTTCATGAAATGTCACAAGTTACAGCAGTCAACATGATCAATCCTATCCACATGTAACTACACCTATTTCACACATAAATCTGTCCATTTCACATAGCAAATAACAACATTTCCCAAAATGGCAAAATATGGAGATGTCACATCAATTGCATGAAAACTTTACCCAAAATGGAAACTATTGAAATAACATCATGTTCAGATCAATAAGCATGGATTTACATGTATTAACGAATCCCTATTCATACGATCAACATCATATTCATGAACAAACCCTAAATCTAACACAAAAACCCCAAAATGGGTGAAAATCCATCAAACATCGATTAATCAACTACACACCCATGAATCATGTTCCAAATCAGTCCCATATCATTTATACATCATCTACACAACATTTCAGTAACACATAGTAAAATCCTCAACATCATCAACACTTGAGTTTTCGTAACAAAATCACTTATTCAAGTATGGATATAGTGTAGAAAGATGTTAGATAGGTTTTTATTCGTGAAAACATATCATTTTCATATCTAGACATTTAGGGTTTATCAAAAATACTATAAAATGGACTGAAAAGGGTTTAGATGATGAACACACATAGAATCTTCACTTGATTTAGTAATAGAACTTGTTTTAGCTTTAGGATCTGAAAAATAAGGGCAAAAACTCATTTCTACAGGTTTGGTTTGAGATAGAGCACTTGAAGGCGAGTTAGGGTTGTGAAATGATGAAAATGAAGCCAAGTGACATATATATACCCTGTTCTCATTCTTACCCTCTTGGGTACGAATGAAAACCATTTTCTTCCATTCATGCCTTTTATGGCACGAATGGGAGTTTCCTGTTTTTCATTCGTGCTTTCGATGGCACGAATGAAACCCAAAATTCCTATTCGATCCTTCGACTCACCATCTTGTCATTTTAACATATGTTATAGCACCAAATCACATAAACATGCATTCACAAGCTATCAATCATTCATAGCACATATAATACTTGATAAGTTATCCCAATCATGTAATTTCACCAACAACGGGACTCAAGACTCGTGTGTATATGTGTTTCCCCCAAAGATTCCGCGAACCATTAAACCTGAACAATACGTAAGTGTAAACCAACTCCCAATGATTCTCCAAACCATCGAACCGACTCAACTAAACCAGTTAAGTTCGTTAAATATATGTTTTGCTAAGGTAGACTTATAAGTTTGACCAAAGTAGCTAACCTGAGTTTGTCGGGTGTCACATCATCCCCCTGTTGAAAGAATTTTCATCCCAAAAATCGCTCGACACCAAAAGGAAGGAACGAAAAGAAAGAAAAATTTTCCGGTTGCTACATCATCCCCCTGTTGAAAGGAATTTCACCTCGAAATTCACTCGACTTCAACGGTAACATGTGCTGGTTTCGGTTCTCTCTTCGGAAACAAATAAGGATACTTAAGCTTCATTTGATCCCCACGTTCCCATGTGAACTCCGGTCCATGGTTGGAGTTCCAGCAAACTTTAACTATACGGATTTTACTACGACAAAGGCTACGACTCTTACAATCCAAGATTTCAACCGGTTCCTCAACGATATGCGGACGATCATCAACCCTTATCTCTTCGAGAGGAATAATGAGAGCTCAGTTGGTAAGTCAAGTTTGTATGCCACTGGCCCAATCCATTCCAGAATTGCGAATGGTCTAACATAACGAGGATTCAATTAACCACGCTTCCCAAAACGTATAACGTTCTTCCATGGAGAGTCTTTCAACGAACCCTATCGCCAACCTGGAATTCCAACGGTTTGTGACGACAATCGACATAGCTCTTTTGACGATCCCGAGCTGTTGCCATACGATTATGAATCTTTACAATCTTCTCAGGAGTTTCGTACACAAGTTTTGAAGAAGTGAGTTGACTCCCACCCACTTCAGCCCAACAAAGAGGAGGCCAACATTTCCATCCGTAAAGAGCCTCGAACAGAGCTACCTTGATGCTAGAATGGTAGATGTTGTTGTAAGAGACCTCTACCAACGGTAGGTGACTCTCCCAACTTTTGCAAAATTGATAAACCATGACTGAAGCATATCTTCTAGTGTTTGAATCATCCGCTCACTTTGCCCATCAGTTTTCGGATGACAAGTCATACTCATATCCAACTGAGTACCCAATGCTTTCTGCAGAGCCTTTCAGAAATGCGAAGTGAAACGAGAATCACGATCAGAGATGATGGAAACATGTACCCCGTGTTGAGAAACCACTTCCTTAAGATAGATGCGAGCTAACCAATCCAAACTGTCACTTTCCTTAATAGCCAAGAAATGTGCAAATTTTGTCAACCGATCGACGATCACCCAAATAGTGTCACAACCACTTGGTGATCTAAGAAGCTTTGTTACAAAATCCATCGTGATTCGTTCCCACTTCCATTCAGGAATCTCAGGTTGCTGAAGAAGACCAGACGGTTTCTGGTACTCAACCTTGACTTTAGCACAAGTCAAACACTTACTCACATACGAAGCTATGTCACCCTTCATGTTCGGCCACCAATAAAGTATCTTCAAGTCCTGATACATCTTATCAAAACCGGGGTGAACAGAATAACGGGATTTGTGAGCTTCATCCAAGGCAAGCTCTCGCAAGTTCCCGAATAACGGAAGCCAAAAACGTTCTGCAAAATAATGTAGGCCATCGGACCTAAGCTCCAGATGCATGTCGGTAGCATGCATGGTTTCAGCTTTAAGGTTTTCCTCCCTCAAGGATTCTTGTTGTGCAGAACGGATTCGGTCAGGCAGACCTGAATGGATTGTGAGCTGTAAAGCCCGAACACGACGGGGCATAACAGATTCCTTCCTACTTAAGGCGTCTGCCACAACATTCGCCCTACCAAGATGGTATTTAATAGCCCATTCATAATCATTCAGAAGTTCGACCCATCAACGCTGTCACATCTTCAAGTCCTTCTGATCAAAGATATGCTATAGACTCTTATGATTAGTATAAGTGGTGCACTTGGTACCGTACAAGTAGTGTCTCCAGATTTTCAAGGTAAAAAACCACTACACCAAATTCCAGATTGCGGGTAGTATAGTTCTTCTCATGAACCTTAAGCTAACGAGAAGGATAAGCAATAACCTTCAAGCGTTGCATTAACACGTAACCAAGACCTTGGATAGAAGCATCACATTAAACAACAAAATCATTCGTACCCTCAGACAGGGATAAGATAGGCGAAAAACACTGACTCCTGAGAATCACCCAAGTCGAACTTTCGGCCATTCTGTGTAAGAGATGTGAGGGGTTGAGAAATCTTTGAAAATCCATCAATAAAGCGACGATAGTAACCCGCGAGACCTAGGAATTGCCACACCTCAGATGGCATCTTCAGTGCTTCCCAGTCTTTGATGGCTTCTATCTTAACTAAATCGACATGAATTCCTTGCTCATTAACCACATGACCAAGGAACTAGACTTCACGCAACCAGAAGTCACATTTTGAGAACTTAGCATAGAGTCATTCCTTTCGCAAGAGTTCCAAGACAAGTCGCAGTTGTTGCTCATGGTCCACATGGCTCTTGGAATAGATCAGAATGTCATCAATATAAAAAATGACGAACTTATCAAGATAAGGCTTGCATACACGGTTCATCAAATCCATAAATATCGCTGTCTCATTGGTGAGACCAAAAGGCATGACCAAGAATTCAAAATGGCCATAGCAAGTTCGAAAAGCAGTCTTCGGAATATCGGCTTCATGTACTCTAAGCTGATTGTACCCGGATCTCAAATCAATCTTCGAATAAAAGCTAGAACCCTGAAGCTGGTCAAATAGGTCATCAATACGGAGAAGAGGATAGCGATTCTTGATCATCACCTTGTTAAGTTAATGATAGGCGATACACATACGGAGGCTTCCATCTTTCTTCTGGACAAACAGGATAGGGGCTCCCCACGGAGAAGAACTAGGCCAAATGAAACCTTTCTCTAATAAATCCTGTAACTGGTTGGATAATTCTTTCATTTTGGGAGGTGCAAGACGATAAGTGGCTTAAGCGATAAGTGCCGCACCGGGTGCAAGATCAATACAAAACTCAACCTGATGTTGAGGTGGAAGAACAGGTAAATCATCAGGAAATACATCAGAAAAGTCACGTACAATAGGAATGTCATCAATATTCTTCTCTTTCACATATGATATGGAGACAAGTGCCAAAATGGCGGTATACCCCTTCCGAAGACACTTGTAGGCCTTCATACAAGAAATGATACTCAAAGGAACACCACTCTTTTCACCAAAGACCCACAAAATCTTGCCATCAGGGAGTAGAAGTTGAATGGATAGAAGACCTTCGGACTACCGTCATCCCCGGCATGCCCTGTATGTTTGAGACAATATGCACCGGTCGGACCTCTAGTCGACCCGGGTGGGGTTTGTGAAGGCCAATAGATCTATCCATATTTCCATGTTATATACCCATATTAGTGGTTTCCTCAGGATTTAGATGAGTCGCATAGTAAACATATGATAATCATAGTACAACATGATCTATACGTATCCAAAGTGTGTTTTCCCCCATGAGAAAGTGTGTGATAGTGGGACCGTGAAACTCACTTGAGGTTGAGTTTCTTCAAAAACAGATTAATCATCGGTGACGTATCATAAAATATTCATAAGTGTCTTGACTAATAACCCGTAGGCTAACTAGTCTATGATTGTCCAGACCATCACTATGAATGTTTGAAAACGTGTTTAAGTGTTTGACTCGACCACATAAGACTCGACATCCCGTTGGTGACCCGTTACATCAGTTGATCAAGCATATATAGTATACATACAAGTATTGCACATAAAACACTTAGTTTATATCAAAGGATTCACATTTTCACATGGGGGTACGAATGGAATTCATTTCCCCTCTCATTCGAACCCTTATTGGCACGAATGAGAACCTATTCCTCCCATTTGTACCCTTATAAGCACGAATGGAAACTTTCTCCTCTCATTCGTACCCTAGGATGGCACGAACAATGTAACATCGCAAAAATTTTCAGATTTTAAAACGTATATTATTTTCATAATGTGCATAAGCTTTATTTTCCGACCACACAACTTATATATATATATATACATATATATACATATAATAATAATAATAATAATAATAATAATAATAATAATAATACTTCATATTTTATCTAGTATTAAATGGACACCTTACTTGAGCCCAACCATGCCTAAACCCAACCTACCCTTCTACCTTATTGAAGTCCACAGGCCCAACAACCCAAATCTTTGGCCCATCAGCCTTGGTCCGGCCCAATAGCTCCCCCCTTGTAGTTTGCTGTTTTAAAAAAAAAAAATAATAAAGGACCAGCCGGGTTTCGAACCGGAGGCCCTTCACACCACAACACACACCACTAACCACCTGAGCCACATTGATTTCTTGATTTAAATCCAACCCGTAAACCATTTAACCCCTCTAAAACAAAGCTGTTTTCCCCTCTCTGCTCCCTGCACGCTGCTGTACCAGCAAAGACCCACAAATTTTTGACTTTTAATTAAACTAAGTATGGAAATAATTGATTGCATGATTCGTGACATGTAAATGACGGGATTACGCGTATTATACACTACTAAACGCAATCAAAACATTCAAATTCAACTAATCACGCGTTTAATTTTAAATCGAGTCAACATTTCCAATTATGCAATCTAGACCTAAGCACTATAAATTGAACCTATCCAAACCTTCACAACTCGCCACTCACTCTTTCTCAATCCCCAATTACTCTTAACATATCCTCTGTTCTTGAATTAATCGTGATTTTGACCTCGGCCCGTTGACCTATCAATCCAGTAGCAAAACGCATTGTAAGTGTGTTTATTGTTGTGGGTTTCATTAATCGGAGCTTTCACAACATTAACCCCATGATTAATTGGGTTAATGTTGTGTGATTCGTACGATTGCAAAATCTAGGGCTCAAGGGTTTGAAATTGGGGATAAACTTGATTTAGCTCTTTATATTTATTTTTAATCGAACAAGAATAATCACAACCACTGGTCTGGACCAAGTGGTTGTGACTGTTGCATCATTCCTAGGCCACCCGGGTTCGAGTCCCGGCAGTGGCATTCTTTTTGACATTTTTTTTCATTAATTCCTTTTAAAATCAACTAATTATATATAATTTTATAAATTCGTTTTTAATTATTAAAACCTTGTTATAAATTCTAAAAAAATTATTTTTAACAAATCTGATGTCAAAGTTTTATCTACAATTTTTATTTTTCTGAAATTTATTTATTTAATATATATAATAAATAAATCAAGTTTATTCCATTTTATTTATAAAAATCTATAAAAATATCAAAACGATCTTATTAATTTCCACAAAAATTATTTTAAGTTTTTATAACATTAAGCTTTTCAGAAATGATTTTTATTTCTGAAAAATCATTTATTTAATATTTTTAATCAATTTTTGTTAGTTTTAATCATAATTAAATCATAATAAATTCAATTTTTATTATTTTTGCACCAAAATTTTATACAATTTATTTTTATATATTTAGAACAGAAATATGATTTTTAAAATAATAATTCTTTAATTTTAGTATTTTTAAATATTAAAGTTAAATTTTGGCAAGTTGTAATAAATAGATTTAAAAATCTATTTTAAAGGAAATAATTTTATAAAAATTATTTTTGTACTTTAAACACATTATTGTGACCATCTCAAATTTAAATTCCATAAAAAGATTTTTAGTTATTTATTTACTAAATTTCTCTCTATTGGCGAATATTTTTAATATTAATCAAACGAGCAATTATCCCCAATTCGAAGCCCTAGAACTTATACATTGTAGACTCTATAGACTTAGAAATATTTATTACTTCATTTTAGGGCGATACTTGATACATTTGGTCAACACAATTATCCAAATTTCTCAACAGATATAACATTTTACCAAGGTGAGTTTTACATAGCCCCTTTTATTTATCACCATTTTTGGGGTGAAACATGTTATAACATTATCATTGCAATTCAATCATCAATGTGTCTATGTGTTTTCTATGTTGCATTATGTCTTGAGCATGATTAGAGTAAGCACCATTCTAGCATAATCATTAACATTGATCAGCCGACGGTAAACATTGATAGATCTATTGGACTGACAATCCCACCCGGATACGTGCCTCCTACAAAGGTTACGTGGGTGTTTGTTATCGTATAACATATTCAATTGGACCATGAGCGTATGGTATGTATCATATTATAACAGTCATCAGGGTTGATTATGCACTCGATTTATTTCTAGTATGTTCTCACATATGGACTAGATTGACATGACACATGAATTGCACAACTTTTAATTAAACTAAGTATGGAAATAATTGATTGCATGATTCGTGACATGTAAATGACGGGATTACGCGTATTATACACTACTAAACGCAATCAAAACATTCAAATTCAACTAATCACGCATTTAATTTTAAATCGAGTCAACATTTCCAATTATGCAATCTAGACCTAAGCACTATAAATTGAACCTATCCAAACCTTCACAACTCGCCACTCACTCTTTCTCAATCCCCAATTACTCTTAACATATCCTCTGTTCTTGAATTAATCGTGATTTTGACCTCGGCCCGTTGACCTATCAATCCAGTAGCAAAACGCATTGTAAGTGTGTTTATTGTTGTGGGTTTCATTAATCGGAGCTTTCACAACATTAACCCCATGATTAATTGGGTTAATGTTGTGTGATTCGTACGATTGCAAAATCTAGGGCTCAAGGGTTTGAAATTGGGGATAAACTTGATTTAGCTCTTTATATTTATTTTTAATCGAACAAGAATAATCACAACCACTGGTCTGGACCAAGTGGTTGTGACTGTTGCATCATTCCTAGGCCACCCGGGTTCGAGTCCCGGCAGTGGCATTCTTTTTGACATTTTTTTTCATTAATTCCTTTTAAAATCAACTAATTATATATAATTTTATAAATTCGTTTTTAATTATTAAAACCTTGTTATAAATTCTAAAAAAATTATTTTTAACAAATCTGATGTCAAAGTTTTATCTACAATTTTTATTTTTCTGAAATTTATTTATTTAATATATATAATAAATAAATCAAGTTTATTCCATTTTATTTATAAAAATCTATAAAAATATCAAAACGATCTTATTAATTTCCACAAAAATTATTTTAAGTTTTTATAACATTAAGCTTTTCAGAAATGATTTTTATTTCTGAAAAATCATTTATTTAATATTTTTAATCAATTTTTGTTAGTTTTAATCATAATTAAATCATAATAAATTCAATTTTTATTATTTTTGCACCAAAATTTTATACAATTTATTTTTATATATTTAGAACAGAAATATGATTTTTAAAATAATAATTCTTTAATTTTAGTATTTTTAAATATTAAAGTTAAATTTTGGCAAGTTGTAATAAATAGATTTAAAAATCTATTTTAAAGGAAATAATTTATAAAAATTATTTTTGTACTTTAAACACATTATTGTGACCATCTCAAATTTAAATTCCATAAAAAGATTTTTAGTTATTTATTTACTAAATTTCTCTCTATTGGCGAATATTTTTAATATTAATCAAACGAGCAATTATCCCCAATTCGAAGCCCTAGAACTTATACATTGTAGACTCTATAGACTTAGACATATTTATTACTTCATTTTAGGGCGATACTTGATACATTTGGTCAACACAATTATCCAAATTTCTCAACAGATATAACATTTTACCAAGGTGAGTTTTACATAGCCCCTTTTATTTATCACCATTTTTGGGGTGAAACATGTTATAACATTATCATTGCAATTCAATCATCAATGTGTCTATGTGTTTTCTATGTTGCATTATGTCTTGAGCATGATTAGAGTAAGCACCATTCTAGCATAATCATTAACATTGATCAGCCGACGGTAAACATTGATAGATCTATTGGACTGACAATCCCACCCGGATACGTGCCTCCTACAAAGGTTACGTGGGTGTTTGTTATCGTATAACATATTCAATTGGACCATGAGCGTATGGTATGTATCATATTATAACAGTCATCAGGGTTGATTATGCACTCGATTTATTTCTAGTATGTTCTCACATATGGACTAGATTGACATGACACATGAATTGCACAACATTTTTATTCAATCATCAAAAACCTATGTAATTCTCACCAACTTTTGTTGACCCAAAAACCTTTTCAACTTAACATGTTTCAGGTTCTATTTGCTTGAAGATTTGAATTGATGCTTGAAGATATGTGTATAGTTTTATTCAAATTTGATGTACAAATTCTAGAACTATTGTATGTAATTCATTTAAATCATTTATTGGAATCTATTATTCACCATGAGCTACTGAACAATCATCATTACGTGACATCCCGATGTTTCCGCCATCGGTTGGGGTGTTACAAACAAGAGTTAATTTCTCTCATTCTTACCACTATTTTGACGAACAAAACACCTTCAAAACTGATCGGAAACTTCACGAAATATTACAATTCACAGCAGTCAACATGATCTATCCTATCCACATGTAACTACACCTATTTAACACATAAATGTGTCCATTTCACATAACAAATCACAACTTTTCCCAAAACGGCAAATTATGGAGCTGTCACATCAATTGCATGAAAACTTTACCCAAAAAGGAAACTATTGAAGTAACATCATGTTCAGATCAATAAGCATGGATTTACATGTATTAACGAATCCCTAATCATACTATCATCATCATATTCATGAACAAACCCTAGATCTAACAAAAAAACCCAAAATGGGTGAAAATCCATCAAACATTGATTAATCAACTACACACCCATGAATCAAGTTCCAAATAAGTCCCATATCATTTATATATCATCTACACAATATTTCAGTAACACAAAGTAAAATTCTCAACATCATCAACACTTGAGTTTTCATAACAAAATCACTTGTTTAAGTATAGATTTAGTGTAGAAAGATGTTAGATAGGTTTTTATCTGTGAAAACATATCATTTTAATATCTGGACACTTAGGGTTTATCAAAAATACTATAAAATGGACTAAAAAGGGTTTAGATGATGAACACACCATGAATCTTCAGTTGATTTAGTAATAGAACATGTTTTAGCTTTAGGATCTGAAAAAAGGGCAAAAAACTCATTTCTACATGTTTAGGTTTGAGAGAGAGCACTTGGAGGCGAGTTAGGGTTGTGAAATGATGAAAATGAGGCAAAGTAGAATACATATACCATGTTTTTCATTCATGCCTTCGATGGCACGAATGGAAACCCAGAATTCCTATTCGATCCTTAGACTCACAATCTTATCATTTTAATATATGTTATCACACCAAATCACATAAACATGCATTCACAAGCTGTTAATCATTCATAGCACATATAATACTTGATAAGTTATCCGAATCATGTAATTTCACCAACAACGGGACTCAAGACTCGTGTGTATGTGTGGGTTTTCCCCAATGATTCCCTGAACCATTTAACCCTGGACAATACGTGTCACACCACGACAATGGCGGAAACACGTGGCGCGACGGTTCAAAGCATAAAGTCAAGGTCATTGCTAAACACAAGTAATTTTAAGAAAATGGGTCATTTATTATGACGTCAAATCTTGTTCAAATATTACACAAAAGTAAATTGTTTTTAAGATAATCATAGAGGTTTCTCATGTATATCCCAAATGCCTTGGGAAATAAAAGTGAAACCCCGCAAAAGTTTGACGCCGCATTGGAGGATTCCTTGACCCAGCTTGCCCGGTTCTCCTTCATCTAGTTACCTGAAAGATATGTTTAAAAGTTTCGTCAATATAAAATATATTGGTGAGTTCACAGGTTTTTAGTTTCCAAAACTTGATTACTTGGGAAATACCATGTTATGACAATATATAGGAGTTGCAAATTCCTATAACTCTACTTGAGACTATAATCAAACCAAGACGTATAAATAAATATGCCCCGCTCCAAGTCGTTACTCGGTTTCCCACGACTTAAGTTCAGAATATATGCACCCCAGGCATAACCTGATGCATAATCGACGCTATCGATTAGGGGTGGGCCTTGTCAGGCACCAATAGTACTATTCAATATTCCTCCGGTTTCATTTCCCTGAATAAATGATTATAGAGGCGAGGACTCAACCCCGAGTGGCGGTCACACCTCAAGTAATAAATCCGTCATACATTTTCCCTAACATATCTTTCCCCCGAAAAACGTAAAAATAGTTTAAAATGGGGCCGTGAAACTCACCTGAAACTCTGTCTGGATTACTAGGCGGATAGCAAAGATGGTCTCGCACCTACAAACGTCCTAGACGTATAAGTCACTATTCCTATAGTGCATGTGCCTTGGCAAGTTGTACACCCAACTCCCGACCACGAGTTATTCCAAATCCCGTTTAATTATGCGCGTATCCTAGGTTTCGTTGGCGTTACATTACCCTTTGTGTTACAAGTTATATATTATTCTTGTTAATATTTCCTTAACTTGTATTTTATTATCATCGGCTCGACGTCACTTAACATATAATTATTTTCCCATTTAAATAATTATACTTAAGATCGCATCGCTCGATATAATATATATTTCAACACTCGACCCGACTCACTTTGCCGCACATTTGTTTTCCCATTTAAACAAATATACTAAGATTTTGTCGTTCGATTGTATATTCTTAACGTCCGATTCAACTCACCATACCGTATAGTTATTTTCCCATTCAAATAAATATACTAGGATCTCGTTGGTACGGCATACACATATATATATCTTTGTCTTCTCGTCGCGGCTTTCCTTCCCACATATCTACTTTCCCATTAAGTAGATATACTAGAATTTTGCCGAGACGAGCGTACATATATATAAATGTGTAATTTTTCTTGTTAAGTATATACGTTTGCTTAACGTCTCATTTGTTTATGTCATGTGTTTTCTCCCACGAATAATTCCTCCAACACTTAGGAAAGTGTTTATTAGTTTTCACCCATAATGTATATATATTTTACTTCTTAAAATATATATTTTTCTTATCTTGCCGCAATGGCATTTTTCTCATGATTTGTCCGTGTACGGTTCGTTAACGCGTCTTAGTTCGATATCTTAACTCGATTAGTTAATTTTTCCAAGTTTTTCCCCAACATGTATTTTATAGAAATATTATCCATATTTCTTCCTCTTTTCACATGTTACTTGGATGGTTTAAAATACTTATGTATTTTTAACCCAACTTGTTAACTTAACTACAAAAATGTTCCCAACACTTTTATATTCCCATTTATATAAAAGTATTCATTTTTGTATAAGTTTCTCAAGTTTGTTTAATATTTTTATAAAATCTCTATTTTATAAAAATCCTTATGTTAAAACCCTCTATATTTTTATAACTTTCAAAAATACACTTTTATACAAAATACCCAAGTATATCTACTAGTATTTACCAAAATCATCCTTAGAATTTATTACTTACATTTTTGACACCAAACTTTCCATACTTGTATTTTTGGACTAATAGTTTCTAAAATATCCATTTTAGTCCTCTAACTTTCAAAGTTACAACTTTAGTCCCTTAACTTCCAAAAGTTGCATTTTTCCACTCTAACTTCCAAAGTTAACATTTTTCACTCAAAATAGTAGACTTTGAAGATTCAACTTTTTATTGGTAAGTTATTTTTTGTATCAAAACACTTTTGTTAGTCTTGTATTCCATATGGAAGACTACTTATATGTGTGTTTTATGTATTTGTCCATTTTAACAAAATATCATTCATCTAAGTAAGCTAACTTTAATTTTTCATCTTCTTTATTTATGAACTTCTAATATGTTCCACTACACATTATACCTTAGATGATCATAATAAGATGATTTAAAGTTACTTTTAACATATTCAAGTTCATTCCACACTTTTAACCAAAACATCATCCTACTTAGTTTTAAATGTAAACTTTATGCATTTCCAAGATTATTACATTATCATCATCAAATCCATGATTTATTTTCATATCTTTAATCATCCATTTTACACATGTAAAACCTATTAAAGATTATGTTCAAACCACCTTTTAAACCCTTCATGTACAACTTGCTTCTAAGAACACATACATGAATAATAATAATCAAAAACAAGGTTAAGAAGCTTACTACTAGCACAAGGCTAGGGAAGACAAAACCTTTGATTTTGAGAGGGGTTTAGTGTGTTCTTCCTTAATGGTTAAGCTCCAAGCTTGAAACACACAATAGGGGTTTGGATGATGGATTGTTTTAAGTGTTTTGGAGATGTAAAAACTTGTAAGAATGATGCGTGGGGGAGGTGGGAAGCTCACGGCCAAAAGAAAGAAAGAAAGGGAAGACTTTTGCTTTGATACTCCAATCTCTAACACATGTTATATAAAGCCTTATCACATGTAATCATGCTAAAGATTCAAGAAATCTTATGGAGGATTGAGTTGTGTACTTGGGATACTTTTGAAAGATATGATATGTGTGTGTGTGAAGGTTGCCGTGTATGTATGTATGTGTAGGTAAGATTGCTTGTAAATCTTGGTTAATCTTGGTAATCTATCATGATCTTTATACAAGACCCATCACCATGCATGCATACTAGTGTAATGATGGTTTGATTTGTGTCTTGGCTTATTAGGGCCTCTTGGCCGAAATTTTCATCAAGGGGGACAAGATTAGAGTTGCTTGTGTACTAATGTCTACTTACACATTTGTCTTACACCTTTTGGCTTTACATGTGCATGCTTTATAGGTTATTATTATTATTAACAAGACATGGATGTAACAAGGCCATTAGGCCGGCCCCCATGTGGGTTTAAGTGGGGTCCACAACTTCAAATATTTACCCATTGTTTGTTATGTTTAATCCCCCGTCGTTCGGGTGTCGTTCGGGTATTTTTCGGGTTTTAATCACGCGTTATCCGGACATTAAAAATACCTTTAATAACCCTTAAATATAGTCTAATTTAAGCGTTGATTGGTTATTTAGGCCTTTGCCGGGTGAAATTATGAGTTATACGCGTATCGGGTGCGGTACGCGCATTTTATTCGTTACCGGGAGATTTGTACAAGACGTTTTCATTTATGGTCTTGGAGTTCCAAAACTCATTATATTTTATGAAACTACTCTTTATTTTATATCCTGGGTGTCCGGGATCCTTTTCGTTTATTTAATTATTACCGGGTAATTGCCAACGTCCATACCGGATAGCTTATTCGCACATGATCCAATCATGCTTTACCATTAAACGTATGCATTCCTATGCACTATTTGGAAATTGCTATCTCCTAGGGCCTTGATAATTAAATCATACATAATTGCATTTAATTACGTTAATCATATATTAATTAATTTGTACGGAATTACCTTATTTTTGCCGGTTGTTACAATACGTAAGTGTAAACCAACTCCCGATGATTCGTTAAACCATCAAATAAACTCAAATAAACTAGTTAAGTTCATTAAGTAAATATTTTGCTAAGGTAGACTTATAAGTTTGACCAAACTTACTAATGTGACATCCGTAAAAAAGCGGTGTGTTTCCGTATGTAATTAGTATATGTAATTAACGGTAAGTAAGGGCAATTCTAAATTAATTGTATTAGTTTAGCCTTTAGAGAATAGAGAATTCCCCATAGGGTGCATAGGAATGCATTTGTTTAATTGAAGGAACGACAAAATCACGTGCAAATAAACTTGTTCGAAACGGACGTTGGTGATTACCTGGTAACAATTAATTAACCAAAAACGATCCCGAACACCCGGGATATGAAAAAAAGGCTATCTCCATGAAATATTATGTGTTTTCGAACTCCAAAACCATAATTGGAAACTCCAAACCAAAATCTCCCGGTAACGAATAAAGTTCGCGTATCGCACTCCATACGCGCAAAACGTATAAATTCACCCAAATAAAACCTAAATAACTTACCAATACCTAAACTAGTTCATCTTTAAGGGTAATTGGGAGTAAATTATATGTCCAAAATAACTTGTAATAAACACGCAATAAAAACCCGAAAACCCTAACCGAACTAGTTGAAACATAACAATACATTATGAGATATTTTGGAAAAGTGTTTGGGCCCCACCAAGGCCTATGTAGGCCGGCCACCACCACCACTTTAGTCACCCTAAAAACATCTTCTAACCATGCCTAAATGACGATGTTCTGCATGCTTAATGTGTTGTCAAATCCTAGTACATGTGTGTGTTTATTATATACAAGTTCTTACCATAATATATTCACACAAAAAAATCCTCTTCCTCCCCCTCATTAACACTCACGAAAACAACCATATCTCCATAATCTACCTATAGTTTTTCATCAAACACTCACAAATTCACTTCATTTCCATCCCTAAATCAAGTGTGTTTGGAAGCTTGGAGCATAACCCTTGGAAGAAAACACATAACCATCCAAATCAACAGTTTTTGTCTTCCCTAGCCTTGTGCTAGTAGTAAGCTTCTTGATCTTGTCTTTTAACTCTTGAATGTTAATGTTTTAAAAGCAAGTTATACATGGGGTGTTGATGCACTATTATGTGGACGTCACTGTCGAATAGACTAGGGTTGAGTCTTTGTATTGTATTACATGAGATTGTGGTGATCCATAAGGGCATTTTATGGATCTGATGCATTTGTGAATATAGACCAAAACCTAAGTCCATATTCGACCATTCGAAAGGGTCGAATGTGGAAAAGTTCCACATTCGACCTCCTTATATGGGCGAAGGTGGATTATGATTTTGGACTATAAATAGCAATCTCATGTTTGGTTTTCATTTGTAGATTTGAGTTTATGCTTTGAATGCTCTCAAGGGGGAGGTCATGCTCGACCTCCCCCGGCCCCGAGATAGATGTTTATCCTACTGATGACAGTGTCTGTAACCGTTTCTGAATTAAAACGAATCTGTGATGACTTTGTTATCGTATGTTTCTGTCTCGAATCTCCCGTCTGAAACCGAGTTGTTTTCGCTTAATCGATCCATGAATTCGGTTTCTAGATCGGATTCTCAACTGGTATCAGAGCCGTGGTACCGATTTAAACGATCTAACAGTCGTTTGAAACAATCACAGCTCGTTTTCCTGTTTTCAGACGTTAAAATCATTTTGAATGAAAGGTTGAAACCCTAGAAACCCTAGATTCTTAATTGAACCCGAAATCATGTGATTTCTCCATGTTTTTGTGAATTCGAGGGTTAGGTTTTCATTTCCGCACCTTTCTGAACAAGTTTCATCATCAAATTCGAAGAATTAGAGTGATTATGGATTGATTCGAAGAAAATATTGAACAAGAACACGTCTTTTCTGCACATTCGCACCTTTCAGAAAAACGGGAGGGCGAATGTGGAATTCTACTGGGCGAACGTAGGATTTGATGGACGAACGTGGAGTGTAAATGGACGAATGTAGAACTTTTAGGGCGAAAGTGAGAATTTTCTACATTCGTACCTTATTACTGGGCGAATATGGAATCTCAGTTGACTTTATCATGCATATTCTACATTCGGGTCCCTATTTTGGGCGAAAGTGAAGTTACCAAGGGCGAATGTAGAATTTAGGGCGAATGGTAATTTTTGAAGATTTTTGGGAGAATGGTGATGATGTCTACATAAATTGTTGAAGAAATGATGATGATGATGAAACGTTTTATTGTGGGGTAGTCATGAGAATCAACAGTATGATAATCAGATTCAAATGACTATTATGGGCCAGAAAATAGACAGATTTTATTCCGCATGATGAGAACAGTCAACCCAGTTCCCGTGTGTTTGAAGGAACTTGTTCTAAAGAGTTGTTATGAAGAAGGAAATCAAGTTTGAGATTTCAATGTTCTGAAAGTAATGAGGTATCCTAGTAGGAGTCATGTGGCACGTAGGTTCAACAAAAGTTTCAAGATCACAGTCCTGAAGAATTTCAAGAGCTATTAGTAGATATTGTTGGCCCCACCGAAAACTTCAGTTTCTGAAGCATTTCAAGTCCTCAATAAGTATTGGTAGTTCCCGCGGAAAACTTCTGATTACTTGATCCACTCGTCTACGGCTAGTATTCTGTCGAACAGATGAAGTTACTCAAGAACATTTAAAGAGAAGAATGTGTTAATGCAATCACAGTCAGCACAGATGAAGAATTTCATAGAAGTACATGTGTCCGAGTTGATTGTTTTGTACATAGTCACATTTGAGATGTTTAATAGGGTACTGACAGTTAGACTTCTCCAGTTGGTGTGAAGGGTGATGCAAAGGTTAAGTGCAGATATGAGATGTGAATTAGTGGTAGTACCTACGTGTTACGTTGAATATCTGATCGGTCAGTATGGAATCCTTCTAGCAGGGGTCTTATCAGGTTAGTTGGATTGCGCGTGATGTACTTGGTCAAGATGACATTCCTGGGTACTGATGCTACGAGACTGCAGTGCATTACATTGTCAACTTCATATTGGCGTAACTAGGTGATCTGGTTGTAATTCAGCTGAGCGTGCCGGTTGATTTCGCAAATGATATACGTGGTCTAGCTGACTTCCTGCGTATTGATGCTGAAGGTCCGTAGTGCATTACTTGGTCGGTTCACGAAGGATATTGTATTTCTAACTCAATGCAATAGTGCATGTATTGAGGGGGAGACCTGTGATTTTGTCTGTTGATGTGCCAGAGATTTATGGATTCGCTAGCAACGTCCAAGGGGGAGATTGTTGATGCACTATTATGTGGACGTCACTGTCGAATAGATTAGGGTTGAGTCTTTGTATTGTATTACATGAGATTGTGGTGATCCATAAGGGCATTTTATGGATCTGATGCATTTGTGAATATAGACCAAAACCTAAGTCCATATTCGACCATTCGAAAGGGTCGAATGTGGAAAAGTTCCACATTCGACCTCCTTAAATGGGCGAAGGTGGATTATGATTTTGGACTAAAAATAGCAATCTCATGTTTTGTTTTCATTTGTAGATTTGAGTTTATGCTTTGAATGCTCTCAAGGGGGAGGTCATGCTCGACCTCCCCCGATCCCGAGATAGATGTTTATCCTACTGATGACAGTGTCTGTAACCGTTTCTGAATTAATACGAATCTGTGATGACTTTGTTATCGTATGTTTCTGTCTCGTCTCGAATATCCCGTCTGAAACCGAGTTGTTTTCGCTTAATCGATCCATGAATTCGGTTTCTAGATCGGATTCTCATGGGGTAGGGTTATGGATGCTAACATAATCAAACATATGTTGATATAAAACTAAAATGGGTGTTTAAAAAGATTGTTAGGGCCGTGAGTTTATTAGGATAGTTGTTATTGTTTTTGTAAGTTAAAAAGATAAACATAATCTAAAGTGTGTTAAAGATCTAAACATAATATGTAACATGTGTTTTGAACATGAAATGTCATATATTTTTACAAGTTCATCATGGAGCTATAAAAATGATTCTATGGCCGTGAGATTTTATAGAAAAATGTTAGTGGTCTTGTAGTTTAAAAAGTTCACAAAAAAACTATGTTTGAAGATGTTTTGAATGGTTTTTATGAAAATAGCTAGAACACACTTAAAAGTGACTTTAATCTTCTTAAAATAACAATCCAAAACATAATATCATGAGAGATAATTGAAATGTTACAAGATGTAGAAGTTCCATATTCAAAGTTACTAACTTTGGAACATCAAAAGTGGACATGTTGGACTAAAACTACCAAATACACTTATTATCATCCTTAATAATAACATCATGGACTATTAAAAGTGTTTAAAAGTGTTGAAACACTAAAACAAACCATGATGAAAAAGATGACAAAACTAAGTTACTAGTTAGTATGAAAATTATCATTCTTGAAAGAATAAGGATAAAGATATAACATTTAAAAGATCAGGATGTTAATTTATAACTTTAAAAGTTAGGGGGTGCAAAATATTATTTTGGGAACTTGTGGCTAAAAATGTGATTTTTATAAAGATTAAGTGTTATAAATAGAAAGTTATAACTTTCCCAAGTTGTTAATGAAAATGTCTTCAAGACTTTTACAAAAGTTGTAATTTCATACAAAATGTTATTTTTATAAAATAGGATTTTATAAAAATATAAATTACCAAACTTGTTGGAAATATATAAAAATGAGGGGTTTTTTTATAATAAATTTGTAGTTTAAAAGACTTGGTAAAAATTGTATAAAAATGAACACTTTTATATCTATGGGAATATAAAAATGTAGGAGTGTTTTTGGTGTTAAAAATAGCCAAGTCTTGGGGTATGAAAACACAAAAGTTATTTTCTAAATTCCAAGTTAAATATGTTGTTGGGAATTTAAGAAAAATAACCAAATATATATTTTGAATGTAGGAAAAATAATACGAAGACAAGTAATTATTCCTATAAAATATATATATGACTAACTTGTGTAATTTGGGACGCGATAATGTATAAATACAAATAATTGAATGTTGACGTATTTATATTACGACGTGTTAACAGACAAGATGTGAAATGGACGGATAAGTATATATTGTATAACTTCCTACAAGATACGTATATATGTTATCTCGTCAAATGTGGACATGAAAATATATTTTTTGGACTAAAATATATAAGATTTCTTGTGGGTGAAAAATGTGTAACACTTTCCTAAGTGTTGGAAAATATTCGTGGGAGAATTAATGGTAAATAATCTATAATGATTACACGTTTAAAACTAGCTAAGTATGCAAACTTAACAAAGTAAAATATGTTATCGAATCGGCAAGATCCTAGTATATTTATTTAATGGGCAAATAAATATATGGCAAAGAGAGTCGAGTCGAGTGTTGTAGATGAAATATCGATCGACAAGATCCTAGTATAATTATTTAATGGGAAAATAATTATACGGTAAAGTGAGTCGAGTCGAGGATAATGTATTGTGAGTTAATTAATACGGAGATATAAGTGTAACTTATAACAAGGGTAATCCATCACCAACAGTCCTAGGGCATGTATTTAATTAAACGGGGAATTGTGTCTAATAATAGTGATGGGGTTTGTGCGTACAACTTGCCGGATAACACACACTATAGACTTAGTGACTTATACGCACGAGGACGTTCGTAGGTGCTTGACCTTGGAATTGCTATTCTCTGCTAGGTGGTTGCACGCTGTACTTCAGGTGAGTTTCACGACCCCTTTTTACTGTTTTGTTTTCGGGAAAAGATATGTTTGTCAAATGTTGTTACATGCCAAAATGTTTTTAAATGTTAAAATGTGATAAGTTACATGATGAGTACTTGGGTTTTGTTGTTTATACACCACTCGGGGTGAGTCCTCGCTACTGTAACCATTTACTCGTATGTTGTGTGTGTGTGTGTGTGTTGAAATTGAGAACTGAAGGAATATTTGGATAGTACTATTGGTGTCTGACCAGGATCACCCCTAATCGATAGCGTCGATTATGCAACTGTGTATGCTAGGGGTGCACGTATTCTAACCTAAGTTGTTATTTTCCAAGAAAGAACTTCTGCTCGCGGGGCATTATTATTAGTCTTGGTTTGGTTATGGACTCAAGGGAATGCTTGTCATCGTAGTTTTGTAGGAGCTAGCTACTCCTTACAAAGGCCAATAATTGTGTTTGTTCCGCACATGTTGTTGCTAAAATGTTTTTGTTATGGAACTAAAACCTGTTAACTCACCAATATTTTATGTATTGACGTCTTTTTAAATATATCTTTCAGGTAACTAAGTGTTGAATAGTTATGAGGCTAGTGCGGCAGAATATGAGATGTCGGATACTTGTCAGGGTTTCATCAATATTTTCCATTGGGCTGGGACTTAGATGGAAAAAACCCGTGTATGAAACTTGTTGTTTGTGGTTTTGTAAAATGTTGTAACAAGGTACTCATTTTCGACATCTTAATAAAATAACCTTTTCTAATTAAATATGGTTTGTGTTAATATTGACTTGATATGCTTTCAAGCGTTGCGCCACGTGTTTTCGCCATTGGCGTGGTGTGACAGAAGTGGTATCAGAGCCAAGGTTATAGAGAACTAGCATTTTTTTTAAAAATCTAGACTATAACCAGTTTCGGCTCGAAAGCAAAGTTTTTAAAACTAGAACACAACAAAATATTTGTAGAAAAGAAAGAAATTTGTACATGGGATGTACAAGGGGAAATTCCGACCGACTAGACATGTGTGTCAATAGATGAAGTATTAGAAAATATGAATAGGAATGTTTATGTACGTAGTAGGGATATTTTGCCAGTAAGGATGTCGTGTCACGCTTTACCTTAGTCCACATTCTTGCATCAATCACCGGTACCAGCAAGTGAGAAGGACGTTGTGGTCTACGATGAACTCACTCGCTTACCTGTAGACGGGATGATCAGTAGGAATAATCTCTATCGCGCTAAAGGATGTCGCTGTGTGGTTTACGATGTGGAGGAGAAACTAGACTAAATCATTTATTGTGAGAATCCTATCTTTTTGGATTAGAGAACTCGAAACTAGCGGGCACGGAGTTTACCTAGCAATGCAGATTATCATTACGGGTGCACACATAATAATAATTTGGGGTGCACGGTAACCTTGGTGGGTGCTAGGGCCGGGGTTGGTGATCACTCCTTGTCTTGTTAGTTCTTGCTCTCTAGGTTCAGACTTAACTTTTGATTGGCCAATGGTTTAAAAGGGAGGTCTTGTCGATATCCCTTGATTTCGATCCTAGCAAACCTAATGAGCTTTCTTCAACGGTTCCTCTAAGGTTCGAACACCGAAGAGCTCGAACGTCCAACTATATGATCAATTTGACGTAAACCCTCGCATCAGATAGGGACAGGAGACGAAAACTTCCCTATATAAGAGCGGAATGCTTTCCCCTCAAGGTTACCCCAAAGGAGCGGACGTACAAGGATGAACTGCCTACAGAAGAGATGAATGTCTGGTACGATACGTGGAATGCTAAACCTAGAACCCAGTGAAGACCTAGGGTGCGTCCCTGCAAAACCAGTGTGTTTTGAGCATGGGACTCTGTGTGGATCAGTTATGAGACTTGTGGCCCGAGAGCTGCTGTGTTGTTATTGTGAATAAGTCATTCTTGATCTAACACATGCCCAAGTTGTCTTCGAGGGTCTGGTGTTTCTTCTCCTATTGGAGGACAAAATCAAAGTTGCTGAGTTAGGAGGCTTGATCATTCTTATCTAGAAGGCTTGGTAGCCCTTGTCTAAATCGACAATGTTGGCATGTAGTTATGGACTGATTGTAAAATCATCCGACCATATCGCAGCTTTGTGAGTCATAGGGTTCTGCTAATTTTCGATGATGTCCAAAAATTCGGCCACTGATCACGACCGAGGCAGCGTTTGCCAGTGTTATATTGATGGCGTGTAGTGAAAAAGCAAGCCCCAGCCTGCGTTTGGCTATGGACTCACTCGGAAGTGCATACGATTACTGCATGGGAAGCCACTGCTCGATGTATTGAGTGTTCATGTGTGGTTCAACGCCCCTTATGATAGCGCTGGATCGTATTCTGAAAGATAATTTGGGGTAGACTTATCAGTTGATGCTTATGTCATACTACCTTCTTGAGGTGCAAAGGTCATCTTAAGACTCCTCTACCTGCCTCCACCTGTTTGTTTGTTTTTTCGGGGAATTATTGGTAGTATCGCTTCAGTGGGTGGACGCCTAAGTATGTTCGATGCGTGTGTTGTGTCTGAATCTGTCATAAATCATGGGGAGTAGAACCACACTTCGAGAGCCGTAATCGTGAAGTGTGTGTTCCGTAATTGTCAAATGTCGCAAGACGCCTTCTGTTGACATTGAAATCCCCTCAAAGCTCAAATGACTGACCCTTGGGAGTGGTCAAGTGATTTGGATAAATTGAATTTTTTCATTGATTGACTATTCCATTACTCATATTGTGATGTTGAATGTTAGCCACCCTCATCGCGGTGATGGGACTAGTTATCTATTTAGTATTTAGCAAAAACTGATGAAAAGTATTGTTCAACAGTCACTATAGATCTTGAGACGTTGCGTTCCCTCGTCTCGGTGGTTTGTAAATGGAGGTTGCGGGACCCATTCGTTATGGACAACGTGACCTGTCTAATATCTTGTCATATTTCGGTACTCTCACCGCGTGGCCTAACAGGAAGGAAGTCCATCGACCTCGCTTAGATGATAGAAAGGCATTACATCAGATGACTGTCGATGCTTGTGCCATGAAAACATGGAATAGGACCCTAGTGAGAAGGACAACTCAACTGATTTGTTAGAGTCGGTGTCATTTCCTTTTCATTGTGGTGTCTCAGTAAATCATGATCCTTCTACCTCTACTTATCGTTACTCTCGAGTGACCACTATCTTTGATATTGGGAAAGATGTTGGTTGGTTTCTAGCTCCTATGAATCTTATTTTCCACACATCTAATAACTACGATAAGTCTAAGGCTCCCGCCGAGCCTGTTGTTGTTGCTGCTGCTACTGTTCTAGAGCTCAAGCGAATCCTGTGGTCGTTAATAGCTCTTGTATGCGTGTTGATGTTGTTCTTGTGGCTTTTGTCGACCTTAATGCTATTGTTGTGGTTTTTGAGGCTCCAGCTGAGGTTACTGTAATTGACATAGATGTCTTTATGACCCTTGCCAAGCCCCTATAACCATGTATGTGTCTCTGTGGAGCTCGTTGTTGTTAATTCCATTTTCTTAGAGGCTTTCTCTAAACCCAACGTTATTATCCCTTGGGCTGCCAAGCATAGTATTAGCGACGGTTATCAGGCTTGGGTAGAGTCTGTCGATGCTGCTGTCGCCATCATTCGAGTGACTTATATCGAGCCCGCGATTGTTCTCTCTAAGAACAATATTGGCTTGAAAAGTCAGTTAAATTATGTTGAACTTGTCATTCCCAATTATGTTATGATAACGGATGCGCCGGATGATCCAACAGTTCCTACCAGTGAGCCTATGGAGGATAGGTTTGATGCCGAAGGTACGGATGCGAATTCCACCCCCACAAGTGAGCTGAGATGCACCGGGATGGATGCTCACCATAACGGAGCTTTTTGTTGTTTTGGACTGTGGATTTTCCATGTTGTGCTTCATCCTGTCATTGCGTATTCATGTTATTGTGTTACCCCTAGCAATTGTGCATGCTTGTAGTTGTGCTATCTTGCCGATTGCGTACCCATGTGGTTGCATTGCGTTGTTGATGATGCATGCCTATTGATATTCTGCTCCTGTATTTGTGATGCCCTGTTGCCGTGTTTCCCCTGTTGTCATGTTGTCTCTGTGTGATTCTACCTCGTTGTGATGTCCCTCCGTTGTCACGTTGTTCTTGTGGCGATGTTTCCTTGCGTTGGGCTGTTTCTGTTGTGGTGTAGCCATATTGTCAAGTTCCTCTATTGTCGTGCGGTTCCTGTTGCGGTGTTACCTCGTTGACATGCTTCTCTGTTGTCGTGTCATGCTGATGCTTATAGAGATACCAGTGTGGACCCACCAATAGCGTGTGCATTGGTGGAGTCCTTGGTACAAGACTACAGAAATTTTATGAAACGTTAAATCCTGAAAGGCATATAGATATGTCTACTCGGTAAGGGTGTTACCCTACCGCTCAGAGATGGTCGATCAGCTTAGCCTTTCTACTATTGTTGTTATTCTTTTATGATGGTAGGTTCATCTAGTCTTAACGTTGTTGCGTATGTTCTTGGAATAGTGGAACCATTTTGACTTTGGGACGATACCGGTGTTCCTAAATGTTCTCTTGTAGGCTTGCTTGCGCTAGGGCACAATTTCTTGTCCTTGACGAATACTATTGGAGACATCATAATAAGGAATTTTGTAAAGTCCGCGCGTGTTAGTGCCTGACTACTCAAGATGAGCCTGGAAGCTTACTCAGTACACCATTAGGTGTGCACCTTGAGTCAACTACATCCGGATTTTTTCTTGTCATATTACCTAGAACGTCGTTTGTTTTAAGTAACGACTTTGGTGCATGGAGTCGTTAAGCCCCAAAGGTTAAATCTATGTCAACTACGTTCATCTATGGCTTGATTTCACATATTACCCCGAATGATCCTGGAAGGATGGAACCCTCGGCGAATTGAGAGTTCCGGTTCCAGGACTCCTTCTATACAGGTCTCCGCATAGGATATGATAGACAAATTCGAGGATAGGCAGCCTCTGATGTTCGGATGTGACTTACGAGGTCGTTGATGCCGAGAGGGAAGAGGGTGTCCGCGTGGCACATATAACAGGACTAGGATTAGATACCCATTTTTGGGTAGCCACTGGTGTTCCGTATATCTGCTTTGGCGAAGAGTAATGTGACGAGATGTTGTTGAAACCTCATCCCATACTGTTGTGGGAACCATTCGTGATGGTTCATATACCTCGTTCCCGTGTTAACTAATGTGTTGAGGTGATGTGAGCCTCCAGTCATTGTGTTTGAGTCGGCTTGTAATTCCCGAGTATTATGGAACTATTCGACCCGTGTGTCGGATATAAAACATTTGCTGTTTGGGGAACTGAGTGGTTAAAGTGACGCAAAAGCTTTTGACCTCCGTTAGTCCACACTAGGCGCCCTAGTACCATTAACCATAATTGCTCTGGTGAAAGGTTGTAAATCATTACATAGGGGATTCCAGTCCGTGTGAGGATACTAGAATGTCGTCCGCTACTATAAGCTACCTTGAGTGCCCTCGAGAAGGCTGACTGTTCTGTGAACCTGAAAGATCACCCGTCCAGTGAGACTCGAATGAGCGAATCTGATTATCGTGCTGCCTGTGGCATCATGTGGCTATGATGTGACACAGGTAATGGTTGATCGTTGTTTGGAATCCTCTCATTCCCCACTCGCTTGTAGCTCCGAGATGAGGCATATAAATGGCCACCTGTACTCTTGGAGAGTTGTGGCTAGACACTGGTTTGCCAACTTCTATAGTATCGGATTGTAGTAGTCATTCTACCTCAGGGTTCGCCAAACCCTTAACGCAATCTTGGGATACTCGATTTGATATAAGTATGGCTTGTCATTCTCAAACGAATGAATTGAAATGTTTGTGGCACATCGAATTCATGTGCTTCATCGCTTGAATTTGCTATGTGATAGGAATTATCACCCAGCGTTCGGGGTGTACTGCTCAACGCCTTTTGAGGGCGTACATGTACGTCTCTAGTACATTGAATGATAAATGGAGATGGACACATAATCTGGCTTGAGTCGTTCGAGAGTTGACCAATAAATCAGGTAGATCTAAGGCTGCTTAAATGAGTTGCGAACCTATTCAGAAGTTGTATAAACAAGGCGTTGTCCTTAGGAACATCGAATTAGTAGTAGGTCTTCGCTGAGAGTTATATTCTGAGAGGGCGTTCTTGAGCATGGAAATTGTAACAGACCAAATTCTTGATACTCCAATGACACGGAGATATCGGTCAGAATTGGTCTTGTGATGAATAAGCTCGAGCTATCGCAAGAGCTTAATGTGACTCTTAATGAATCCCGCACGTCAAGTCTGGGGAAGTGTTGTCAATTCCTCAACTGATTGAATCCGGGATCGATGCTAAGCTTTACTAATTCGAAAAATTGAGAGAGGTGATGGATTGACAATTCCAAGAAGCTTAGTTGTAGCTAGATCATGACATCGTGTTTATAAAACACTCAGGGTGAATCTGAGTTCACTTAGGAAAGAAGAGATCGCGTGAAGCGTAAACATTCCACCCTGTTCAAGGATGATAACGTAACAGATGACTTGAATTGAATTACGGGACGGAATTCGCTTAACGGGGGGAGAATGTGACATCCGACAAAAATCAGTGTGTTTCCGTACGTAATTTGTATATATAATTAAAGGTAATTAAGTGCAATTCTAAATTAATTGTATTAATTTAGCCTTTTGAGAATAGAAAATTCCCCATAGGGTGCATAGGAATGCGTTTGTTTAATTGAAGGCACAGCAAAATCGCGTGCAAATAAACTTGTCCGAAACGGACATTGCTGATTTCCCGGTAACAATTAATTAACCAAAAAACGACCTGAACACCCGGGATATGAAAAAAGGCTATTTCCATGAAATATTATGTGTTTTGGAACTCCAAAACCATAATCGGAAACTCCAAACAAAAATATCCTGGTAACGAATAAAGTTCGCGTATCGCACCCGATACGCGCAAAACATATAAATTCACCCAAATAAAACCTAAATAACTTACCAATGCCTAACCTAGTCCATCAATAATGGTAATTGGGAGTCAATTATATGTCCGAAATAACACGTAATAAACACGCAATAAAACACTTAAAAACCCTAACCGAACTACTTGAAACATAACAATACATTATGAGATATTTTGGAAAAGTATGTGGGCCCCACCAAGGCCTATGTAGGCCGGCCACCACCACCACTTTAGCCACCCTAAGAACATCTTCTAACCATTCCTAAATGATGATGTTTGGCATGCTTAATGTGTTATCAAATCCAAGTACATGTGTGTGTTTATTATATACAAGTTCTTACCATAATAACTTCACACACAAAAAAAAATCTTCTTGCTCCCCCTCATTAAAACTTATGGCCACCACCATATCTCCATAATCCACCTTTTGTTTGGAAGCTTGGAGCATAACCTGTAACACCCCGCAATTTTAGGTTAACACTTTAACTAAACTCTAGATAACTTATACATATATTTGTAGCATTTTACTTAACTAGAGTTAGTTAAGTGAGTCACACGATACACGGTTATAGGTGAACAACTACATATACGAGTCTTGAACCCTGAACATTGGTGAAACAATAAACAAATAATTGTAGAATAACTCGTTTGATATTATTTGCAATTATGTCCTTATGTGAATTTATTTATGAACTTATGTGACGTTACATGTTATTATGCGAAAACATAGTACCGAGCTTGTAACCAACACTTGACAGATTGAGGATTATATATAAGTTATAAAATATTTGGGTTAAATATTTTATAGATTAACTATTATTATTATTATTATTATTATTATTATATAAAATAGAAAAAAAATATATAAGTTTTGTCAACCTTGCGTTGACCAAGTCAACATCTCCAAAGAAGAATAAATGCAAACAATGAGATTTGGTGGAAACAAAAAAAAATGACAATAATGAAAAGTTGGAACTGCTTTGCGTGGGAAGCAAGTAGTGTCTCGGCCCAATAGCTTAAAAAAAAAAAAAAAAAAAAAAAACTCATATCGCTAGAATATTATAAAATCTAGTTTGATCAGTTTTTATTATTATTAACTTACCCTAATCAGGCCCCTACAACAATATTACGAAAACAATACTCAAAACTACGGCCATTAGCATAATCATAAGGATTTTGAAGCTTGGGAAGGTATAGGGTCAATTGTTTGAAGTGCTTGAGGTATAACAACAATCTTTTATGTTTTTAATCTATTTAATTATGTTTTAAAAACACCAAAACTTGTTTGTCCAGATCTGATGTGAACTAATAAATATTAAAACATGATTTTTATAAAGGTTTAACATGGATAAACAATGTGTAATTGTGTTATTATGTGATATATGTTATGTTATTGCATGGTTTTGATTTATAAACATGTAGGGTTTAGAAATAATATTATTTGTGATAAAAACTTGCATGTTGGGACTGTTAGGTTGTATGATCATGATGTGTTACATGTTTATGGTAATACTTAGGCGTTAGGGATGAGTTCTTAACATAGCTGAAAACGGACAGATTGCATGCTTTGACTTGTAGGCTCTGTAACGTGGCTTTAAACTATCTGTTTTAATTGGTTATTGATTTTAGCATGTCGTACATGGTCTTAGCTTTCTGGAATGGGTAAGATCATGCGATTTGGTGTTCGTTTGATATGTTTTTGGAATTTTAATGGAATATTGGTCAATGCTGATTTTCGGATTAAAAACTTAAGTTAACTTTAATCAACTGTAACTCGAGTTATATGAAGATTTAGGTTATGAAATTTGGACAGCAGGTCAATATTGGAAAAACTCGGCTTTTCCAAGTGGATTCATCCCGTTTGGATGAATACACAATTTTTGGGAATTTATCTACCAAACTGACCTGTTAGGAAGGTTTTCTGAACATAGATGTATTAGACGAATTTTAATTATTTTTGTGTTTGGATTTAAGACAAAACAAAAATAGGTATTGTTAAGTGAATCCCAAAGAAAATTCAGTAAAAATTTGGGAGGGTAAATCATTGGTTTGCTATTTTAAATAAATTCGTTTTGATGGCGCACAATCTGTCCTGAAAACACAGATTGTGTATTATGTGCTTATGTGATTAATTGAGGTCTTAGGTGGTATGGAATTGACATGTAACTGACGTACACTTGTCTGAGACACATACGGAATGTAGAAACTATTTGTAACCAACGTATTCACCAACGGGTCCGTAGGATTTACTATTGCATGTAGAATCGCTAGGCGTCGCATACACACTTTTGAACATTTAAAACGCCTTGGACAAACGAGTTATATGGTGTAATGATATTACGCCTATACTCACTTAATGACACTGTTATTAGGGTGTCGGTAGCATATATTACATGCTGTTCGGATTCTTTGCTTGCACGTTAAGGTGAGTTTACGGCCCCTCTTTTAAACTGGTTTCATATTTTCGGGGGAGAAAACATGTGTTAAAACGATTATTTGGTAACTACTGTCATACTATGGGTTTCTATTGTGTACTACACGATCTTTGGAAGTCCCGGGGGGAACCATGAATGTGCGGGTTTGCACAACGGGGAAATGTGAATAGCGCTATTGGGAGTGACCAACCCCACTCGTCGGCTTGGAGGGCCGGGCGAGTGCATATTGTCTCAAACAGGAACAACAGGAACAACTGGTTTACTTTTCGGGCACAACAACTGGTATGCGTGTTAGTAATGGTTTTCCAATCGTGGTAGTAACAAAACATACGCCTAGCTAGCGTACACTGGTTTTCGATTTGTTATAGTATGGACAGGTGGACTTGGTACTTGGATACAAAACCTGTAAACTCACCAGCATTTTTGTGCTGACGTAAACTTTTACATGTTTTCTCAGGTCGCTAAGGTAGCACAATGGAAATAGGGCGCACGCGTCTGCACGGCGCCTAGTTAGAGTCGCATGGTTTTTATATGTTGAACAATTGGTTTACTTTTGAGATACTGTTTTGAATAAGCTTCCGCTGTAAACGGGAATTTTAAACTATGTTTTGAAATTGCATTATATTCATTTAGACTTGTTTATTGTGATCGTTGGTTTGGATCCTGGTTTGTCATGCGCCTCGCGGTAAAACTCCGCAAGTGGATTTTGAGGGTGTGACAGATTGGTATCAGAGCCAATGGTTATAGTGAACTAGGACTGCATGTAGAGTCTAGTCTATAGCCGAGTCGCACACACTAGACGATCACATGGTACTAAACATTATGGTGATTTACGTATGGTCTTGTCGGGGTGTCTCTAAATCATTTGGTCTTTCTACGTTACATCATCCGTTCTATCTTAGGTCGGGTTACGTACTTTCTAGGCGGTGTAGTATATTGGAGTGAATCGTGTACTCTTGAGATTTGTCCAAGGCTCGGACATCTCCCTTTCCTACTCTAATAGAAACACTTGCCATAAACTACCGTAGTATTACGGTGTATAGCTAAGAGTCTATGTTCGGTGATTTGAACTTTGAACTAGGAGAACACTTGGAGGACCATGTAGAGCGGTTTATCATTTTGGGTGCACACAAAATCATAAACCGAAATGCATGGAAGCCCTGGTGAGCTCTGGGTTTGAAGGGATAGTCCTGGATTGGATCTAGCTTTGATCTTGTGAACATTAGTGGTTATCTTTATCTGCGAAACTAAATTTTCTCGCTCTTTCTGCCAGAATCATGTCTGGAGTACGAGGAGGACGTGGAGGTGGTCGCAATGGTGGACGTGGTGGTGGTCGCGGTGGTGCTGGTGGTCGTGGAGGTATTAACCTATCGCAGGATGATCTAAACAACTTGCTCCAAGCTGCCTTTCAGTTAGGGCACAACGGTGGTGGTAAGTTGATTTATCCATTTTCCTTGCCTCATTGGTGAACCTTGTTTACATTCTTCGTGGTTTCTCATGCGTTTCATTTCAGGTGGTCCTGTTAACCTACCCCCACCCATGTGTACCTACAAGATGTTTCGGGACTGTAAGCCCCAGGAGTTCTCTGGCACTGAGGGTGCGGTGAGCTTACTCAGGTGGTTGGAAAAAGTGGAGTCAGTGTTTCTGATGTGTAACTGTCTCCCAGAAGATCGGGTTAAGTATGCTGCTGCGTTATTCCAGGATGTTGCTCTGACCTGGTGGAATAACATCACCCAGAATATGGGTATTGGGGAGGCGTATGCTATGCCTTGGGAGAATTTTGTGCAGCTGCTGAAGCATGAATACTGTCCGAGGGAAGAAGTGCAGAAGCTAGAGCATGAGGTGTGGAACCTCAAGATGACTGGGTCTGAAATTGAGAAGTATACTGTGAGGCGTAACGAGTTGGCAGTGCTGTGTCCTGATCTGCATGTGCCAGAGTACAGGAGGATTGAGCATTATGTCTCGGGGTTAGTACCAGAAATCGCAGGGTTAGTGGTTGCGGGAAATCATCCTACATACGCAGAGGTGGTCCGATCGGCTCATAGGATGACCAACTTGAAGGTGAATGAGGGTATTTTGCCTGCGAAGGGTTCGACTGTTAAGGCCCCAGAGAACAACAAGCGCAAGTGGGAAAATGACGGGAAAGGATCTGGGCCAACACAGCAGGGTAAGAGGTTTGATAATGGGGGTTCTTCTTCTTCGGGTAACAAGCAGGGTGGTTATGCGGGGAAACTGCCCAAATGTAACAAGTGTGGACGTCATCATCAAGGGAACTGCGACAGTAACCGTTGTCATCGCTGCCAGCGAACAGGGCATTATGCTAAAGATTGTCGGGTTACACTTCCATCGACCCAGACCCCGACTACTAACTCAGCTCCTACTACTCAAGGGACTACAAGAAGACAAGGATGTTACAATTGTGGTGAGACCGGGCATTACAAGAAGGATTGCCCAAAACTGAAGCAGGGCGGGAACAACGGTAATGGGAACAACGGGGGCGGCGGCAGAAATGCACGTGCCTTCGTCATTGGAGCCGCTGAGGCTAGACAGGACCCTGACACAGTTACCGGTACGTTCCTTCTCAATAATCGTTCTGTTAGTGTGTTATTTGATTCTGGTGGCGACAAGAGTTTTGTATCCATGGAGATTAGTCGACTGTTAGATGTAGTACCCGTACCATTAGAGACTAAGTATATTATTGAGTTGGCTGACGGTAAAAAGATTGAAGCTACTAGTGTCCTTCGGGAGTGCCAATTAGAGTTGTCGGGTTTATCGTTCCCCATCGATCTTATGCCGGTACCTTTGGGTAGTTTCGACGTGGTGGTAGGTATGGATTGGTTGTCTTTGTATCGCGCGGAGATTGTCTGTTATGACAAGGTTATTCGGATTCCTCTCCCTGATGGAGAATTCCTTTCTGTGTACGGTATCAAGGGTGGTGTTCCGCTAAACATCATCTCTAGCATGAAAGCCCTTAAGTGTCTTCGAAAGGGTTATCCAGCCGTTTTGGCACTGTTATCTGTTTCCTCTGGTGATGAGAAGAAGATCGACGATATTCCAGTTGTACGCGAGTTTCCTGATGTTTTTCCCGATGATTTATCTGGTCTTCCTCCCCATCGTCAAGTCGAGTTCGGTATTGATCTTGTACCAGGGGCTGCTCCTATTGCTCGGGCCCCCTACCGTCTTGCACCTCCTGAGATGCAGGAATTATCTTGTCAGTTACAGGAACTCTTGGATAAGGGTTTCATCAGACCAAGTTCTTCCCCTTGGGGAGCCCCGATTCTATTTGTTAAGAAGAAGGATGGAAGTTTCCGATTGTGTGTGGATTACAGAGAACTGAACAAATTGACCATCAAGAACCGTTATCCTCTTCCACGTATTGATGATCTATTCGACCAACTCCAGGGTTCTAGTTACTACTCAAAAATTGATTTGAGGTCCGGTTATCACCAGTTGCGCGTAAGGGAAGCTGACGTTGCAAAGACTGCCTTTCGTACACGTTATGGCCATTTCGAATTTTTGGTCATGCCTTTCGGTCTCACGAACGCACCGGCGGTTTTCATGGATTTGATGAACCGCGTTTGCAAACCATATATTGACAAGTTCGTCATTGTGTTTATTGATGATATTCTGATCTACTCCAAGAACAAGACCGAACACGAGGAACACCTGCGTTTGGTTTTGGAACTCTTGCGACGGGAACAACTTTACGCCAAGTTCTCAAAGTGTGACTTTTGGTTACACGAAGTTCAGTTCCTAGGACATGTGGTTAATGAACTAGGAATTCATGTCGATCCAGCTAAGATTGAAGCGATCAAGGACTGGGGAGCACCAAAGACGCCAACTGAAGTGCGGCAATTTCTAGGCCTTGCGGGCTACTATCGTCGTTTCATTATGGGGTTCTCGAAGATCGCTCAACCCCTCACCACTCTTACTCAGAAGGATAGAAAATTCGACTGGGGTAAACCACAAGAGTCGGCATTTCAAGAACTGAAGTCTAAACTGTGTTCTGCTCCTATTTTGTCCTTACCGGAAGGCCCTGATGATTTCGTTGTTTACTGTGATGCTTCTATCCATGGTCTCGGTTGCGTGTTGATGCAACGCGAGAAAGTGATTGCGTACGCTTCTCGTCAACTCAAGGTGCACGAGAAGAACTACACCACCCATGACTTGGAGTTGGGTGCAGTGGTTTTCGCGTTGAAAATTTGGAGACATTACTTGTACGGTACCAAATGCACCATCTACACCGATCACAAGAGTCTTCAACATATTTTCGACCAATCTCCTTGAACCCAAACACACTGTAGAACTAACTGATGGTAAGCTAAGCTTGTTGAAGTTACCTAGCTCTATTGCAAGTAGAAACCTGTACGGTTTAGCTAACCTTTATGTATCGATCGCATCATCCCAACTGTCCTTCGTAGCTCTGATGTTATCATGGGCGTGGACGGGTTGTCCAGCCATGAACTGAAACCCTTGGCATAAGATAGTGATTGGTGTTCATCGTTCTGGTGGGGGAAATCTTATCTGGCAAGCGACATCGAAACAACGCCAGCGTTGGCACCTCTTTTTTTTAGGAGAACTCAGAGCACGTAATCGAAAACTCGAACTGAATTTCGAGACGAAATTCTTTTCAACTTGGGGATGATGTGACACCCAGAAAAATTTTCGGAATTTTCTCTCACTTGACACTCACTTGACGCCAACTTTACTGTTTACTTACTGAATTTCGAGACGAAATTCCTTTCAACTTGGGGATGATGTAACACCCCGCAATTTTAGGTTAACACTTTAACTAAACTCTAGATAACTTATACATATATTTGTAGCATTTTACTTAACTAGAGTTAGTTAAGTGAGTCACACGATACACGGTTATAGGTGAACAACTACATATACGAGTCTTGAACCCTGAACATTGGTGAAACAATAAACAAATAATTGTAGAATAACTCGTTTGATATTATTTGCAATTATGTCCTTATGTGAATTTATTTATGAACTTATGTGACGTTACATGTTATTATGCGAAAACATAGTACCGAGCTTGTAACCAACACTTGACAGATTGAGGATTATATATAAGTTATAAAATATTTGGGTTAAATATTTTATAGATTAACTATTATTATTATTATTATTATTATTATTATATAAAATAGAAAAAAAATATATAAGTTTTGTCAACCTTGCGTTGACCAAGTCAACATCTCCAAAGAAGAATAAATGCAAACAATGAGATTTGGTGGAAACAAAAAAAAATGACAATAATGAAAAGTTGGAACTGCTTTGCGTGGGAAGCAAGTAGTGTCTCGGCCCAATAGCTTAAAAAAAAAAAAAAAAAAAAAAACTCATATCGCTAGAATATTATAAAATCTAGTTTGATCAGTTTTTATTATTATTAACTTACCCTAATCAGGCCCCTACAACAATATTACGAAAACAATACTCAAAACTACGGCCATTAGCATAATCATAAGGATTTTGAAGCTTGGGAAGGTATAGGGTCAATTGTTTGAAGTGCTTGAGGTATAACAACAATCTTTTATGTTTTTAATCTATTTAATTATGTTTTAAAAACACCAAAACTTGTTTGTCCAGATCTGATGTGAACTAATAAATATTAAAACATGATTTTTATAAAGGTTTAACATGGATAAACAATGTGTAATTGTGTTATTATGTGATATATGTTATGTTATTGCATGGTTTTGATTTATAAACATGTAGGGTTTAGAAATAATATTATTTGTGATAAAAACTTGCATGTTGGGACTGTTAGGTTGTATGATCATGATGTGTTACATGTTTATGGTAATACTTAGGCGTTAGGGATGAGTTCTTAACATAGCTGAAAACGGACAGATTGCATGCTTTGACTTGTAGGCTCTGTAACGTGGCTTTAAACTATCTGTTTTAATTGGTTATTGATTTTAGCATGTCGTACATGGTCTTAGCTTTCTGGAATGGGTAAGATCATGCGATTTGGTGTTCGTTTGATATGTTTTTGGAATTTTAATGGAATATTGGTCAATGCTGATTTTCGGATTAAAAACTTAAGTTAACTTTAATCAACTGTAACTCGAGTTATATGAAGATTTAGGTTATGAAATTTGGACAGCAGGTCAATATTGGAAAAACTCGGCTTTTCCAAGTGGATTCATCCCGTTTGGATGAATACACAATTTTTGGGAATTTATCTACCAAACTGACCTGTTAGGAAGGTTTTCTGAACATAGATGTATTAGACGAATTTTAATTATTTTTGTGTTTGGATTTAAGACAAAACAAAAATAGGTATTGTTAAGTGAATCCCAAAGAAAATTCAGTAAAAATTTGGGAGGGTAAATCATTGGTTTGCTATTTTAAATAAATTCGTTTTGATGGCGCACAATCTGTCCTGAAAACACAGATTGTGTATTATGTGCTTATGTGATTAATTGAGGTCTTAGGTGGTATGGAATTGACATGTAACTGACGTACACTTGTCTGAGACACATACGGAATGTAGAAACTATTTGTAACCAACGTATTCACCAACGGGTCCGTAGGATTTACTATTGCATGTAGAATCGCTAGGCGTCGCATACACACTTTTGAACATTTAAAACGCCTTGGACAAACGAGTTATATGGTGTAATGATATTACGCCTATACTCACTTAATGACACTGTTATTAGGGTGTCGGTAGCATATATTACATGCTGTTCGGATTCTTTGCTTGCACGTTAAGGTGAGTTTACGGCCCCTCTTTTAAACTGGTTTCATATTTTCGGGGGAGAAAACATGTGTTAAAACGATTATTTGGTAACTACTGTCATACTATGGGTTTCTATTGTGTACTACACGATCTTTGGAAGTCCCGGGGGAACCATGAATGTGCGGGTTTGCACAACGGGGAAATGTGAATAGCGCTATTGGGAGTGACCAACCCCACTCGTCGGCTTGGAGGGCCGGGCGAGTGCATATTGTCTCAAACAGGAACAACAGGAACAACTGGTTTACTTTTCGGGCACAACAACTGGTATGCGTGTTAGTAATGGTTTTCCAATCGTGGTAGTAACAAAACATACGCCTAGCTAGCGTACACTGGTTTTCGATTTGTTATAGTATGGACAGGTGGACTTGGTACTTGGATACAAAACCTGTAAACTCACCAGCATTTTTGTGCTGACGTAAACTTTTACATGTTTTCTCAGGTCGCTAAGGTAGCACAATGGAAATAGGGCGCACGCGTCTGCACGGCGCCTAGTTAGAGTCGCATGGTTTTTATATGTTGAACAATTGGTTTACTTTTGAGATACTGTTTTGAATAAGCTTCCGCTGTAAACGGGAATTTTAAACTATGTTTTGAAATTGCATTATATTCATTTAGACTTGTTTATTGTGATCGTTGGTTTGGATCCTGGTTTGTCATGCGCCTCGCGGTAAAACTCCGCAAGTGGATTTTGAGGGTGTGACATAACCCTTGGAAGAACACACATAACCCCATCCAAATCAACAGTTTTTGTCTTCCCTAGCTTTGTGATAGCAGTAAGCTTCTTGATCTTGTCATTTAATTCTTGAATTTTCCTTTTTTTCATGTTTTAAAGGCAAGTTTTACACGGGGTAGGGTTATGGATGCTAACATAATCAAACATATGTTGATATAAAACAAAATTGGGTGTTTAAAAAAATTGTTAGGGCCGTGAGTTTATTATGATAGTTGTTATTGTTTTTGTAAGTTAAAAAGATAAACATAATCTTACATGTGTTAAAGATCTCAACATAATATGTAACACGTGTTTTGAACATGAAATGTGATATATTTTTACAAGTTCATCATGGATCTATAAAAATGATGCCGTGGTCGTGAGTTTTTATAGAAAAATGTTAGTGTTCTTGTAGTTTAAAAAGTTCACATAAACTTATGTTTGAAGATGTTTTGAGCGGTTTATATGAAAATAACTCGAACACACTTAAAAGTGACTTTAAACTTCTTAAAATAACCATCCAAAACATAATATCATGAGAGATAATTGAAATGCTACAAAATCTAGAAGTTCCATATTCAAAGTTACTAACTTTGGAACATCAAAAGTGGACATGTTGGATTAAAACTACCAAATACACTTATTATCATCCTTAATAATAACATTATGGACTATTAAAAATGTTTAAAAGTGTTGAAACACTAAAACAAATCATGATGAAAAAGATGGCAAAACTAAGTTACTAGTTAGTAACAAAATTGTCATTCTTGAAAGAATAAGGATAAAATGTAAGTTTTAAAAGTTGAGGATGTTAATCGATAACTTTAAAAGTTAGGGGATGCAAAATGTTATTTTGGGAAATTATGGATAAAAATGAGATTTTTGTTAAGATTAAGTCTTGAAAATGAAAAGTTGTAACTTTCCAAGGTTGTTATTGAAAATGTCATCAAGACTTACAAAAGTTGTAATTTCATAGAAAATGTTATTTTTATAAAATAGGATTTTATAAAAATATAAATTACCAAATATGTTGGAAATATATAAAAACGAAGGTTTTTTTTTATAAAAAATTAGTAGTTTAAAAGACTTGGTAAAAATTGTAAAAAAATGAACACTTTTATATTTATGGGAATACTAAAGTGTTGGAGCGTTTTTGATGTTGAAAATAATCAAGTCTTGGTGTATGAAAACACAAAAGTTATTTTATAAATTCCAAGTAAAATAGGTTGTTGGGAATTTTAGAAAAAAATAACCAAATATATATATTTTGAATGTAAGAAAAATAATAATACGACAACAAGTAATAATTCCTACAATATATATATACACACACACACACACACACACACACACACACACACGATAACTTGTGTAATTCGAGACGCGAGAATGTATAAATACAAATAATTGAATGTTGACGTATTTATATTAGGACGTGTTAACGGACAAGATGTGAAATGGACGCATAAGTATATATTGTATAACTTCATACAAGATACGTATATATGTTATCGCGTCAAATGTAGACATGAAAATACATATATATTTTTTTTGTACTAAAATATATAAGATCTCTTGTGGGTGAAAAATGTGTAACACTTTCCTAGGTGTTGGAAAATATTCGTGGGAGAATTAACGTTAAGTAATCTATAACAATTACACGTTTAAAATTAAGTTAAGTATGCAAACCTAACAACGTAAAATATGTTGTCGAATCGGCAAGATCCTAGTATATTTATTTAATGGGAAAATAAATATATGCTAAAGTGGGTCGAGTCGAGTGTTGTAGATGAAATATCAATCGACAAGATCCTAGTATAATTATTTAATGGGAAAATAATTATACGGTAAAGTGAGTCTAGTTGAGGATAATGTATTGTGAGTTAATTGATACGGAGATATAAGTGTAACTTATAACAAGGGTAATCCATCACCAAGAATCCTAGGGCATGTGTTTAATTAAACGGGGAATTGTGTCTAATAGTGGTGTTGGGGTTTGGGCGTACAACTTGGCGGATAACACACACTATAGACTGGGTGACTTATACGCACCAGGACGTTCGTAGGTGCTTGACCTCGGACTTTCTATTCTCTGCTAGGTGGTTGCACGCTGTACTTCAGGTGAGTTTTACGGCCCCTTTTTACTGTTTTGGTTTGGGGGAAAGATATGTTTGTCAAATGTTGTTACATGTCAAAATGTTTTTAAATGTTAAAATGTGATAAGTGGCATGATGAGTAATTGGGTTTTGTTGTTTGTACACCACTCGGGGTGAGTCCTCGCTACTATAACTATTTACTCGTATGTTGTGTGTGTGTGTTAAAATCGAGAACTGAAGGAATATTTGGATAGTACTATTGGTGCCTGACCAGGCCCACCCCTAATCGATAGCGTCGATTATGCAATTGTGTATGCCAAGGGTGCACGTATTCTGAACTAAGTTGTTATTTTCCGAGAAACAACTTCCGCTCACAAGGCATTATTATTAGTCTTTGTTTGGTTATGGGCTCAAGGGAATGTTTGTTATCGTAGTTTTGTAGGAGCTAGCTACTCCTTACAAAGGCTACTAATTGTGTTTGTTCCACACATGTTGTTGTTGTTAAAATGCTGTTTCTATGGAACTAAAACATGTGAACTCACCAATATTTTATATATTGACGTCTTTTTAAACATATCTTTCAGGTAACTAAGTGCTGAATAGATATGAGGCTAGTGCGGCGGAATATGGGATGTCGGATACTTGTCGGGGTTTCATCATTATTTTGAATTGGGTTGGGACTTACATGGAAAAACCCCGTGTATGAAACTTGTTGTTTGTGGTTTTGTGAAATGTTGTAACAAGGTACTCATTTTCGACATCTTAATAAAATAACCTTTTCTAATTAAATATGGTTTGTGTTAATCTTGCCTTGATATGCTTTCGAGCGTTGCGCCACGTGTTTCCGCCATTGGTGTGGTGTGACAACAAACCTGAGTTTGTCGAGTGTCACATCATCCCCCTGTTGAAAGAATTTTTGTTCCAAAAATTGCTCAAAGCCATAAGGAAGGAACGAAAAGAAAGAAAATTTTACGGTTGCTACAATTAAAATGCCATATTTGGTACAAATAGTTAACATGCATATCATGTGGTAACATATAGAAACCAAGACACTGGTTTTCACACAAACGATTAATCATAGTCATAAATAATGACAAAAATGAGCATTTCCAACACATACAATATGTGACACATATGGACAACCATACTAAAACATACAGTCCATAGACGTAAAGTCGGGTGAACAGTTGCATGGTAAATAATACAACACATAGACTTAAGTTGTCCTTGTTGAATCTAGGGCACCTTTGTTCATATATTTTCATACCAGATTCAATCCTGTCTTAGTAGTCAAACATTAGGTGAGTTCTCACGGCCTCCTTTTTACTGTTTTCATTCTTTTAGGCGAAAAACATGCGTACAAGTTCAGCTACATTTTGACTATTACGTGAACATGAGACAAAAAGGCTCAGAGTACTCATAAGCTCTCGTGTCATACATTTTACTGTAAACATTAGCTATGGACTTAGCTATGAAACACCGGAATAAATCTATTGGGTTGACACCTCCACCCCTGGTTAGTCGCTGTAACCAGATTACAGTCATCAAAAGAGTGCTTGTATTTCAAAACTTTTCATTGTCTTTAGTGTACAATAGGCAAGGCACAACATTCATCAAGGTTTGGTTACATGCTCATGTCAGTCACATAACGATTATTTTCTTAGCTAGGCAATGATCCAGTCATCCATGATTTACATATACCTCAAAACCCGTGACCTCACCAACATTATTGTTGACATATTTTATATGCATGTTTTTTAGGCAATTAAATCATGGATCATGGAACTTGGAGTCGCGCATAGGCATCTAGGGATATCATGTACCTATCTTTTGTTAAATGATTTAGGGAACAACATTTAAAGTATGGTTTTTAATACAATATCTTATGGTTAAGTGTTAAACATTGGTATCTTTTAATATATCTCTCAAATTATGAATTTGATGATTGCATGACTTGTGTGCTTGAAAACCTTTCAAAGCTACATCCAGTGTTTCCACCTAGACAGGGTGTAATAGATTGGTATCAGAGCATGAGGTTATAGTGAACTAAGATTCTTTTTCGAGTCAAACTATAACATAAACAAAACAATTTTTGAAACGTTTTCATGAGATGGAAAATATCATACATCTCGATGTGCTTCACAAGTTCCATGCCAGACACATCATACATATAGGTAAGTCTAGTGTTTAAGTCGCATGATTAGTTACACATGCATGTGCTATTGATTTACAGGATCATGGCGCCACACATTGACCTTGTTATCCTATCCGACATTGAGGAGGACGTTCGCGTCATACCCAACAGCCCTCACGATCAGTAGGATGATGAGCCCGATTACCTAGTGTCCGATCCAGAGGCGGATGCACAGGAAGGCGATAAACAGAGGGATTACCCAGTCTCTGACGGCGACGACATGCCAGAAGCCCCACGCGTAGCAGCACCACCAGCTGAGCCGCGTGTGCCCTATAGAGTTTCTATGAATATATCAATGAACGCAAACGGATGAACTTAGTTAGACATAAATTAATGTAAATAGAACGAACATAAATCAGCGTAAATGATCGATGAAAAATTTATGAACCTAAATATAAAAACAAGAGACATGTCTATGTTCGTTGGTTTAAATAAATGAACAAAAATATTGTCCATGTTCGTTCATTTATTAAACTAGCCAACACACCACCTTCCACCACATCAAACCAGAGGTGGCGAAGGAAGAGGCTGAGAGGCGACCACCGCTAGAGAGAGAGCAAGAAGAGATTTCGAAGGAAAGGACCGTTGGCCGTCTTGACGATCACCAGAGCGGCAGTGAAATGTATACAGGGTAGCAATAAAACACGATTGTCATGGTGGTGACGATGTTGACCTTCCAGTCACCACCAGTCTCTCTTATCCCTACCTTCATTCTCTCTCTCTCTCTCTCTCTCTCTCTCTCTCTCTCTCTCTCTCTCTTTTCCTTCAGGTGGGATGAGAAAATGAGTACAACACATGGTGGGGTGAGGAAATGAGTACAACAAATCAACAACAGGATGGCTAAGAAGGTGTGTAGGTGAATGGTAGTGATTAGCTGGCAGACACGTGCAACGATCTAACAAAACTTTTGTTTTTTAATATATAGGATAATGTACGAACTTAAAAGAACATCCTTCTGAATAATTCACGAGTAACTCACTGAATGTACACTCCATTTACGTGCCTGGTAGGAAGTTCGTTTATTTTCAAGTGTTCAATTGCATACACATGGATTATATAGAAATAATTACACATGACCTCTTAGTCTAGTAGTATGGTGTCATCTTTTATAAATGTGAGATTGTTCTTACAATTCCAAGGTTGATTTGAGGTGTTAAAAAAAATTGTCATCCAAAAAATATAAAAATAATTCACCAATGCTTTTAGGACTTTGATATATACGATTTTATTTAGTTAAAAAGAAAAGCATGAAAAGAAAACCACACTATGATTCATTTAATCTTATTCAAAGTTTAACCAATGAATCAAACTATCTGGATTTCAATTTTCACAACCGGAAACATGAACCATAACAATATATCTGAATCAAAATTATTGATTGTAATTTACTTGGTTCCAATTTTTCTTTTAAAGGTCAATCGACTAGGTGGTAGTGACGGATCCATAAATTTTTCTCTCTAGGTTCACATTTTTAGATGCTTCAATTTCATATGACCGAACATAAAAAAAAAAAATTCGGGAGAGTAAGACAGTCCGGACTAGGTAAGGTTTATCATATAGTACAAAAAAATATCGTCATTAGAAATTTAAAAACACATAATATAAATGCGATTGTATTCCTTATGAGTTTTCATCTTCTGAAAACGTCTCAAAATTCAAAGTTTCAACACTAATAATAAATCCTTAAATGAGCACATGAAGAATGAATAAAGTTGCTACAAGCAACAGAGATTATGTGAAAGACGAAAAAAACCACATAAAGCCAACCAAGACTCGAACCTTGGATCTCAAGTTTAGAACATATGTCAACCAGTAGAACATGAAGATTGAAGAAAGTTGCTACAAGCAACAAAGATTATGTGAAAGACGAAAGAAACATATATAAAAACAACCAAGACTCGAACCTCGGATCTGAAGTTTAGAACATGTGTCAACCAGTGGAACACCTCTCACATTTGGTTATGGATTCCTTCTCTATTTATTTATGGGTTCTTTATAAATTCTCTCTCTCTCTCTCTCTCTCTCTATATATATATATATATATATATATATATATATATATGTACACACTAAAATTTTCAAACCGAGTGAGTTTCTGAAAACCCACCCTTTTAAGACCAAATCCGCCCCTGCATGTGGGTTTATGAATCATTTGGAATAGACGAAGTTTGAGGTTTTTGTATGTTTAAGCACTACAAAAACACATTTGATTTTGTCTATAAAGCTATATTACATGATATAATGAATAAACGTTCTTAAAAGGTATGTTGTTGGATCCTAAGACATAAAATACAAGTGGAAAAGTATTGAAGATGACAAAGTCCTTGGTGTTAGGCATTGTCGTTAATTAGCTTTTTTAAAGTTGAGTGGTAAAAGTATACAACTAAACCCTTGCTTATTTGATACTCGTTTCTTGTCAACTTTCAAGGACTGCTAAATTTGTGTTTTTCATTTCCTTGATTATTTTATAGCTCATTAAAAAATGTTAGGTTATGCATGGTGACGTAATATGAATGAGATTATACCAAGACGTCTTGACATATGTGTTCCAAGAATCAACCCACTTATTTCCAGTCGTATAGATTCGTCTTAGGATATGAATGACTTATATTTATTTTATCAAGGTTTCATATGATATGAATGCCCATATAATATCACACTTTGTTGCATAAGTAAGCTACATGTGTTATTTATATCTATGTCCTTTATAGGCTTGGTGTACTTCCTTTCATATGCTTTCATTTCAACTAGTGAAATCATAATTTTCTTTTATTCACAACAACTTTGTTATCTAGTATGACATGTATACCTTTTTAGATTGAAGCTAGTGACACCGCCCGCTACTACCCGGCGCTATGGTAGGGCATTCGTTGGGACGTTTATTCTTCAACGGGTTCAAGCATGAAGATTTTGGATGTTGGGGTTCGGTAATCGAGGCAGGTGATCGTTAACCAAATAAAAAAAATTAACCCAATTTTCAAAATGTATTAAAATGTGAATTCGAGGTAATGCGAGGACTGTACTCTAGTTATTAAAAAGTGAATTCAATTAATTTGTCATTCACAAACCATCCAACCCTCAATCTAGCATTCTACTCTCGATATCTCTAATATCGCTTTCTTTTTAAAGTATGGAAGAAATATGAATTCCTCTGTCAAGGATGATTCCTAAGAAGGTGAGCTTTTCATGAAGACGATTAAAATCTCAGTTGAATATTTAAGTAATCATGCCCAAAGTGTACAATACGACCTCCATATATATCATTTTTGTGATGATTCCGTGCATGATGAGGCTAACGAATAAAATCACGGTAGAATATTTTAGTAATCGTGTTCAAAGTGTACAATACGACCTCCATCATATTTGTGATGATTCCGTGTAGGATAAGTCTATTTTTAGGCGCTTTCGCATATGAGTCAGCAATTATTTAATTTTTATATTTAGTTTTAATATAAATTATAACATGTAATTATTATTTATTTATTAATAATTTTAAGCATTAAATTTTTAGTTTAATGATTTTTAAATTATTTTAGTTTTTAATATATACTAGCATTTTGACCCGCCGCGTGTTGCGGCGGCGTCAAAACTTAATGACTTTGAATTTATATCGTCAAATACTTGAATCGGCCAGTTTCTAAACAAAATATACATCAAAATGTAGATTAATTGAAAACATACATTAGATAAGTATGAATACGTATTATTTTTACTTTACCCTTTCCGATCAAAATTTAGGTAGAAATGTAAAACAAATTGGATTTATACCCAAATACACTTAAAAATTAGCACGAAATACAAATAGTGTTTTTATGTTAAAAGAACAGTACCGTTTGTTACGGAAGCGTTGAAACGTAAAATAAGTTGAATCTTTTTATCTTACACTTACGCTAAACAAATATGGGTGTAAATTATAAGTTTTATATTTATTTATATATTAAAAAGTTGGTTTATAGGTAATAGTCTTATAGAAGGAATAATGAAACATTAAAGAATATAACCGCAATTTAGATGATAGTGTTAGTACATATATATGCTAGATCTCCCTAGCCTAGTATAGGTGTTTATTTAATGTTTTGTATGTGTTTGAAAGTGTTTAGAATGATAAAGGGTTGTTTTGTATATACACACACGACTAGGTCCTTGGGCACGACTAGCTTCATGTGGGACTCAAGACGACTAGCTTGCTAGTCGGCCCACCTAGTCGTGTGGGTGAAAGCTAGCCACCCCTAGGGCCTGGGCCGACTAGCAGCATGTATAAATACTTGCAATGATTGTCCTAATCATTTTAGCTGTCATTTCACACATTCCAAAGTCAGGTGGCATAGGTTTTCAGGTCTGGGATTGTATTGTACACTCATGCTCTGTTATTAATACGATTACTACCTTTAAACCATCTTGTGTATGTTTTTGATAACTCGTTCTTGTGTTTGTTGGCGTTTTTGTCATCCAAACGTCGTCTAGAGGATTCCGCACTCTAGACGAACCAGCTTGTGATAGTCGGGGTGTCCAAAAATGATCCTACAAGTGGTATCAGAGCATAGGCTCTTTCACGAGTGTTTGATAACATAACTTTCACACCCCGCCAAGGCGGAACGCGAGGTGGGACTTAGAATGATTTCCAAGCACAAAGGTCACACGAGCATTAATTAAGATAAAGTGGGAACTTACATTAAACAACCAAATTTGTCCAACATAACGTTAATTGTTTAAAAATAAAACCATTATATGTAAATGTCTAGAGTTAAAACAACAACACAAGGGTCCAAAAGAAGGTATCCCACAAATGCTTGCACGCGACCCCCGCAAGTTCCATTATCCATGCTAATTTCCTAAAAAACATGCATTAAAGGAAATATAGGTCAACACAAAGTTGGTGAGTTCACGGGTTTTCTATATGGTGGACATGTAATCCAAAACTGACTAAATCATTGCCTAGCTAGGGCAATAATCAATATGTGATCTGACATGAGCCCATAACTGTAGAAGACCGGATTGTAAGAAATCAACTACGTAATCATACAAATGAAGTAATTCAGGTGCGGAATCCCTGAATCACATGCAAAATGATAGAAAACGAATCAAGACACGATAATATCCTTTTCAATAAACATTTTCATTCATAAACAATTGATTACAACTTGATTAGATTAGATTTACAATGAAAAAGCCTTAATCAGAACTTTCTAGACTCAGAGAGAACACACACCAAAAACCTACACACAAATGACCAAAAGTTATCATACAAATAAAATCAAAACTATATATAAACCAGTTGATTCGACCCTGTGTGTTGGTCGAACCAACCATTCGACCCTGTCGTGGGCTCGAACCAAACTCTTATTAGATCATATTCTTCATTCCATCTTCAGTTCTTCATTCGACCTTCTGTATTTCTCCATTCGACCTCGCGTATGGTCGAATGAGTCTTCTTCAAAACAACATCTTTATACAAAAACGCTATTAAATGTAAATCCAAAGCGATAGTCACAACTGTGCATCTACAAACTCCCCCATGACCATTGCTTGGATTGTTCACGTTCATGATCAAGCGCTTTATTCATCAACTTAATCCTCAAGTTCTTCTTCTGCCTCGCACTCATTTCAGGTTCCAGTTGACGTTTGTGTGACTTCTTCTTAACCTCTTGAACCTTCAAATACTTACCCAACTTCTCATTGTACTTATAACCCGCATTCACATCGTACACAAAACAAAAACATACAACACGATAGTATTTCATCGCCTGTTCCACATCTTGTACTTTATAGTGTATTGGATTGAAATACAGCATATTGATATCTTCTTTTGAACAGTTAATCATCCACATCGGATCAAATGTGCGTATTTTCTTGAAATCAGTCTTATCCTTTAAAATAATCACTGCTTCAGCTGTTTTCCAGTCATAATACCAGAACACAAAATCCTTACCGAAATGTTGTTGGATAGGCATCAAAGGAATCCTTTTCATAACAACAGGAGGCTTATACATCAAACTCACTCTCTTCATGCCGGTAATGGGATCAATATCTCTATGAACAACACGTTTAGGATACTGAGGCCTAAACACATCCTATTTGGTTCTGCATTCTCTAGACATCTTCTCAGCAAACCATCCCACCACATCTATATTTACAGAAGCACCTGTCATAGTATGTCTACAAACATCACGAACAACCCAATACGGTAAAGTTTTAATATCATGGAATCTGTAAAAGTACAAGATCCCTTTCTCCCATTTCACGCCTATACATCGTAGCTGTCTAAAATACTTCCAACCTAATGCTTTTCCTTTGAAAATCTAATTGTGGTATTTGTAGAACCCACCTTGTACTTCTTCAACAGGTCGGTTAGCTTCTTTCTCTTTCAACATTCTCAACAACTCTTTCAATTCATCAGATTGTTGATAGGGTGGTTTCTGATTAGCCTCTCTTCCAAACACTTCGTCAATGATTTTCTTTCCTTTCTTATTAGCAATCTATTCTACTTCATCAAGTGTTTTCTCATTAATCTCTGGTATCACATCATTCTCTTTCTGTCTGAAATACTCCGGATATTCTTCATTAGTAATGTCTTCAATCTCAACATCTTCAAAGACTGGAGTATCTTGGTCATCAAAATGATTACCAGTTTCTTTGACTGGAATGTTAGGAATCTCTTTGTTATTCATATTCTCTTCTAGAGACTTCCCAACCTGCTTTGCTATTCCCTCAAGTATTTCCTTAGATATAGTAGCAGAGACTTCCCCATCTTCTAGATGTGGATCATTATACTCGATCTCAAATCTCATGTCATCATTTTCAAATATCTCGGGAAATCTTCCAGTAAGCTCAATCGTCAACACATTCTTTTCAAACATTTGATGATATAAGCTTTTATCTTCCTCATATAAGGCTTTGATCTTCTTATTCCAGAAGGTATCATCATCAACGTTCTCTCCAGGTGTCTTCTTCAAACTAGACTAACCTGCTTTGCCTTTATCTGTTTCCCTTTTCTCAAATGAATACTGTTCATCATTTTGATTGTCATCATCATTATCATCTGAACTTTCATCTTTATCTTTCTTTCCACTCTTTCCTCCTGCATCATCATCATCATCAGATGTGTCACCAAGCTCATCGTCATCATCTTCTTCAACATCAGATGGCTCATAATCCACCTTTTTTTCTTCTTGATCCTCCTCTTCCTCCTCAGTACCTTTCAACTGTGGGGCTTTAGAGTATAGATCATCAATCATCTTTCTCAACCCTTTGTTATCAAACTTGATCTGTTTGTTTTCAATCTGAAGCAACTTTATCTTTTTGGTGTTCCTTTTGCCACTTGTAATCAACATCTTGTTCATTGATTCAAGCTGTTTAACTTTAGCTTCAACCTCTTCTTGATTAGCCTTGGAAGATAACACAATTTGAAGCATATTCTTCCCATCTTCCTTCATCTGTCTAATCTTGGCTTGTTGTTGATTAAACGCCTTCATCACATTCTCAATCTGGCGATTAATAGCTTCCATAACTTCATTTGAAACTGTAACCTGTGTGTAGATGATTCAGCAATTGGTGTAGTAGCAGGTTTAGCAGTCTTCTTCTTCACTTGTTCTAAAACATTTTTCAATAATGAAGAAAAGTTTTCAGGTTCAACGTGTGGTGATGGAACAGTTTTAGAAACCTCCTGAACAACATTCTTCTTCTTTGCTACTGGGGATGTGATCGGTGTTGTAGCCTTTGAGCTTCCGATAGCTGGTAGTTTCTTTCAAACTAATAACAAATCTATCTCCCGATCTCTCTTTGTCTTGGGATTATCTTTCTTTGCTATTGTCTTTCCACGACCTTTCTTAGGCTTAACCCCAACAACTGGAGAACCTTCAAAATCAAGGTTATCACATGTCAAATAAAAATCTTCATCATACAACACTCTGGATCTATTCTCTTCAACATCCTTATCTAAACCCTCAATTTCACCAACCACAGTGGCCATGGGTTTGGTTACTCTTGCAGTTTCAGCTTCCGAATCCCATTCAGCATCAGCTTGAGTCTCTTCAGAATCTACAGACTCTTCATCAACAAGCAAAGTTGTTGCTTTTCCCTTTCCCTAAACTGTTTTCTTCTTTTTCTCTACTTCAACTACCTTTTACTTTCCTTTCCCAGACTTAGCACCTTTATTAATCACTTTTCGCTTCCGTTTGGCAGTCTTGTCAACCGGACATAAAGGGCTATCAGAATCTGATTCACTATCAACATTCCTAGCTTTGTTTTTTCCTGGATCTTTATAACCAATGGTACTCAAATGTCCAAACAGATTCTTGTGAGGTGGTTGTTGATCAGTAGGAACACCTTTATAAATCTTCATTCTTCCCAGGGTAGTTTGATTCATATGAACCTGATTAACTACCTGAATTGGATCCCTCACCAAGCTAGAATACTTGTTGTCAAAAACCATCTGAAGAAATCTTGGATACATCAAGAACTTGTCCTTCTTCAAACCTTGCAACACCTCCATCATGTGCTTGAATATCATTCCAAAGACATTGAATGGTTTATTCAACACCAGAGCAACCACCAACGAACACAAACTCTTTCTCAATACATCATACCCTCCACTAACTGGTCTGAATGCATGCAAAACTACATGTAGAAGATACTTAAACTGAGGACACGGTTTTGCTTTGTGTAATAAACAATCAGTAATCAGAGCGTTGTACTTCATTCTCAGGAAACACTTTCTCTGCTCCATCCATGATAGCTCAGTAGGATCAGTAGGTGAATCTGTCAGATATAGAGCTTCTCTAATATCCTGCTCACTCACAAGAACTCTTTGTCCTTGAATCTTGCTTTCAATCACAGATGTGTTTTCCCAGAAGGTTATCACAGCTTTCTCCCAGAAATTAACCTGATGATATCTGTAGATGGTAACAGGTGTAGCAATAGCATATATTACTCTGCATCTCCTCAAGAACTCTATATTTCCATAAAACTCTTCATTGTTAGGATCAGAGTTTGATTGTTTTGATTATGTTTAACTAAAAATGATAAGAGTAATATGAATATAGATGGAAAGTGCAGCGGAATGATAAAATTTTAATCAAAACATGAGAGTAAATGTTTTCTGATCGAATGCTTTCATTTATCTAAAAGATTACAATCATACAAGTACCCCCCCTCAGCCTGATCACACAGTGATTGTTTGTCTGAGAGAATGTTTGTGTGTGTGATACAATAGAACAGTACAAGCATTGTTCTATTTATAGACAAACCTAAACCACTGATGACCTAGGCTGACGTCACCTTAAGACAGTGACCTCTAACAGAATAACAAACATAAAACATCTGCCTATTACAAACTACTGTTACATTGAAAACACTGAAGGTAAACTACTGTTGTAGGAAAACTCTGATGGTCTTGTATCCTCTGTTGGAGCCTAAGTGCTGTTGGCTCCAACAGTGCTTTAGTCTTCAGTACTTGGATCAGCAGTTGTTCTTCATCAGACCTTTGGTCAGCAGTTGTTCTTCATCAGTGTTTATTCAGCAGTCCTTTGTATCAGCAGTTTTCATAGCAGTTGTTTGGATGGAACAGTTGATAGAGTCAGCAGTCTTTTGGGAGAAGTATGTTGTAAGGACTGTTTATGGTGTGGATCAACTGTTAGCATGTTTTGGCTTTTCAATCATCTGTACTTCTCCAGGTCAGCAGACCCAACAATCTCCCCCTAGAACAGATGATGCCAAAACTCAGCTTTATTTACTGATCTTTATTCCTCATCAGACTTTCTCTGATTTGACCTTTGAATTGTAGTTCAAAGTTCAGAGCAAATAAGTCTTCTTCATCTCTTTCAAGCTCTAGATTTAGCAATGTTTGAAGATCACTTGCACATAGGCTGTATGCATCATCCATGCTAATTTTCTGAACTCTTCCATTTGACCTGAGCAGAGTCAATTCATGGTTGTCTTTGTTGACTTTCCATTTTAGAATTTTTGAGTCAGTGGATTTGCTGAGATGAACTTTTATTTTGGATGAGTTAGGTGATGGAGGTCTCCCAATGAGTTCCCTGAGTTTCTCTGTTGTAGGATTAGAGAAGAAATGTATCTGATTGAAGAGCCCTTCTTTTATAAATGTATCAGCAAACTTCTTCTGATCTTCTTCTGACAACTCTTTCTTTTTCTTGAACTGTCTTCTTGCAGCAGCTGATAGATCAGAAGTTTCAAGTAAGCTGTCTAAGGTAAAAGTCTGCTGGGATCTCTTCATTAGTGGCTCATCAGGATAGACAGGTTTTCTAGGTAGGCTGGGATCCTTCTTTCTGTTTTCTTCAAGACTCTTGTATGTCTCAACCAGCCTCAGCTCAGACCATTTAGCAACAGACCTCATCTCCCCATAATTAGCAGCTACTATCTCTTGTCTCATTCTTTTAAACTTTAAGGCTCTGACTGGGTCTCTGCCTTTGCCAAAATTAGGAGCAGAGACTTTAGCTTTGGGGTCTTTGGCCAACTCTTCTATTCTGAGAAGTTCTTCTCTTAGTGCATGAGTGGTCCAGCCAGCAAACTGCTTTTTGGTTGCTTTATATGGCTTGGTTGCCAAGATCTGTTCCAGAAAAGAATCCCTAACCTCCTTTTCCAAGTCAACACTGAGAGGCATGGAAGACATGGAGTTGCTCAGGGTCTTAGCAAAGTCCTCAATCCTTCTGAGTTTGCTAAGCTCTGCTGAATGGATGCCCTGAGCAGTCCTGTCATCCTTCCCTTTGCATCTCTCCTTAATGATGGCATCTACCTGTTCACCCTTGTATTTAAGATATGTATCAATGTTTAGGGGAACAGGGAAATTTGGGAGAGAAGGGAAAGATCTGTCAGAAGGTTGTTCAGTATTGTAGAAGGATTGTAATTCCCCCTTGAGTAGATCAAGTTCAAGGGGATACTGAACAACCAATGGTGTAATGGTTGGTGGTGGTCTATGGGAACTGAATCTGGATGTGTGTGGTGAGAATGATGAGAGTGGAATAGCTGTAATAGGGGTGGATTGTGTAGTTGAGGTGGTATTTGGTGATGTGTGTATGTTTTCATCCTGTACAACAAAGGTTGACTTTCTCTTCCTTGTGTACAAGATTTTAGGGGATGGTGATGTGGAAGCAGTGGTTGGAATAACATCTGTTGACCTTTTAGTAGGACCAGCATTTGTTTGGGATTTGGTTGGTGATGTAGGTTTGGGTGTAGGTTTGGTGGTTGTATATTCAGATGTGTTTGTAGGTTTAGGTGCAGTGGTTTCAGTGGTTTGGGTGGCAGTAGTTTTATCAATGGTTTGGGGAGCAGTGTTTTGGGTGGTTTCAGTGTTTTGGGTGGCAGTGGTTGTAGCAACAGTGGTTTTGTCAACAGAGGTTTTTAGCTTAGATGGTGGTTTTCTGACATGTCTAGCAGGCATTTTCATCCTTTTTAAGGATCCCACATCTTCAACCTCCTACTGTTGTTCCTTCTTGAGGTTCACCAACAACTCTGCTTTAGCTTCCAAGGTGTCAGCCCTTTTTTTGTTTGGCCTGAGCAGCCTTTTCAGCTTCTTTGTTTGCAGAATTGTCTACTGCTTTGCTTCTATCAGTGGTTTGTTGTGGTGCTGATGGTGTTGCTTGTTGTTGTTGTTGTGGTGCTGTTTGACTAGCCTCTGGTTTGTTGGTAGACTTGGCTTTACCCTTTTTAGAAGGTGGACAACCAAAGGGATCTAGCTTTGGTAGCCTATCTCTGCCACTCTCCCCCTTTTTGGCATCATCAGCCGTGAAGACATCATCATCTTCATCCCTGAGAATGGTGGTAGGGGCAGAGCCAGTGGTCTTCAGCAGGTGATCTTTGATGGCTTGAATGTCTGCATGTGTATCTTTGTACCTTGCATCCACCATGTTTCTGATTTCAGCCATATATGATTCATGGGTCTAATCAGCTAGTTTTCTGTGAGCTATGATGATGGGGGAAACGGATTTCCATAGCTCACTAGCTATATCAGCTGTTGATGGTTGACTTTTGGAAAGATCTGCTATGGAACCTAGTATAAGCTTGACATCAGATTTGATGTCAGCTACAGAGATTTCAATTGCTTGAACTCTGTCCGTCAATTCTTGGTATTTTGACCCATCTCCTAAGTTAATAGGATCATCTGAGTCCCTACCAGTGGTAGTTTTACCTGATTCAGTCCTAAGAGGTGAATCAGATGCCCCTTTTTCTTGGTACTGGGGACTTCCAACTGATTTTGGGGACACTATAGTGGCCTCATCAGTTGTTGCCTTCAATAAAGTCTTAGTGATGTAACCACTGTCCTGAGGTGAAACAATGGTCTCTACTTCAGTAGTGGCTGCTTCATTTGAAAACTCACCTAGAGTTGCATTGAACTCAGGTGGTGTAACCTCCTCTACTGTTTGTGGGATGGCAGATTGAATGTTCTCAGGACCAGTTACTTGTGGGGGTATGCTCTCAGTGATAGGTGGAAGAGAGGAACTGGGATTTTCTTGAGATTTCTCAATTGCCTCAAACAGAGGTTGAAAGGTTTGTGGAACATGATGTGATGGTGAGGGTGGAGGAGTAACAAGAGAATTAGCCCTGGGAGAGGGGCTTGTGATCATATGGTCAAATGACTCATATGTATCATGATGTGGTTCCCCTTGGCTTACAACATGATCCTTTTGTGAGGATTCATGAGGAGTTTGGTCAGGTTGAGGTATGTCCAACTGTTGTGAAGAAGTAACAACAGTGGTTTCTGGTTGCTTTGATGGTGCAACAGAGTTATCTTCTGGTACTTCATCATCCAGAAGTCTCATTTGTGGTTGAGTGGTGGTTTTTGTGGATGGACGTTTTCTTTTGGAAGTGGCTGGTGTGGGTTTCACAGCACTGGATGTAGTGCCATGATCACCAGGAGCAGTGGGCTCAACAACAGAGGTTTTGACAACAGTTGTTGTCTTTGTCCTCTTTGTTTGTGTTCTTGAAACTTTGGACACTTTTGACACTTTTTCTTGGGTGCTTCCACCCAGCATTCTAGTGAAAGTTTCATCAGTTAAGCTTTTCATTTGCATTGCCTCACCCTTTTTGAAAACTTTTTCTGGTAAGACCTTTTGTAGGATTACACTAAGAATTCTTGGGTAAATTAGAAAAGCATTGTTTGACCCAGACTTAATTGCTTTCACATTTGACACTAGGTCCATGAACAATCCCTGGGAAAGATTGAAGTCAGAGTTTGACAACATGGCATAACCCAGATATTGCATCCTTAATGGGATTTCATTGAAGGATGTGGACTTAGCGGAGACACATAGAAGAAGGGTATGGAAGAAAAATTTCATGACTGGTGGGAAAAACTTTTTGAAAAGTGTTGACCCAGTCATCTGACCATCATACCCTCGTTCTTGAAACTCAGTGTGAAGCTCTGTTTTTGTGAAGGAGTCCTTACCTGCCAGGTCATTGAGTGAGAAGGTTGTGGATATGATTTCAGGGGTAATGACGACACTTGTTTCTCCAATTTTGGAAATAATGGAAGTAGGCTTTTTGTCTTGTAATAAGAACTCAGCATTCAACCAGAACTCTTGGAGAGTATCAATGTAGATGGGAGCGTCAGCGGTTAAGATGGATAGATATTTGGAATTTAGGAGAATGTCAATGGTGGAATGGAATGATGTGTTATCATCTGTTTTAATCAGATATGGGAGACAATTGTGGGTGGCTTTGGCTTGAAGATCCATTTTAATGGATTCCGAAGGTGAAAATGAATGAAATCTGATTGAGGGTTTGAGAATGGAGAAGGCGGTTTCAGTATTTTGAATACAATGAGACAGTGTAACGACTGTTGTGATAAAACAAAGTTTTTATAGGCTCTGGTGAAACCGCTGATGTGCCCAAAACTCTGCTTGTAAGAGCAGACGTGGCAAACATCTGATGGATAAAGCATCTGGTGGGGAACAGCTGTTTTTGGCAAACAGCTGATACAAACAGCTGATGGAACCAACTGTTGTATATATATATTTTAATTATTATTATTATTATGTATAGGTATAGTATAGATATATATAGATAACAAAACAGTTGTTTTATCTGATCAGATGTTTTGAAACAGATTTTTCAACCAACAGTGGATATGAATGGAACAGTGGTTGTTTTATCTGGTCAGATGTTTGAAACAGATTTTTTCAACCAAAAAGCTATTTGTAAAGATGGATTTTGATTTTTCTGAAACATTTTAATGTGTTTTTTTATTAAAAACATTTTTGTTAATCCATGTTTAGCATACCAATTCTAGAAATCAGATTTGTAAAGGTAGATGTGTCTAAAGCTTTTGTCAACACATCTGCCAACTGATCCTCTGTTGGAACATGGTGCAGAGAAATCAAACCTTTTTCATAGCTATCTCTGACAAAATGATGTCTGATGTCAATGTGTTTGGTAGTGGAGTGAGAGACTGGATTTTTGATGATATTTTCAGCAGCTTGACTATCCAACATGAGTGGAGTCTATAATGCAGTTATCCCAAAATCCAGCAATTGATTTTGAAGCCACATGAGTTGGGCTGTACAGCTAGCAGCAACAATGTATTCAGCTTCAGCTGTTGAGGTTGAAACAGCTGCCTGCTTTTTGCTTTGCCAGGAGACTAAGGCATTCCCTAGAAATTGGCACCCTCCTGATGTGGACTTTCTTGTGGTGTGACAGCCAGCAAAATCACTATCTGAATAACCTGAAAGCTCAATGTTTCCATTAGCAAGGTACCAGATACCAAGTGTGGGAGCACCTTTTAGGTATCTGAATATCCTTTTCACAGCAATAAGGTTTGACTTTCTAGGTGAAGCCTGGGATCTTGCACAGACACAAGTGGCAAACATAATGTCTGGCCTAGATGCAGTTAAGTACAATAAAGACCGAATCATGCATCTATAATGTGTTTGATCAACCAGTTCATCCTTGTCATCAATAGTGAGTAGCTTGACTGTACTCATGGGTGTACTACATGGCTTACAATCATTCATCTCAAATCTGGTTAATAAATTCTTTACATATTTGTTTTGGTGAATGAATGTGCCATTTTGCAGTTGTTTCACTTGAAGACCAAGGAAACACTGAAGTTCACCCATGGCACTCATCTCAAACTCTGCTGTCATGAGTTTTCTGAACTCCTCACACATTTGGTTACATGTGGATCCAAAAATGATGTCATCCACATATATTTGAACAATCATTAAGTCTTTCCCTTTCCATTTTTGAAATAAAGTTTTGTCAATTTTACCTCTTGTGAAGCCAATGGATAAGAGAAATGTGGAAAGAGTTTCATACCAGGCCCTTGGTGCTTGTTTGAGTCCATACAGAGCTTTGTTGAGCTTGTAGACATAGTCAGGATGGAATGTGTCTTCAAAACCAGGTGGTTGACATACATAAACTTCCTCCTGAATTTTGCCATAAAGGAAAGCACATTTGATGTCCATCTGATACACCTTTATGTTGTGGTTGATAAACTTCTTCTTGTCTGAAGCCTTGAACCACAAGCCTGGCTTTATTCTTGACAACAATACCCCTTTCATCAGTTTTATTTTTGAAGATCCACTTTGTACCTATTGGACAAACATCCTTAGGCAGTGGTACAAGTTCCCATACTTGTTGTCTTTTGAACTGAAGGAGCTCTTCTTGCATAGCTTCTACCCAACTGTTGTCTTTCAGTGCCTCTTGGTACTTGACAGGTTGTGTGAGAGATAGGAATCCTGCAAAAAGACAGATATTGGAGGATTGGCTTCTTGTGAGCACACCCTCTCTGATGTTGCCAATGATCTGGTCTGGTGGATGAGCTCTTAGGTAGATAAGATCTCCCTGATATGGTATGATGGCATTTTGAGTTGAAGGACAGAGGTTTGGTGACTCTGTTGATGTAACATTTGTTTGCACTTCTGTAGTGCCATCAGATGTTTGGAATGGTAGTGGGGGAATGGGTCCAAGTGGTGTAAAACTGGACTGACTTTTGTCAACAGATGATTGACTTTTGTCAACAGATGATTGTTCAGTGGTTGTGAGAGGTGAAACAGTGGTTTGAGGGTAAGACTGGCCAACAGTGGTTGACTCAGCTGTGGCAGAGATTTGACAATTGTTTTGAACAGCTGCTCCCTCTGAAGCAGAATAGATTTTATAGTGATTGGGGATCACAACATCTGTTCTGTAATCTTGTTGTGGAGACTGTGGAATACCTGCATTGTTAGTTTTAACAGTGATATCTTCAAATTTGAATTTATCTAAATCAAATAGTTCAGTAGGATTTGCTGGAATTTTTAGAGATGAAAGTTCATTGAACTTTACATTCAGAGTTTCTTCTATTGTCTTGGTCTTTGTGTTAAACACTTTATAAGCCTTGGTAGTAGAAGAATATCCCAGAAATTAACCACAATCTACTTTGGCTGCAAATTTTGAAATGGAATCTTTGAGATTTAAAATGAAACATGGGCAGCCAAAGATTTTGAAAAATGAAATTAATGGTTTGATTTTGAACAAAATTTCATAAGCAGTTTTTTGATGTCTAGGGTTGATCAAAACTCTGTTTTGAACATAGCAAACAGTGTATACAGCTTCTACCCAAAAGGACAATGGCAAACCAGAATCTGCTAGCATGGTTCTTGCAGCTTCTATAAGAGTTCTATTTTTCCTTTCAACCACCCCATTTTGCTCTGGTGTTCTTGGGATGCTGTACTGCCTCACAATCCCTTTTGACACACAGAAATCATCCAACTCCTTATTTTTAAACTCTGTTCCATTGTCACTCCTGAAGACTTTTACTGGCAAGTCATATTGTTTTTCAACTTTGGTGACAAAGTCCTTCAATATACCTGCAGTCTCATCCTTAGAATGTAAAAAGTAAGTCCATGTAAACCTAGAAAAATCATCAACTATGACAAGACAAAATCGTTTTCTTCTTAGACTCATGATTTTAACAGGGCCAAACAAGTCCATGTGCAACAATTGTAGACATTGACTGGTTTTGGACTCATCAATGGATTTGTAAGAGCTTTTATGTTGTTTCCCTTTTAAACAAGAAACACAATGCTCATCACATTTGAATTCTTTTGATGGTAAACCTCTGACAAGGCTTTGTTTGGAGAGTGTGTTGATAGTGTTAAGGTTGGTGTGACCCAATCTCCTATGCCACAATTCTGTCTCCTTTGTGGAGGCAGCAGAAAATAAACAGACATTTGCCATAGGATTGTCCTTTAACATATCAACAACATACACATTGCCACTTCTATGAGCAACAAGTTGTGCTTTGCTCTCAGCAATGATGGTATCAATCTTTTTCACCACTTCTGGCCCAATAATCTTGCAAGTTTTCTTTGTGAAGAATGAGCCATAACCTTTGTCACTCATTTGTGAAACACTCAGAAGATTAAACTTGAGATTATCAATAAGATTGACATTTTCAAACTTGAGTTTCCTAGCTTGCACAGTCCCTGACCCCAACACCTTACCTTTTGAATCATTACCAAAGGATATATCACCCCCTCCATGAGCCAAGAAGTCCAGAAGAAAGGGCTCTACATCCTGTCATGTGCCTGGAGCCTCCACTATCTACATACCAAAGACTATCTAAACAAGCAGAAGCTCCTTGCATAGCAGTAATGGATTAGTTTTGGTGAGTGTCCAAAGCCAAGTTGGCTTTGGATGGGTCCATAGACTTTTCAGACTCAAGCTTTGGAAGATGATCAGTGGTTTGAACTAATTTTTGAATCAAGTTCAACAACTGCTGCTGACCATTTGCCAGTGCTTGAATGTCAACACTTGGGGCAACAATTGTTTGATCACTTCCAGACAGATGATAATACCCATAGGGATTTCTGTTCACTCTTGGTTTAGAGGGTCTCTTTGGCTCCTCATAAACATGTGACAGACTATGACATGGTGGTTGTCCATATCCTCTTGGGTATTTGCTTGTGGGTGGAGCATCTCTTACTTGGACATCCCTAGGAGCAGATGTTTCAAGACTTTTAGTAACAGATGTTTGGACAGGAGTGAAGGTCTGTTTGGGCTTTCCTTTTGAAGTACTTACCCCAGGATTTGCAAGAGTTTTAGCTTTGTACTCTTGTATTTTCACATCAAAATTTTTGAGATACAAGCACTCTTTGGTTTTGTGATTCTTTTTCCCACATATTGAACATGTGGCTTTGGAATCACATACACTTGTTCCTTTGTTAATGTCATATGCTTTTAGAAGAAAACAGTTTTTAGTGACATGATTCTTCTTTTCACAGAAATTACAGAACAAGTGGACAGTCTTTTCTTTCTTCTTCCCTTTTTCAGCCTTCTTTTCAGCAGATGTTTGAGCATCTGCTGGAAGATTTTTCAAGGGAATGACTTTTGCCTGAGGAGCTGTCTTTCCTTCAGGTGTTTTAAAATCAACAGGTTTAAAATTCTCAAGAGTATCACACTCATCAGACCAGGTAGGTTTAAATTCATACTTTTCAAGTTCAGTGAATGATGAGGAACCTTCTGGTTTTTCAAGAATAATTTTCTTACCATTTGGTTCTGTGATTTTAATCTCTTGACCCTGTAGGTTTGTTGGAACTATCTCAACAGACTTTTGACCCCTTTTGTCAGTGTTTTCAAAAGCTGGAGCAGTGGTTTCAAAACCAAAACCAAACTTCACATGACTTTTGGTTTGTTTGTTGAGTAGCATCTCAAATCCTCTACATGATTCCACCCATTTCTCACATTCAATTTGGGTGGACTCAAGCTCACTTTTACAACTCTGATATTTTGCTATCATAGTTTGGAGCTGGTCTTTGGTTATGGTTGCTTCATGTTTTAAGCTGCTTATTTCAGATTCCTTTTCAGTTAAACTTGTTTTTAAATCTTTTGAAAGTTTCTCAAATTTAACTTCATCATCTAAAATTTTCTTTCTAAGGTTTTCATTCACCTCTTTGATGTTAGCAAATGCTATTACACATCTGTCAGAACACAAATCCTTAAGAATTTGAGGAGATACCTTAGCAGCAGCCATCAATGCACAATCACACTTGCACTCACAATCATCAGATGCACCCCAAGGATCTGAGAGATTCATAACCTCTTCTTCAGGTTTTTCACCTGTAACAACTTCATCAACAACATCATTAGTCACAACATTAGATTCAGTCACCACCTCCTCAGATTCAACCTCATCTACCATAGCCATGAAACAAAAGTTTTCTGGTTCATTTTCAGCTTTGGCAACTAATGCAAAATTTTCATCTGTTAACTCATCTGGTAGACTGCTCCAATCAACAAAGCCTTGTGTAAAGAAGCTCTGTTGACTGGTCTCTGCAGGAGCAGAGGATGGAGCAACAGTCATTTGCACAGGTGCTTGAGCAACAGGTGTTTGCACATAATGGATCTGAGGAACAGTGGTTTGGACATACTGGACAGGAATAGTGTTTGAGGACTGTGCAAAATGAGCAGTGTTTTGCACATTTGGTCCAGGGGTATTATAGGAATTTTGATAAGTGTTGGTCTGAGGTCTTTGATTTGGATAGGTGATTATAGGTGTACCATTGTGACTCCTACATTCCCTAGCAAAATGACCAAGTCTATGACATTTGTAACACTTTATCTTTGATTTATCCAACCCAACCTTTGATCTGCCAGTTAACCCTGGAAACCTTTTCCCAGTTTTCTTGTAAAAATTGTTAGTTCTTACACTGAGAAGGGCCAATTGGTGCATAATGTCCATTTCTTCCAAATCATCAGGGTCAAAGTATTTCAGGTCATCATACTCAAAGGATATGTTATCAGATGCTTGGATATCACCACCACTTGCTGTGAAAGCATAGTTTGGTGAATAAGAATCAGAGTTAAAACCTGAGTTAAAACCTGAAGTTATGTCAATGAAATGATCATAACTCTGATCCTTAATATTTCCAGGCACCTCATCATGACCCAAAAGTGCTGTATTCCCAAATACTTAATCATCAGACACTTTTCCAGAGTCCTGGAGCTTCTTTTTCTGGTTAAGCTCTCTCTCATAGGTCAAAAGCTTACCATGAAGCTGGGTCAGTGATAGGTCCTTAAATCCAATCGAGTTTCTCATAACAATAGCAATAGTGTCCCATTTGTCTGGTAATGATCTTAAAAACCTATGGTTCAGGGTTGAATGAGGGTAAGTAAGACCAACCAATTTTAGTTCACTAATGAGACAGTTAAACCTCTCAAATTGTTGAGTTAATGACTCTCCCTTGACATGACTGAATGTTTCATATTGTTGGTTAAGTATTTCACGATTGTTTTCAATAACCTCCTCAGTCCCACTAAATTGTTCTTTCAGTGCATCCTACAACTCCTTTGCACTGTTACAGTGTAACAGCCCAACATATATATCATTGGGTAGAGCCATGGCCACAATACTGAAGGCCTTAGCATCTAACTCAATTTTCTGAAAATCCTGGTTGGAGTAGTTTTCATGTTTCTTTGGCTCCTGAACCTTGGGATCTTCAGTACTCGGAACCATCGGAACATGTGGTCCGAAGATAACCAACTTCCAACACCCAGTGTTCTGTTGAGCTAGAACATGGCTCATCCGACGTTGCCAGATATTGTATTCAGATCTGACAAGCATCGGTGGCTTGTTGTTCGTGCCAGTGTTATGTGGATCGTGATTGATTGAAGCCATTCTCTGATTTTTCAAAAAACAAAGTCTGTTTAAAAACGGTTGAATCGAAATTAAACTATTACTCTGTTTTCAATCCAACAGACAAACGATATCAATAATTGTGAGCTGATCTGTTTATATTAAATTGATTTGTTAGATCGAATTTAATTTAACCAAGCTCTGATACCAATTGTTAGGATCTGAGTTTGATTGTTTTGATTATGTCTAACTAAAAATGATAAGAGTAATATGAATATAGATGGAAAGTGCAGCGGAATGATAAACTTTTAATCAAAACATGAGAGTAAATGTTTTCTGATCGAATGCTTTCATTTATCTAAAAGATTACAATCATACAAGTACTCCCCCTCAGCCTGATCACACAGTGATTGTTTGTCTGAGAGAATGTTTGTGTGTGTGATACAATAGAACAGTACAAGCACTGTTCTATTTATAGACAAACCAAAACCACTGATGACCTAGGCTGACGTCACCTTAAGACAGTGACCTCTAACAGAATAACAAACATAAAAACATCTGCCTATTACAAACTACTGTTACATTGAAAACACTGAAGGTAAACTACTGTTGTAGGAAAACTCTGATGGTCTTGTATCCTCTGCTGGAGCCTAAGTGCTGTTGGCTCCAGCAGTGCTTTAGTCTTCAGTACTTGGATCAGCAGTTGTTCTTCATCAGACCTTTGGTCAGCATTTGTTCTTCATCAGTGTTTATTCAGCAGTCCTTTGTATCAGCAGTTGTCATAGCAGTTGTTTGGATGGAACAGTTGTTAGAGTCAGCAGTCTTTTGGGAGAAGTATGTTGTAAGGACTGTTTATTGTGTGGATCAACTGTTAGCATGTTTTGGCTTTTCAATCATCTGTTCTTCTCCAGGTCAGCAGACCCAACAATATTTACCCACCACTCCAACATAAGCACAACAGTTGTGTACTTGTTCAAAATTCAGATGCTTTGGTGGTTTTGACTGCTCAGCTAATGGTGCTGCCTGTTCTGGAACCTCTTGATTAGATGTTTCAGACATGATTTCCTGCAAAAACAAGCAAATAAACAAAAAATTCATTAATTCGGATAAAATTGAAAATTTGGTCAAAAACAATTCCATTCGACCCAGACGTGGGTTCGAACTAGAAAATATGTTGGTTTGAATGAAGAAAAATCTCTGTTCGACACACAGATTGTCCATTCGACCTTTTGATGTGGTCGAACCAACACTGTTTTATTTCAAAATTACCAAATCATCAATTTATCATTTTTAACATCACAATTGGCTTGTAGCAGATCCTAATAAAGCCGACTAAGCTTATATGATGATCAATTTTGTCAATTAAACAGTTATCAATGGTTTTTCCCTAAAATCTAGGGTTTTAAGAATCGATTATGTTCAACAACAAGTTTAAGCATCTGATTTTTGGTTATTCTCTCCTTAAAACCATCGATAACTGTTTTGCAATGTCCAATTGTTGGTTTTAAACAATCAATAATCACAAAATGATAGTCTAGCGTTCATGAACTAAAGTCAATGATTCTACTCTTGTTAATGGATCATTACCTGTGATTTTTGTATAGAAATGATCTCACAAAGACACAAGGAATGATAATCTATGGTGAAAAGAAATGAAGCAACAAGGTGTGGTTAATATCAGAATTTAAAAAATTTGGAATGGGGGTTCGAATGGGCAGATTTGGTTATATAAGCATCTTCATTCGACCCCTTTATGAGTTCGAATGAAAAATTTCCAAGTTCATTCGACCTAGCAAAAGGCTCGAATAAAAATGAAAAAGGTTTGAATGAAAAATTAACAATCAAACACTTCCATTCGACCTCATTATAAGGTTCGAATCAAATTCTCAAAACTCCATTCGACCTAGTGACAGGTAGAATCAAAATTTTGGAAAATTGAAATTTTTACCAATTATCAAATTTGAATCACGTGTTGTCATTTTAAACCCTTTAAACTTTCAAACCTTCCTCATTTTATATTTGAATGATCCAAAACTCAATTTGGTCTGTCAAACTTCAGAAAATGATTATCAATCACCATCGATTATCAAAAATAACACAAAAATGTAAAATCTTTTGAATTTTCTGAAATTTATATCAAAACACACCAAAAATCTTTTTGAACAGAAAGCAATAAACTTTTTGTGATTTTCCGGTAAGAGGATCATATCAGTTTATGAGAGATCACATCACACCGTTGTTCTGTTACTTTTAAACTGTACTGACAATGTAACTTTGGCCACTGCTGATATTGTTATCCACATAAACTCACATGCAGACTGTTATGCAATGCTTTAGACGGATACTGCTATTTATAGTATAAACTAATTCACCTGTGGTTCCCACACACACGACATACTCCCGTATCAAGGAATTTTGCACAAATATCCATTGTAACGCGTGATTATGCTATTGTTATCCATATTTACAAGGTATGAGGCACAGAGGTGTACAGGTCAGCAACTCAATGCTACAAAGTAACATGTGCACTCTACCAGGTTGAGGTCTTATATCAATCATGATTTGCATCAATGATTAGATACGATGCATTAGATAATCTTTGATTATCATCACACATTTAAAGTTCCTCAATCCGATAACTTTAGGTTTTGGCAATAAAGCTCTTTTACTAAGATACCCTGCCTGATTTAGGTCCGTAAGCATTACGACAAAAGATCAGATCGGCTATCCCAGATAACAAATAACATAACGACACAAAACCTCTGAATTTTATACAAACCCTATCAAACGAAATTAAGGTACCAAGACCATATGACCATGAGGTGTTCATCCACATAGTTAAAACAGTTTGATATGTATGTATCAGGCACGCAGTAATAAGTCTACGAAGCCTATCAGCAAATCACACAAAATTAACATTTATCAAGAATCATTTTGAGTTTTCTGATTTTTATGGTTTTTTTGCTGTTGTATCCACAAAACCTGTGAGCAACAACTCGAGGATGCCACATATTCGGCTTCACATGTAGATAGAGCAACTACTGTCTGCTTTTTGCACTGCCAGATCATGAGCCTGCTCCCCAGAAATTGACATCCAGCCGATGTGGATTTAGCGTCAATATCGCATCCGCCAAAATCTGCATCACTTAAAGAAATAAAGTCAAAATTATCATCATTAGGGTACCATAGTCCACGCGAGGGACAACCATTCAGATATCGTAGGATCCGTTTGACAACTGCAAGATGACTTTGTTTCGGCTTCAATTGAAATCTAGCACCGAGACACGTTGCAAACATTATATCCGGCCGAGATGCAGTTAAATACATCAAAGATCCGATGATGGCTCTATATGTAAAGGGGTCGATGAGCTCCTCCTTAGCATCAATTCCAATCCCGTGATTGGTTGGAATGTTGTCATGTGAAGTTGCTCTTTTGAGTTGACCTCTCGTCATCACATTGCTACCTGGATCACCTATAACTTGTTCGAGCGGGTGAATCTGATGAATCCGAGATCCTGGATAATCAGGATTAGAAATAACCGCTGGATCATTGAGATTCTCTGCAGTCTCCATATCATTACCTATATTAGATGAAGATGCAACATCTGGATTTAGGTTCACTGGTGGTTTTACCGTAGCATGATCTAAAATAGGTTCACTGAAATCATCATCATTGTCTTCAGACTCAGATGAATCAAGAGTTGTAAAAGCTTCCCGGAAAACCTCTTCTTCATTAACAGGAGCACTGGTCTCATTAGGCGCCGCTAATGGAGGAGTTACGGTGATAGGACGCACTAACGGTGAAGTTACTGCATTCTCACACTCGTAATATAATCGTAACATAGCTTCTACAACCATACTTTCAAGATTGAATGACTCGAATAGTTCTTTGTAGTCAAACATCCAATCGGGCCCACTTCCTTGAATATTCTGAGTGTAATGCTGAACTTCAACATTCGCCCACTCTTCAACTTGTTTGGTTCTTTTATTAAATACGCATTTTAATGGTGTCGCATATCCAACAAAATAACCTTCTTCAGCTTTAGGTCCAAATTTCTCATTAGGATTCAACATAGTGCATGGCGCCCCGAAAGGTTCTAGAAACTCCAAGTTCAGCTTTCGTCTGTTAAGCAGTTCATAAGAATTTTTGCCAAACTTCTTCACCGTTAACACACGATTCAGAGTGTAACATGCTGCACGAATGGCTTCATTCCAAAACATGACTGGAAGATTTGAATCTGCAAGCATGGTCCATGCCGCTTCTATTAGAGTTCTGTTCTTTCTCTCTGCAACACCGTTCTGTTGTGGAGTATATGGTGCACTGTACTCATGATGAATACCCTTTGATTCACACAATGCATCCATTTGGGAATTCTTAAACTCCTTCCCGTTGTCACTTCGAATTCTTTTGATCTTCAAACCATATATATTTTCCAACCAGGTAAACAAAACATTCAGATTATTAAATGTTTCACTCTTGTGTTGCATGCACATCACCCACGAAAATATTGAAAAGTCATTAGTTACCACAAGACAGTAAAGTTCACCGTTGGTACTCTTACGCTTAACTAGTCCAAATAAGTCCACGTGTAGACGTTCAAGTGGAAGTTCGGTTGAGTTTACTTTCTTGGGTTTGTGGGTCTGTTTGTGCTATTTTCCCTTTTTGCAACTCACACATAATCATTAAGATGAAAATGCTTCACATTTACGCCCTCAACAAGTCCGTTCTTCACCAAATGATTCATCTTTCTTAGGTGAATATGCCCCATCCTTCTATGCCACATAATAGATTCTTTTTCAGTAGCCTTCGATAGAAAGCACGTGACTTGCCCCTTTGTCGTGGTTGCCTTGCTCATGTCAAGAATGTATAGATTACTCACTCTTGGAGCTTTCAACATGATCCATTCTTTTGGAATAACGAAACCAGGTTTCAAAATGTAGCAAGATTTGTCATCAAAGTTAACTGAAAACTTTTTATCACATATCTGACTTACACTCAACAAATTATAATCAATTTATTTTACCTACGATATCCATTCGAAACTCAAAATCCCATTTTGAACACTCCCTTCCAACGTTATATATCCTCCCTTGTTCCCAGCAAATGCTACATAACCTCCATTAATATTCTTGATATCAAAGTGTAGCGTCAAGTCACCGGTCATGTGCCCAGAAGCTCCACTTTTGACAATCCATAGACTGCTAATAGGGCTAGTTGGAGCTCCCTGCACATAAAAAACAAGTTACTTTTTAACAGGGACCCAAGCCTGTTTGGTCTTGGGTCTTTGAATGTTAGTTTTCAAAGATTATTTTTTCACAAGTTATTAAGTTTGAATCAACCTTTTTCCGGTTGTTCACAACTTTCTCACACTTACTCTCTACTTTAGCAGAAGATGTAGAAGCACCTGGAGAACCCTTTGCTGTCCAAGTTTGTTCAGAACGTTTAAGAATCCGTATTTGAGGCTGTTTAACCTCAATTGGTTTCTTTGTATCAATCGTAAAAGAAACTTTCTTGGCTACCATATCTGATTTAACATATATAGGTCCAACCGATGACTTCACAACAGGTTTTGGAAATACCTTTTGTTTATCATTAGCTGAGTTCACCATAGGTTTCTTTAGCTTCTTCTCCATGGCAATTCGGTTTCTGTTATCATAGACAATTGGTTGGTTTTCCCTCTTTTGATAAAAACAATTTTTATTAAAAGACTGTTGTCTTTGAGGGAAAAATTGTTTTTGTAATAAGATTGTCTACGATCTTCTACCGGATTCCTCACATTCTTCTTTCTTTCAACTTCGTGCCTCTTATGACTTATATATGGGTAGTGAGCAAGTAAATGCCCTCTCTCCCCACATTTAAAACATTCACGGTACTCCTCAAACACATTCTTAGAGTTAAGCTTAGCGAAAGATTTAACCGGGTGTTGGTCATCAACACACTTATGTCTTAAACTCTCTGGAGCGGGCTCCATTGAGTAAGCTGGTTCATAAAATCCGTTATCCTTCTCTTTTGGCTTCACAAATTCAGTGACATGAACCTTCGATTGTAAAGAATTATCACCATACAATCTCCGAATAAGTTAAGGAGGAATATCATTGGTCCTTACTTGTTTAGGAAACCAAATGGTACTCTCTTGCCAGATTTTCTCAATCTTAGAATAATTGGCAAATTGTATAGGATATTCATCATCTGAGATTATCTTATCGGATCCTTCCATCCGATAGAAAACCTTCACTGGTTTGTCAAATGACTCAGTTTTCTCAATTTTCTTAAGTGATTGTTTCATATTATTTGCAGTTTTCTGAAAATGTGGAACCTGAGATGGTGAAACTATCTCATTTGTTCTAATGTGATTTTCCAATGGAATATCAACATTTTTCTTAGTTTTCTCATCTTCAGTATCTGAATCATCAGTTACTGCAATTAATCCTTCATCATTCAATCCAAGTATCGGTCTCACATCAGAATTCGGATCACCAACACTAGAAGTGTTTGATTCGTTATCTGATGAGGAATCTGATTTCACTGAACTCTCAGGTGTTGCTGAATTTAAATTGTTGTTTTCAAATAACATTGGAGCAGGAACAGCCTTGTAGTTGGCACTACTGGATTGTGATGGTTCCTCAACAATGTGATCCAAAACATATGCCACATGTTTGTAACTCTCTAACTTCTTATTGACTTTCTCAGCAAAATACTTGATTTTAGCCATTTCAAGTTTCGTTTCTTCAATTTCATTAATATAATTGCTAATGGCTATTTGTTTCAAAGATAAGGATTTAGTCAATTCTGAAACATCCTTTTTATATCCATCAAGTGTTTTGTTGAAATCATGCTCATCCTTGCGATAAGTTTGAATGAAAATTCTAGCACTCTCAAGTTGATGCTTAAGTTGCTTAACCTCATTAGTTAATCTATCACAAGTACCACAATACTTATCATTATTAGAAGAGTTAGGACTTACTGGTTTAAACGGGTCTGTAATGGCCATCAGTGCGAAATGTGCTTCCTTTCCTGCAAAGAACTTTGAGTAGTCGATCTTTGTGGAAGCATTATGTCACACCCTCAAATTTCCACTGCGGGGTTTATACCGCGAGGCGCATGACAAACCAGGATCCCATAGCCATAAGTCACAGGAACGAACTCTAAATGCCCAAACCATTTAGTTCGTTTTCGAAAACCAAGTTTAGTTAAGCTGCGGAAGCGTAAACCAAATTTAAACCTTTTTAAAAATTATGCGCAAAACAATGCGCCCAAATTAAAACCATACGAAATCATAATATATAATTTATGTGTATGCCCGAGAGCCCGAATGCAGTGAAGTGTACAGTGCTTTCTAATCCTGGCACCGGAAGCTAACTACCTGCAAAAGCATGTAAATCGTGTGTCAACATAAAGCTGGTGAGTTCACAAAGTAAAGTAATTTAATATGCAAATGCGCTGGTTTCCAAAACCACGTAAGTAAGTAAGTTGTGTTGGTGCCCCGCACCGTGTAACCACTAGTTCATCGCATGTCAAGGGTAGCTAACCCATTCATGATAACTAACCGAATATACCGAACTGCTATGTACTTGTAGCCACATAAGTGTGCCGCATGCCTGACATCATTGTCTATCCACAATGATAAAGTTTCGTTAAGTTATAGTTCACCCCCGCGCTCCCCGAGCCGGTGTGAGGTTTGTAAGACCTAATAGCGCTATCAACTAATAACCCGCTTGCCAAGCCTGGCAACTCATTCGGTACGTGAGGACTTACAGATGATAGAAATGGTTTAGTTTATCAAGGACACAATTGCGAACTAGCAAAGTAACCGACCCTCATAAGGATCCATGGCATCCCAACCCAGGATGTGTAAGTAGTCCCAAGCCGGACTAGAAAATGTTAAGTAAAGTGTCTCATACCTGAGACGCATGCTTTTGAGAAAAAAGTAGTGAAACTCACCTTAGGTTGCACGTGAATGATCCAAATCCCTCAAACAGTAACGAGCTACCGACTCCCTATTACAAGTGTCACTAGGTGAGTATATGTGCATAACCAACACACCATATAACTCGTTTATCCGAGACCTTTAAATGTTCAAAACCGTGTAGTGACACCTAATGACTCTACATGCTCAAGTATGTCCTACGTATCCCGTTGGTGATCATAGTGATTATTATCAGTTTAATACATCAATTACATCTCATACAAGTTTTCACACAAGTACATGTCAATTACATACCACATAAAACTCCAAATAGTCACATAAAGACCCCATACACAATCTGCGTTTTTAGGACAGATTGTGCGCTGTGAAAAACAATTTATTTAAAATACTTAACGAATGAATTAGAGTCCCAAATTTTTACTGAATTTTATATGGGATTCACTTGACAATACTTATTTAATTTTGTCTTAATTCCAAACACAAAAATTATGAAAATTCGTACAACACAGCTATGTCCAGAAAATTTCCTCAACAGGTCAGTTTAGTAGAAAAATTCTCAAAGATTGTGTATTCATCGAAACGGGATGAATCCACTTGGAAAAGCTCTATTTTTCCAATATTGACCTTCTGTAAAAATTTCATAACCTAAATCCTTGTAAATATCAAGTTATGACCATTTAAAGTTAACCCAATTTACAAATCCGAAAATCTGATATGACCTCTAATCAATTAAAATTCGAAAAATGACTCAAACGATGTCCAAATCTGATGGTTTTGCCCATTATGAAAAGCTAAGACCTTTTACATTACAATCATGCAAAGAAATCATCAAAACAATCAATTTACCAACCCATTACAGCCCCTACAAAACGTTCAACCGAATCTGCCAGAATCTTAAACTTGCATCCCAAGTAATCTACAAACCCTAATTTTTCATGAACATCCCTAATACATGTATAACACCTATAGTACTGATTAAACACCATATTAATCATAGCAAAACACATATGTTATCATGTGAAAACCCTAATCATGGCTACTAATAACAATCATCATCAAATCATCAAGAACATCCAAGAACTCCTACACATACATAGATGCGATTCTACATATATTATTTTTAGAGTTTTTAAGGTTTTTCAAGTATTATAATTCATCAAAAATCATAAGGATGTATACCTTGCAATGCTAAAACTCCCTAGAGCCTTGAGATTAAACCCAAACTAGCTTGATTAGGTGAAATATTACTTGATTGCTTGAAAGCCAAGAGAGAAGGGGTGGGGGTTTCGCACGGCACAAACAAGAAGAAGAAGTAGGGTTTTATCTTTTTCTTGCCTCCTAATTATAAGAGGGCTTTGCTTGTTCCCCAAGCAATTGGTATTAGGGCCCTTCTAGTCCATTAACTTGACCCGTTAACCATGTTCTAGCCCAATACCGGACCCAATATTATTAACCATTCTAAATTGTATAAAAACCATTGTTTTTATTATTACATAGCATATTACTCATGTTGTGCACGTAATTTGCATAATCTACGCATTACCTTTCAGTTAGGCGATCATTCACAAAAACATGTAATTCACATAAGCACGTACTTCATGTTCACCATAATTCAATTGTATATGTTATTGCTATGTATGTCACATAATTCACCAACGTTTGGGATACATGACTCATGTGTGTGTTTAACAAGGATTTTCCTACTTATAACATATGTTAACATCTTCTAACATATGTTAAACCTACTTAACTAACCCTAGTTAAGTATCTAGCCATGTATGAACATGTAAGTTAACTAGAGTTCAGTAAAAGTATTAACCTGAAAATGCGGGGTGTCACATCATCCCCAAGTTGAAAAGAATTTCGTCCCGAAATTCAGCAAGTAAACAATAAAGCCAGCTATAAAAATGTGTGCTTGGTTCCCGGATGTCACATCATCCCCAAGTTGAAAGGAATTTCGCCCTGAAATTCACTTTGAAAGAGCTGCTTTATGTTCCGCGTTTGATCTATGTACGATTTCAGGTTCAGTAAAGGGGTGTGGGTATTTGAGCCGCATCTGATCTTTGCGCTCCCACGTGTATTCCGGTCCTAGACGGGAATTCCACCGTACCTTAACAATAGGTATAGTACTTTGTCTGAATTTCTTGACGCCCTGCTCAAGAATCTCCACTGATTCTTCCACGAACCGTAGCTGATCGTCCACCTGGATCTCCTCCAGTGGCATTACCAGTGTCGTATCGGATAAGCATTTCTTTAGATTCAATGCGATACGTGGGATACATCATGTACCCCACCGAGTTTATTACACGAGTTTAACTTGTAAGTTACCGGACCAATTCTTTCGACAATCCCGAATGGTCCAATGTATCGCGGGTTAACTTCCCCGTTTTTCAAAGCGTATCACCCCTTCCAAGGTGACACCTTTAATAGAATCTTGTCCCCAACCTGGAACTCCAAAAGGTTTCCTACGCTTATCAGCGTAGCTTTTCTGATTTGCACTAACTTCTCAGAAGTTTCATGCATGAGTTCGGGACCTGTTAGTTGGCTATCCCCAACCTCAGTCCAACAGATAGGAGACCTACACTTGCGCCCGTAAAGTGCCTCGAAAGGCGCACACTGTATCGAAGTGTGGTAACTGTTGTTGTAAGAGAATTCGATTAAGGGCAAGTGCTTATCCCAGTTATTACCAAAGTCCACTACGCATGCTCGTAGCAGATCCTCTAATGTTTGGATGGTACGTTCACTTTGTCCATCCGTCTGTGGGTGATAGGCTGTGCTCATATCAAGACGAGTTCCTAAAGCATCTTGGAGAGTAGTCCAGAAACGAGAAGTGAATCGCCCATCGCGATCAGATATAATGGAAGTAGGCACCCCATGCCTAGAGACTATCTCCTTGATGTATAGGTTCGCCAGCTTCTCTAACGAATCCGTTTCTTTTATTGCCAGGAAGTGGGCCGATTTGGTTAAACGGTCCACGATAACCCAAATCATGTTATGGCCCGTTGTTGTTCTAGGAAGCTTTGTAATGAAGTCCATGGAAATTCCATCCCATTTCCACATCGGAATCTCTGGTTGTTGGAGTAAGCCTGAAGGTTTTTGATATTCAATCTTAACCTTCGCACAAGTCAAGCACTTACTAACATAAGTGGCTATCTCGGCTTTCATGTTTGGCCACCAGTATAGAGTCTTAAGATCTTGGTACATCTTGTCCGAACCAGGATGTACCGAATAGCGAGAGGTATGTGCCTCATCGAGCACCAGTTGTCTGAGATCCCCAAATCGTGGTATCCAGACTCGATTCATGAAGTACTGGAGACCGTCTGTTCTCAGTTCCAAGTGCTTATCAGCACCATGTAGGGTCTCAAGCCCGATGTTTTCTTCCTTCAATGACTCACCCTGTGCTTCACGTATCTTATCAGGAAGATTATAATGAATGGTGAATTGTAAGGCTCGCGTTCTTTTGGGTTTCGTTTCCTTTCGACTGAGGGCATCAGCTACTACGTTAGCTTTCCCTGGATGATACTTGATGGCACAGTCATAATCGTTCAAAAGTTCAACCTAGCGACGTTGTCGTATGTTCAGCACTTTCTGATCGAATATATGCTGAAGGCTCTTGTGATCAGTGAAAATTGTGCACTTTGTTCCGTAGAGGTAGTGTCTCCCGATTTTGAGAGCGAAAACCACCGCTCCCAGTTTCAAATCATGAGTGGGGTAATTCTTCTCATGGACCTTCAGTTGCCGCGATGCATATGCAATTACCTTATCACGTTGCATCAATACGCACCCTAAACCTTGGATAGACGCATCACAATATACTACAAAGTCCTCTGTACCCTCAGGCAACGATAATATCGGTGCGCTGCAAAGTTTGGACTTTAGTAGCTGAAAGGCGGATTCTTGGGCATCTCCCCACTTATACGTAATACCTTTCTGCGTTAGGGCGGTGAGAGGTTGAGCGATCTTAGAAAATCCCTCAATAAATCTGCGATAATAACCAGCGAGACCAAGAAATTGGCGCACTTCAGTAGGGGTCCTAGGAGCCTCCCACTTTTGATAGCGTCAATCTTGGCTGGGTCCACATGTATTCCTGCCTCGTTGACCACATGCCCAAGGAATTGGACTTCTCGAATCCAGAAGTCACATTTGGTAAACTTTGCATACAGCTGCTCATTCCTCAGTAGTTCCAAGATTAGCCGCAGGTGCTGCTCGTGCTCCTCCCTGCTCTTGGAGTAAATCAATATGTCATCTATGAACACTATGACGAATTTGTCCAAGTAGGGCTTGCACACACGGTTCATTAGATCCATGAACACAGCCGGTGCATTAGTTAGCCCACATGGCATTACCAAAAACTCATAATGTCCATAACGAGTTCGAAACGCCGTCTTTGCCACATCCTCTTCTCGGACTCTCAGTAGATGGTATCCTGACCTCAAGTCAATCTTAGAGTAGAAGCTCGACCCTTTCAGTTGGTCAAACAAGTCATCAATACGAGGCAAAAGGGTAACGATTCTTAATCGTCACATTGTTCAACTCCCGATAATCTATGCACATGCGAAAGCTCCCGTCTTTCTTCTTAACAAACAGAACTGGAGCTCCCCATGGCGAAGAACTAGGTCTAATGAAACCCCTATCCAATAGCTCTTGGAGTTGGGTAGATAGTTCTTGAAGTTCACCTGGTGCTAAACGGTATGGTGCGCATGCAACTGGCGCTGCTCCAGGTGCAAGGTCAATCTGGAACTCCACTTGACGAACGGGTGGAAGTCTAGGTAATTCCTCTGGGAAGACATCTGGGAAATCTCGGACCACTGGGATGTCCTCAATCTTGATTTCAGTTCCAGCTCGAGTACTTGATATGTTAGCCAAAATGGCTGGACAGCCCTTACGAATACACTTCTGGGCCTTCAGATAGGAGATGATGCCTACCATGGCACCACCACGATCACCCTGTATAGATAAAAGTTCTCCACTTAGGAGGGGGATTACGAACAATCTTCTCCTGACAGAGAATTTCAGCGTGTTGCTTGGACAACCAGTCCATGCCAACCACGAGATCAAAGCTACCTAGGGTGATAGGTAAGAGGTTGATGGCAAATAATTGCCCATTCAACTCGAGCTTACAGTCACGATGTATATGGGTTACCTCGACAGGCTTTCCATCAGCCAGTTCAATAGAGTATGGAGTATCTCGAAGAGTAGGAACCATCCCTAACTGTTTACTAATTTTGATGAAACAAAACTATAGTCCGCACCAGTATCATATAAGATAGAAGCAAGAGTGTCGTTCAAGGAGCACGTACCCATCACGACATTGTTATCAGTCCTAGCTTTCCCCAGGCCAATCACAAATGCTCTTCCCCGAGCCCCGTTGTTGTTGCTACCGTTACGGTTGTTGTTGTTGCAGGACTTATACCTCACATTATCCCATGTTCTCTTGCTATCACCAACAGTAGAAAATGAAACACCATGCTTCAGAAAAGTACCATGATCGGCAGTCTCATCTGTGAGTTTGCGAGTCAAGTGAAAGATTTGTAGGTGAGCTGCAGTGGCCAAGCCACGAATCTGAGGGGCCCACCCTTTCGGTATTTGTAAGGTAGGTTGAATAGATTTGAGCCTATAGTGGCTATCTCCTGTAGCTTGGTAGTGTAGGCGTCGATCTCAGACCCATCCGTCCTTATATAACAAAATTTCTAGATTTCACCACAGGGTGTTACGTTCTCCATCCAAGTATTTGTAACTCATCGAGTGTGCATGTAGCATACATTACCCCATCCTGCCTGGGGCAAATGCACATGGTAAAGACTTATACCATCGAAGCAATCAGACGGTCTCCTTCAGTTTCGTTGGAGTTATCGAGGTTTACAACCAATAAAAGGCTTGAAAATACGATGTGCGTTCAAGGTATAAGAAAGTTCAAATGTGGAAGCCAGGGGAAAAGAATGATTTAGCAAAATAGATCTTTACTAGCTTGGAAAGATGCGAGGGCCTCAACCACCCTATCGTTGATCATAAGAACTCAGTCTTATCTAAGTTAGCAAAGGGAAATGAAAGAAAAGATAGGTAAGAAAAGGTAAGAGCCAATCGTCGTCATGCTCTGTCTAGATAGTAGAGCCTTCATCCTCACTTTCCATGTGCTCGTCCTGCTCAGGTTCCCCTTCCATCTCTTATCCTTCCTCTTTTACGATGTCAGTGTTATATGGTTCTCATCACGTACAATCTCCTTCTCTAGTCCTATGTGAACCAGTTTAGTGGTAAGCTGTACCACTCGTTCCTCCAATCGTGGCTATCAGCCATTAGTAGGTTTCATCCTCCCTTGTGATGTTGCATTACATCGCAGGCTTTACGTAACTCCCCAAGAGTGTGTGTAACAAGTCCCGATCTAATGTGTTCCCATGAATCTACCATATACTTATGAGTAACAGGGATATGCAGTCATACGTCCGCCCGCTCATACTAAGCGTAAGGTACTAAAGTAGGAAATAAGTTCTATATGCGTAACCTAGTCCCGTCTGAGTTTCGAATGGGAGTAAGAAAGATCAAGTAACAAGGAACGAAATCTAATTGTCTCCTTGCTCAGTGAAATAGGATAAGTCTCAGTATTCGAATTCCTTCATAGTTGATTTAATGGTACCACGTCATGCGCATCGTGCAACTTCCTGTGTACGTGCGCCACAACGCTCGCAAGGGCTCCCTCCCTTGTACTATAGTTGTCTCCTCGTCCATGAGGTTAATTAGGATATTACTTCCAGTATTGCGCCACCTGGTGTAACCCTAGGTTCCCACCATTGACGTGTTAAGAATTAAGTCTAGAACTAGAAGATAACATATCTCCTGAAATCATATGTTGTAGATATATGTAGCTAATAGCTAGTTGTGCACTTAAGTTGTGAGTGTACTTATGCTATGATGATTATAGACTAGACTCAACATGCAGTCCTAGTTCACTATAACCAATGGCTCTGATACCAATCTGTCACACCCTCAAATTTCCACTGCGGGGTTTATACCGCGAGGCGCATGACAAACCAGGATCCCATAGCCATAAGTCACAGGAACGAACTCTAAATGCCCAAACCATTTAGTTCGTTTTCGAAAACCAAGTTTAGTTAAGCTGCGGAAGCGTAAACCAAATTTAAACCTTTTTAAAAATTATGCGCAAAACAATGAGCCCAAATTAAAACCATACGAAAGCATAATATATAATTTATGTGTATGCCCGAGAGCCCGAATGCAGTGAAGTGTACAGTGCTTTCTAATCCTGGCACCGGAAGCTAACTACCTGCAAAAGCATGTAAATCGTGTGTCAACATAAAGCTGGTGAGTTCACAAAGTAAAGTAATTTAATATGCAAATGCGCTGGTTTCCAAAACCACGTAAGTAAGTAAGTTGTGTTGGTGCCCCGCACCGTGTAACCACTAGTTCATCGCATGTCAAGGGTAGCTAACCCATTCATGATAACAAACCGAATATACCGAACTGCTATGTACTTGTAGCCACATAAGTGTGCCGCATGCCTGACATCATTGTCTATCCACAATGATAAAGTTTCGTTAAGTTATAGTTCACCCCCGCGCTCCCCGAGCCAGTGTGAGGTTTGTAAGACCTAATAGCGCTATCAACTAATAACCCGCTTGCCAACCCTGGCAACTCATTCGGTACGTGAGGACTTACAGATGATAGAAATGGTTTAGTTTATCAAGGACACAATTGCGAACTAGCAAAGTAACCGACCCTCATAAGGATCCATGGCATCCCAACCCGGGATGTGTAAGTAGTCCCAAGCCGGACTAGAAAATGTTAAGTAAAGTGTCTCATACCTGAGACACATGCTTTTGAGAAAAAAAAGTAGTGAAACTCACCTTAGGTTGCACGTGAATGATCCAAATCCCTCAAACAGTAACGAGCTACCGACTCCCTATTACAAGTGTCACTAGGTGAGTATATGTGCATAACCAACACACCATATAACTCGTTTATCCGAGACCTTTAAATGTTCAAAACCGTGTAGTGACACCTAATGACTCTACATGCTCAAGTATGTCCTACGTATCCCGTTGGTGATCATAGTGATTATTATCAGTTTAATACATCAATTACATCTCATACAAGTATTCACACAAGTACATGTCAATTACATACCACATAAAACTCCAAATAGTCACATAAAGACCCCATACACAATCTGCGTTTTTAGGACAGATTGTGCGCTGTGAAAAACAATTTATTTAAAATACTTAACGAATGAATTAGAGTCCCAAATTTTAACTGAATTTTATTTGGGATTCACTTGACAATAGCTATTTTTGTTTTGTCTTAATTCAAAACACAAAAATTATGAAAATTCGTACAACACAGCTATGTCCAGAAAATTTCCTCAACAGGTCAGTTTAGTAGAAAAATTCTCAAAGATTGTGTATTCATCCAAACAGGATGAATCCACTTGGAAAAGCTCTATTTTTCCAATATTGACCTTCTGTAAAAATTTCATAACATAACTCCTTGTAAATCTCAAGTTATGACCATTTAAAGTTAACCCAATTTACAAATCCGAAAATCTGATATGACCTCTAATCAATTAAAATTCCAAAAACGACTCAAACGATGTCCAAATCTGATGGTTTTGCCCATTATGAAAAGCTAAGACCTTTTACATTACAATCATGCAAAGAAATCATCAAAACAATCAATTTACCAACCCATTACAGCCCCTACAAAACGTTCAACCGAATCTGCCAGAATCTTAAACTTGCATCCCAAGTAATCTACAAACCCTAATTTTTCATGAACATCCCTAATACATGTATAACACCTATAGTACTGATTAAACACCATATTAATCATAGCAAAACACATATGTTATCATGTGAAAACCCTAATCATGGCTACTAATAACAATCATCATCAAATCATCAAGAACATCCAAGAACTCCTACACATACATAGATGCGATTCTACATATATTATTTTTAGAGTTTTTAAGGTTTTTCAAGTATTATAATTCATCAAAAATCATAAGGATGTATACCTTGCAATGCTAAAACTCCCTAGAGCCTTGAGATTAAACCCGAACTAGCTTGATTAGGTGAAAGATTACTTGATTGCTTGAAAGCCAAGAGAGAAGGGGGTGGGGGTTTCGCACGGCACAAACAAGAAGAAGAAGTAGGGTTTTATCTTTTTCTTGCCTCCTAATTATAAGAGGGCTTTGCTTGTTCCCCAAGCAATTGGTATTAGGGCCCTTCTAGTCCATTAACTTGACCCGTTAACCATGTTCTAGCCCAATACCGGACCCAATATTATTAACCATTCTAAATTGTATAAAAACCATTGTTTTTATTATTACATAGCATATTACTCATGTTGTGCACGTAATTTGCATAATCTACGCATTACCTTTCAGTTAGGCGATCATTCACAAAAACATGTAATTCACATAAGCACGTACTTCATGTTCACCATAATTCAATTGTATATGTTATTGCTATGTATGTCACATAATTCACCAACGTTTGGGATACAGGACTCATGTGTGTGTTTAACAAGGATTTTCCTACTTATAACATATGTTAACATCTTCTAACATATGTTAAACCTACTTAACTAACCCTAGTTAAGTATCTAGCCATGTATGAACATGTAAGTTAACTAGAGTTCAGTAAAAGTATTAACCTGAAAATGCGGGGTGTCACACATTATCCACCATGCACGATTTATTCTTCATTAGAAAATATGCTTCTGCTAGTAACTGATCAATGTCATCATCTAGAGAATTAATACTGGCTTCAGAATCAGATTCGCTTTCTGAATCCGAATAAACAGATTCCGGTTCATCAGAGACATCATCAACGGAATCGATAATCTTCCCTGAAACCGTGTCAGCAACCAGTTCCTCAACCTTCTTAGCAACATGATCTGAAACCTCTTCAACAATCTCTTTAACAATTTACTCAATCACCACTTCAGAAACTTTCTCAGTCACTTTCTCAAATACTTTCTCAGAAACCAATTCATCATCCGCTATCACCGGCTCCTCTAAAACTATCTCTTGTGCAAAACAAGCTACATTCCCACTAGTAACCTCTTCAACACCTAATTGCATATTTTGCATGCAATTCCAATCAAAACCCTCGTCTTTCCGAATCACCAAATCCTGGTTTTCATTTTGAGGTTGGGTATTTGGTGTAGTAATTGGAACAATGGTTCTGGTTGGGTTAGTATTAGGTGTAGTTTGGTTTTGGTTAGATGTAGATGTTTGTTTTGGTGTGGTATTTTGAGAGGTATTCTGTCGGTTTTGGTAATTGTTTTGTTGTGAATAGTTGTTGTTGTTTTGGCTTTGATAAGTGACTTGGTTTTGTGACTGGCGATTCTGATAGTTGAAATTAAATGGATTTTGGTTACCTTGTTGCATAGGTTGAGTACACTCTCTCTTAAAGAGACTTCGAGTTCCACAATTGAAGCAAGTTACATTGGCTTTGTTGAAACCATAGGTAGTATTTGGTGAAGTGGCGAGATCAGTTCTTCCAGTTTTCTCTATGAACTCTGCCGCTCTCCTCATCACACTAGCAAATGCCCACTGAATATCAATCAACTGTCACATTATTGTTTCCAATATGACTTGCCACAAGTCCATTATATGAAGCGACCATTGCTGAGACTAGAGCAATGTGTTGTTATGCCACTTCAATTGTCACATTGTTCATGTTCGAAGTTTCCAACACAATGGGACTTTGGCTCAAAGATGCTTGATTCGTCATTGGAGGATCATACTGTTGTTGTTGAGGTGTGTTCATAGATGAAGTATAACAAGCTGCAGACATATGAGGTTGTGATGGTATGTACGAAGTTGAGGTATATGAAGTTGGTGTATAAGATGGTCCTGGAGCAAGGTAATTGATTGGATTTCTTGGTGGTTCCGCAGTATTTGAAATACAAGCAATGTAAGGTGCAACAGTTCCACCTATTGATGAATTAGACATAGAAGATGATGAAGTAGCATGATACAACTCAGGATTTTGTGGAAACTGAGATCTCTTGGCTTTCCTCTTCTCTTCCATTTCCTTATTCTCCAACTACTGTATGACCTCATTAATAGTCCAATACTTATACCCATCCTTCTCCTTTAACACTTCAACATGTTGTTCCCAATATGGAGGCAACGAGTCAGCAAACTTGTCTACTAATTCCTGCATAGGAAGGTCAATTTCATAGTTCGACAGTTCAGACAACAAATGACAATATGTAGGAATGAGTTCCTTCAAAGTCTCATTCCCCACATAGCTAAAATTCTTGAATTCTTTCTTCAGCTCTTCCATACGAAGTCTTCTTGTCTTATCATTACCATTATGTCTATTCTTCAAACAATCCCAAAGTTGTTTCGAAGTAGTACATGATCCAAACTGGTGTAACAAATCAGTAGTCAATGCCTGTGATAATTGAGAAATAGCCTTCTTCTCAACTGCAAACTTCTTTTTTTCGTCATCCTTCAAATCTTCAAGAGGAATTGGGATGTTTGTATTCTCAACCATCGAAGGACTGTATCCCTTTATAATCATTTGCCAAGCTTCTCCTCCCTCCAATCCCAAACCTTCCATGTGAATCTTAAACTTCTTTTGCCATTGATAGTACTCGGACATGTCCAACAACTTTGGAGGACGGTTACCACTACCCGATGATAAGTCATTGATGAGTGTAGTAATTGCACTTAAAGTCTGATTATGAACTGCTGCTGCTGCAACTCCCCAAAAATTAGTCACTAGTGGTGGAGATTGAGTAACAATTTGTGGTGTTGAACTTGTCATGGCAATGTAGTTAATCGGCTGTGTCGGTTGTGTGTTCATCTTCTGTGAAGCAACTGCCCAAGGATTCATAGGAACATTTTGTTGTTAATTTGTAGCAGGTCTAGGTGTAGTCGGAAATCCCCAAATGTTATCCATAATGCTCGGAAAGTCAACACTTAGAGAATCTCACAAAAACAGGAATCTGGTTCGACCTGAAAGGGGGTTCGAATGAGAAACTGTGCTTGGTTCGACCCTTACAATCAGCTCGAATGAGAAATAGAAACACCGGACACTGATTCGACCAAAAACAAAGTTGGTTCGACCTCCCGTAAGGTTCGAATGAACAATAACTGGTCGAATAAGACACAACACACTCAGAAAAACTTGATTCGATCTAAAAATTCCTTGGTTTGACCACAAATTCACCTATTCGACCCAAAAACTCTCTGATTCGACCTAAAAAGTTCTGATTCAACCGTGACCCATTTGAAAAATAGTTATTCTTCAAAACTCAGTTATTTTGATCCAAATTTATTAAAAATTGATGGATTTCAATGATTTTAGGCAGGTTTTGATTCGGAATGTATGGAGATCAAGTTTGTGAAAAAAGTTTTGATTTAATCCGTGAAAAACACCTCTAAATCAATCAATCTCCATTACCATTCAAAGTTCATTCAAAACAGAAAGTTTTTAGCTGTTTTTGAGTAAAAATATGATCAAAATCAATCAATTTGCAATTGTATGATTAAGCAAAGCTCTGATACCACTTTGTAGAGAATCGGATTGTAAGCAATCAACTACATAATCATACAAATGAAGTAATTCAGGTGCGGAATCCCTGAATCACACGAAAAATGATAGAAAACGAATCAAGACACGATAATATCCTTTTCAATAAACATTTTCATTCATAAACAATTGATTACAACTTGATTAGATTAGGTTTACAATGAAAAAGCCTTAATCAGAACTTTCTAGACTTAGAGAGAACACACACCAAAAACCTAGACACAAATGACCAAAAGTTATCATGCAAATAAAATCAAAAAATTATATAGACCAGTTGATTCGACCCTGTTTGTTGGTCGAACCAACCATTCGACCTTGTCGTGGGCTCGAACCAAACTCTTATCAGATCATATTCTTCATTCCATCTTCAGTTCTTCATTCGACCTTCTGGATTTCTCCATTCAACCTCGCGTATGGTCGAATGAGTCTTCTTCAAAACAAATCTTTATACAATAACACTATGAAATGTAAATCCAAAGCGATAGTCACAACTATGCATCTACAATAACCAAACCTTGACATGTTGTGCCTCGCCCATTGTACACTAAAGACAATGAAATAATGTGAAATACAAGAACTCTTTTAATATCTGTCATCAGTTCAGAGCAACTGACAAGAGTGGGGGTGTCAACCCAATAGATCTATCCCGGTGTTTCATGGCTAAGTCCATAGCTAATGGTTATGGTATGATGTATGACACGAGGGCTTAATGGATCATGAACCTTAATGTCTCATGTTCACATAATAGTCATGATTGTAACTAAAAATTGTACGCATGTTTTCCCCAGGAAAAATGTATCCATCCTGCTATGATTTCTAAAATGTGGCAAGAATTGACCATTACCTTTAAGAAAGAAAAATGGGATAAGGGTAAGGGCAAGAAGGAGCAGGGTAATGAGACAAAAGAAACTAAAAAGAAAAATCAGAAGCAAAACACCAATGACCCTCCTAAGAAAACTCAGAAACAAAATCCCAAGAAACATATTACTCAGTTGGTTAGGCCTACTGGCAAAGTAGAAAATGATGTTGATCAAAGGCCTCAGATCCCTTTACAAGAACAATGTTTTGAGGATCGAAAGCCAAAGAATACCTTTGCCAGTACGTCTAACACAATGGATAGAAGGATGAAACAGTCTGAAGTTCCCAAGTACTGGCACATCCGGAATCTCAGATTCATGGCACTCATCCGTTGCAAAATGTGATTGAAAATCCAGCTAGCCGAGTTATGACACGTGGTCAACTCAGGAATGCTAGCTCAAGTGATAATGCAGGTACCCTGGCCCTCTATTCAGACATCAGAAAAGCTGGTCATCAGAATGATTGGCCCTTTGCTCTCTATGGATCTCAACAAGAACCAAGAACTGTGCAGGACGCACTGAGGGAAGAACCATGGATTGAAGCTATGCAAGCTGAACTTCAGCAGTTCCAAAAACTAGGGTTGTGGGACTTAGTTGACTTACCTCCTTGTTCGAAGAAAATTGGAACAAAGTGGGTCTATAAGTGCAAACAGGATGACCGTAGGGTGGTTATCAGAAACAAGGCTAAATTAGTTGTGCTTGGCTTAAGACAAATCGAAAGAAATAGATTATAATGAAGTATACGCTCCAGTTGCACACCTTGAAACTATTCGGATGTTCCTAGCTTATGCTTCGTACAAACGATTCAAGGTTTATCAAATGGACGTGAAAAGTGCTTTTCTATATGGTATCGTGAAGGAAGACGTGTATGTTGCACAACCGTCGGGTTTGAGGATCCGTTTCATCGTGAAAAAGTTTAAAATTTTAATACGGCGTTGTACGGACTCTATCGGGCTCCGCGAGAATGGTATCAAATGCTTAGCAACTATCTGATATCCAAGGGGTTCAAACGTCTATGTGTTGGGTCTAAATTTGGTAGTCTAATGTTATCAACAAGTTGAAGTCAACAAGTCAAAGTTCGGTCAACAAAAGTCAATGTCGAACGAGTCGCAGTCAACACGTAAGGCGAGTCGAGAAATTCAGATAATAGATCGACGAGTGAAGCTCAAGTTATGATAGAGAAAGACGCTACAGATAAATAAATATATTTTGTTTAGACAAAATATATTTATTACTTTAAAAATAGTTTGCTTGTTTAGTGAGAGTTTTATTATTTAGTTAACCCTAGGGACCTAAATGTAATTAGCCTAAGTGTGTTGGGATATAAATATATAGAGATTAGGGTTTTTCTATCAACACACAATCTAGAGATTTGAGGGCTATCATTGTATTATCATCTTATGCAAATCATCTAGTGGGTTTTATTTATTATTTTGTGTGTGTTCATCTTTATATCTTCAACTTAATCAGATTTTAGCTCGAAATTTGATCCTACAATTTGGTATCAGAGCTTGGTACTCGAATTTGGGATTTAACCATCTACAAATTCGTCGTTTAATCTGATTTCTGTTGAAGATTTTATAGATTGTTTAAAGTTTTTGGGGTTTTCTTCAAACTGTGCACTTATTTCATCAAACTGCATACTTATTTCTTGATGTGTGCACTTAACTCATAAGTTGCATACTTATTTGAACACTTACCAAAGGAAACTTTGGGAGACAGTGATTTAGCCTTCTGTGGCTTTATCACAGTGTACTTATTCGTGTGTTCTAGTCATTATTCTGCCCGAAGTTTCTTGTGCCATCAGATTAGCAAACCGTTAAATCTGCATACTTAAAATCTGCATACTAAAATTCTGCATACTTAAATTATGCACACTTAAATCTGCATACTTAAATTCTGCATACTTAAATTCTGCATACTTAAAATCTGCATACTTAAATTCTGCATACTTAAATCTGCATACTTAAATTCTGCATACTTAAATTCTGCACACTTAAAATCTGCATACTTAAATTCTGAATACTTAAATCTGCTCACTTAAGAACTGCATACTTAAATTCTGAATACTTAAATCTGCTCACTTAAGAACTGCGCACTTAAGGACTGTGGACTTATTATTGGACTTTAAACTTTAAAATCAGAAAATCAAACTTAAAATCAACCTTAATCAATGGCTGGTAACAATAACAACTTAACCATGAATCCTATAACCCAAGCTGAACTGGAAACTGGAACCATAACTCGAATCCCTAAGTTAATGGGTGCACAAGATTATGGAACCTGGAAAAACCGTATGAAAGCCTTCTATTATGTGAATGATTTTACCCAATGGACCTCAGTTCAACTCGGACCACACCTCCCAATGAGGACCACAGAGGCAAGAGAGGTGTTCAACACTAATCCAACTACTTATACGGACCTTGACAAGCAGTTGATTCAACGTGATCACAAAGCCTACGATGATCTTACCAAGGCTCTGTCGAATAATGTTTTTAACATGTTCGAAGAGTATACCACTGCTCAGTCTTTGTGGTATGCCTTGTGTGACTACTATGAAGGAAATCAGGACATGATTCAGAAGAAGCAAGACATGGTTCAAAAGGAGTATGACATGTTTGGAAGCATTCGTGGTGAAAGTTTAAGCAGTCACATCGATCGTTTCATGAATATGCTCACAAAGATGAAGAAAGTCAGGATTCCTGTTAACAACCGCAATTCAATCAAGAAGTTGTTCAATTCACTCCCAAAGGAATGGAGCTTGAAATCATGACGGTCAGAGAGGACTTTATGATTTGTCCAATTAATTTGTAAGATGTGATAAATTCCTTAAAGTCATTTGAAAATGATGTCACAAAGGGAGAGATGAATCAAGTCGGTTACGTTCCAATATCAAGTCCACCAACATCAATATCTAGAAACATGGCTTTCATTGCTCCTATAAGCATGAAAAGCTCCAATCCATCCTCTATTTCAGTTGGGACTCTTCATAATCTCTCAGCAAATTCTGGAAACGAGATCAAGCCTACAAAAGGATTAGTGGCAGTAACCGACGAAAATGAGGTTGCTAAAATGCAAGCACCAAAGGCATTGACTGAGGACGACTGTGACTGGGGTGAAGAAGTTGCAACTGCAAAAGTCGACAACAACAAAGATCTTATGGGAAAGATTTGTACCAAGGGTATGGTGAGCCAAGAGCAAGATGTGGATGAAAAAGGTAAGAAGGAAGCTGTGGAAGAAACATTGATTGCTGAAAAGACTGAAAGCAGCAAGACTGAAAAAGGCAACATGACATGTAAAGCTGTGAATGTGGAATCAAACAAAGATCATGCGGAGAAGGATCTGGTAAAAAGCATTCCTCTTGAAATTAAAACAAAACTGTGCACACCAAGGTGTGTCACAGCAGTTGCTTACTGTTTGTCCCACAATCGAAAAGTTTTAAGAGAAAGAGATGATATTCAAAAAATCAACAATGAAATGAAATAAAATGAGTTGGCATATCAACGAAAGTTAAATGCAACTCTCGCTGAAATGCAAACTCTTAAAGAATTTGTCCTTAGAAAAGATTTTTTAATAAATGATTTAACAGAAAAGTTAGAAAAATCAAGAAACGAAACAAATCATCTTCAAATTATTGTGGACAAATGGAATGTAAGCAAGAAGGCTCAAGCTAATCTAGTGGCGTGTTCAAGGCAATCTTTTGTTAAAGATGGAATTGGATATAAGGATAACAATGGGATCGAAAGATCTTTATTCTTACCCCTGAGTAAAAGCGAGTATATACCAATTCCAAAACCTCATCCTAAAAATGATCTGTGTGAAAAGGAATGTGTCAAACCTGAGTCCAGTACTAATATGATTAAAAGCAATGCAGAAGTGACACAAAAGGCAGAGGTTGAAGATGAAGACAGTTGTGGTGGAAAGACTTTGGGGTTGGGTCACCCAGGAGCAAGTTACTCAACAGTTAATTGGTTTATTTGGAATAATTAAAAGACTAAAACTGTTTTAAATTTGGATGATAATGTTGATTCTAATGGTATGGTAAATGTTTGTAATAGGCAGAAACCTATCTCACGTTCTGATATTTGTCATGATGATACTGTGCATGAATGTGCTGATTTAAAATCTGCATTTTGTGATGATAAAACTGTTTGGGCTCCACCTGTTTTTGTGCCCGCTCTTGAGAATAACAGGTTTGGAAAGTTCTTAACTGAAGAAATTCTAGAGTTTACTCCGTCAACATCATGCAAAGATGATTCACAAAGTGATTCGGAGTTTTGTTCATCCAGAGAATGGGAAAGCTCAAATGACTCGAAGACTTCAGTGTCAGAACTTGATGATAGAGTTGACACTACTAATCAAGTCCATCATGTAACATCGCAAAATTTCCCCCATTTTTTATACGTAAAAGCCTTATTTTATACACCTTTATCATTAAACACACAACTTATATATATATATATATATATATGTATATATATGTAATAATAATAATAATAATAATAATAATAATAATAATTTTCTGATATTATTAAGGTAAAATATATATATATATACATATATATATATGTGTGTAATATTTATGCAAGACAACAAAACCATAACCAACCCCAAACCCACCCTTTTGCTAAATCTATAGCCCAGATCAGAGCCCAAGCCCCGGCCCAGATCCTAGCCCAGTACCCGGCCCACAAAAAAAATGTTTGAAAAATAATGTTAGTGACGGAGATCGAACCCGGGTCCCTAACCGGTTCAACCTCAGCCCACAACAACACCACCACTGCACCACGTAATGCTTTGTGTTAGAACCTGGGATCTATTTAGTTTTAAAGGCTTCTTAAAGCCCAAAACTTGTTTCCTTTTCTCCCACTGCTGTCGAGCAGAACTGTGTTGAAAACACAGTCAACCAACACGGTTGACCATCTTATTTAGGGATAATTTGGAAGGAATCTCGTGATTAATTGTTGTCATTTGACCAATCATAACAAACGCATTATATTAACCCATGTATCCAGCTTGATTTTGTGCATAATTGGCGTGTTTATATTTACTTGGTCAAAACTTTCTAAACCTTAAAACGCGTAGGCTTAGTATAAATTAAACCCTCTGCGAGACCCTATAGGTGCTGAATACTCACCCTCAATCCCCAATTCCTCTTAATAATCTACTGTTCGTGTGCTATTGTTCGCGTTTGACTTTAAACGTTTACTGATCAATCCATTAGCAATCGAGTTTGTAAGTCTGAAATTTTGTTGGGATTTATTGTTCGGCATCCACACAACATTAACCCTAAGGTTAATTGGGATAATGTTGTGTGATTTGTTCAATTGCAGAAGTTAGGGTTCATATGTTTCAATTGGGGAAGAACACTGAATTCGCACATGTTTTATAATTTTAACGAACTGAAACCAAACACAACCACTGGTCTGGACCAAGTGGTTGTGCCTGGTGACTCTGACCCGGCTGACATGGGTTCGAACCTCGGCAACACCACTTCTTTTCTTTTTGTTGTTTTGTTTAATAAAGCTTTATATATATATATATATATATATATTAGTTATATTTTATAAATTCACTTTAAAATACTAAAACTCTTTTAATAATTCTACAAAAATTATTTTAAGTTAATCTAATGAAAAAGTTTAACTTACAATTTTTAGTTTTCAAAAATTTATTTATTTAATATATTTAATAAATAAATCAAGTTTATTCTATTATATTTATAATATTCTATTAAAATATCAAAACAATTTTATAAATTTCCACAAAAATTATTCTGAGTTTTTATAACAATAAACCTTTCTGAAATGATTTTTATTTCTGAAAAATCATTTATTTAATATTTTTAATCAATTTTTGTTAGTTTTAATGATAATTAAATCATAATAAATCCAATTTTTAATATTTTTGCACCAAAATATTATATAAATTATTTCTAATTATTTGGAACAGAAATATAATTTTTAAACTAATAATTCTTTAATTTTAGTATTTTTAAATTTTAAAGTTAAATTTTGACAATTTGTTATAAATAGATTTAATATTCTATTTTAAAGAAAATAATTTTATAAAAATTGTTTTTTATACTTTAAACTCATTATTGTGACCATCTTAAATTCAAATTTTATAAAAAGATTTTTGTTTATTTATTTATTAAATTTCTCTCAATTATCAAACATTTTTATTATTAATCAAACGAGCATTTATCCCCAATTCGAAGCCCTAGAATATACATATTGGTAGACTAGATAAACTTAGACATATTTATTACCTTATTATAGGGTGATACTTGACACATTTGGGCAACACCACTATTCAATTTTTCAACAGAAATAACATTTTGCTAAGGTGAGTTTACATAGCCCCTTTTCTCTATTTTCACTATTTTTGGGGTGAAACATGTTTAAACATTTTATACTATCATTTACTCATATTTACTTGTGATTCAATTACATCATCATTCTATCATTTGACTGTAACAAAAAGACACAGTACAATCATTAACAATGATCAAGCCGCCTGTTTAGATTATAGCGCTATAGGTCTGACAAACCCATCCCCCCGCATAAATTCAGGGATGATCGATAACAGTAACAACATTAGACTAACTTGCGAGTTAGGCCTCAGTCGACACAAGGTTTGATTGTACAAAGACGCATTGTTACATGTCGGACTCATACTCTATCATCATACAACTGTGATTGTTGTACAAACTATTATTATCTATCATATTCCAAAAACCTATGTAATTCTCACCAACTTTTGTTGACCCAAAATATTTTCAAACTTAACATGTTTCAGGTTATACTTGCATGAAGATTTGAGTTAATGCTTGAAGATGTGTAGCTAGTATTTTCAACTTGTGATGTACAAATTCTTAGAACAATTGTATGTAATTTATTTAAATCATTTAATGAAATTTATTATTCACCATGAACTACTGAACAATCATCAATACGTGACATCCCGATGTTTCCGCCATCGGTTGGGGTGTTACAGATTGGTATCAGAGCCGTGGTTATAGGGAATTAGGTTATTAGAAAAATAATCTACTCTATAACCATAGGATTTAACCAGTACTTGCTTCTTGTACTTGCTATTCTCTATCTCCCTCCTACTTCTTATCCCTACATTAATCCCTACGAGAAGGTTGCTCTCCATCACTGGATCTATTCTTAGACTAATAGGACAAATTCCTCAGGTTTAACCTGAACCACCTTGAGATCTCGTCGAAGTTCTAGATTTTAATAACGAACACGTGCAATCTGGAAGGGTGAACGCCTGTATTCTGAGTCTTCTGTCTAGGCTGGCATTGCGCATATATCCCAATCAGACGAGGGACCCGGATGCCTACCTAGGAATTCTCGGGATGAGTGTTCACTTATAGGCTAAAGCATGTCTTCATTATGTTATTAGAATCTAGAATCTTTGATAAGTCAACGTTTTCGTTTATTCGTTTTAATTAAGGAATAAATGATTACATTCCTTATATAACCTCATTCATTTCATTGTGTCTCTTACAGATCATGCCTCCACGTCGCAGCACTCGCAATAACAATGGTGGTAATCATGAGGAAGGAAATAGCAACAATAACAATCACGACAACCATAACAACAACAACAATGGCATTGATGCTCAACTGGCTGCGATCATTTCCCAACAAATAGCGCAACAAATAGCAACTCTTGTTCCTAACCTACTGGCTAAAGTCATCCAGATGAACGGAAAGGGCAATGGAAACGGAAACGGAAACGGATGCGGCAATGGAAACCACAATGGGAACGGGAATGGAAACGGGAATGGTCTCCCAGCCTGCACCCTCAAACACTTTAATACCTGCAATCCCCCTAAGTTCAGTGGAGAAGAACGAGCTACGGGTCTTCTACAATGGTTCGAGGGTATTGAGAATACCTTCATTAACAGTGAGTGTCCCGATAACTTTAAGGTCCGTTATGCTATGAGTGTTCTTCACAAACGAGCACTCACTTGGTGGAATGAGGAAAAGCGTACCCGAGGAGCTGAAGTTGCACTGACTATGACGTGGGATCAAGTCAAGGAGATAATGAAAGATGAATTTTTCCCACGTAATGAGGTCAAGAAATTAGAGGACGAGTTCCACACCCTTGCTCAGGATAGTGGGGAAAACCTTGCTTATAATACCCGCTTCCATGAGCTCAGTCTGTTATTGCCTCATAAGGTCACTCCGCTACCTGTAGCCATCGAGAAGTATATTGGTGGTTTGCCCATGCAGATTCAGGACACGGTATGGGGAAGGAACCCTGCTACCCTTGAAGAGGCCAAGCATTTAGCAGCTACCTTAACTGATAATCACGTAAAGAACGTTACCTTAGTTCGGAAAGACAATAAAGCAAGTATTGTAGCCGCGGTAACTACTGAGAACCAAAAGCGTAAGGCCAGGGATCCTGATGTCAACCTCACTACACAAGCTTCTAACAAGAAACCCTATATAGGAAACTATCCATTGTGTAACACATGCAACCGACATCATCCCACCGCTTCAGCGTGTCGCTTGTGCACCAATTGTGGAAAGTATGGCCATCTGGTCAACACGTGTCGTGAGACCCCAAATCCTAATGCCAACCAACCCATCAACCCAGCTCAGGCTACTAATCCTAATCGATACAACTATGGTCAATGCTATGAATGTGGAGACCCAAATCACTTCCGTAACAGATGCCCTAAACTAAACAGAGATCAAGACCCTCCAGCTACCTAACAGCAAGTCTCATCATTTGACTAATTATTGTTTTTATTCTATGTATTGACGCTATTTGATCCAAGTAATAAATTCTAATATTGATATTTTTGTCTGAGAGTTGTTTACATGGTGTATGGATGATTGTTTGAATGTGAACTAAATCTATACAACTACAACTCATATATTGTGCTTGTAAACTTGCTTGCATAAACATGTTATCGATTTGCAACCTATGTGTCATCATGCCTTTTCAACAGTCGGGAGAGACCCTACAACCTGCTCCACGACTGGTGGAGGCTATCGAACCTACTCAACGATTGGTAGAGGTCATTATGCCTTTTCAACAGTCGGGAGAGGCCCTACAACCTACTCCACGACTGGTGGAGGCTATCGGACCTGCTCAACAATCGGTGAAGACATAGAAGGACGCAAAACTTTAATGTAAGGTAAATTGGTGATTGCAGTCCGGAACGTAATCATGAATTTACAGGTACATTAAGGTAGTGTGAAATTCTATCAAGGTTTTAAACTCTAGTTGTCTGGTAGTTCATCAACCCACACTAAACACGAGACAGTTTATTCTATTCATGTCATGCTATAACCCAAATCACAACTATTTTTATTCTTACCCAATCACCTTCAACCCTATGTTTTTAATAAACTTCGGGACGAAGTTTCCAAAAGTAGGGGAGACTATAACATCGCAAAATTTCCCCCAAATTTTTATACGTAAAAGCCTTATTTTATACACCTTTATCATTAAACACACAACTTATATATATATATATGTATATATATGTAATAATAATAATAATAATAATAATTTTCTAATATTATTAGGGTAAATATATATATATATATATATATGTATGTAATATTTATGCAAGACAACAAAACCATAACCAACCCCAAACCCACCCTTTTGCTAAATCTATAGCCCAGATCAGAGCCCAAGTCCCGGCCCAGATCCTAGCCGAGTACCCGGCCCACAAAAAAAATGTTTGAAAAATAATGTTAGTGACGGGGATCGAACCCGGGTCCCTAACCGGTTCAACCTCAGCACACAACAACACCACCACTGCACCACGTAATGCTTTGTGTTAGAACCTGGGATCTATTTAGTTTTAAAGGCTTCTTAAAGCCCAAAACTTGTTTCCTTTTCTCCCACTGCTGTCGAGCAGAACTGTGTTGAAAACACAGTCAACCAACACGGTTGACCATCTTATTTAGGGATAATTTGGAAGGAATCTCGTGATTAATTGTTGTCATTTGACCAATCATAACAAACGCATTATATTAACCCATGTATCCAGCTTGATTTCGTGCATAATTGGTGTGTTTATATTAACTTGGTCAAAACTTTCTAAACCTTAAAACACGTAGGCTTAGTATAAATTAAACCCTCTGCGAGACCCTATAGGTGCCGAATACTCACCCTTAATCTCCAATTTCTCTTAATAATCTACTGTTCGTGTGCTATTGTTCGCGTTTGACTTAAACGTTGACTGATCAATCCATTAGCAATCGAGTTTGTAAGTCTGAAATTTTTGTTGGGATTTATTGTTCGGCATCCACACAACATTAACCCTAAGGTTAATTGGGTTAATGTTGTGTGATTTGTTCAATTGCAGAAGCTAGGGTTCATATGTTTCAATTGGGGAAGAACACTGAATTCGCACATGTTTTATAATTTTACCGAACTGAAACCAAACAGAACCACTGGTCTGGACCAAGTGGTTGTGCCTGGTGACTCTGACCCGGCTGACACGGGTTCGAACCTCGGCAACACCACTTCTTTTCTTTTTGTTGTTTTGTTTAATAAAGCTTTATATATATATATATATATATATTAGCTATATTTTATAAATTCACTTTAAAATACTAAAACTCTTTTAATAATTCTACAAAAATTATTTTAAGTTAATCTAATGAAAAAGTTTAACTTACAATTTTTAGTTTTCAAAAATTTATTTATTTAATATATTTAATAAATAAATCAAGTTTATTCTATTATATTTATAATATTCTATTAAAATATCAAAACAATTTTATAAATTTCCACAAAAATTATTCTGAGTTTTTATAACAATAAAATTTTCTGAAATGATTTTTATTTCTGAAAAATCATTTATTTAATATTTTTTAATCGATTTTTGTTAGTTTTAATCATAATTAAATCATAATAAATCCAATTTTTAATATTTTTGCACCAAAATTTTATATAAATTATTTCTGATTATTTGGAACAGAAATATAATTTTTAAACTAATAATTCTTTAATTTTAGTATTTTTAAATATTAAAGTTAAATTTTGACAATTTGTTATAAATAGATTTAATATTCTATTTTAAAGAAAATAAATTTATAAAAATTATTTTTATACTTTAAACTTATTATTGTGACCATCTTAAATTCAAATTTTATAAAAAGATTTTTGTTTATTTATTTATTAAATTTCTCTCAATTATCAAACATTTTTATTATTAATCAAACGAGCATTTATCCCCAATTCGAAGCCCTAGAATATACATATTGGTAGACTAGATAAACTTAGACATATTTATTACCTTATTATAGGGTGATACTTGACACATTTGGGCAACACCACTATTCAATTTTTCAACAGAAATAACATTTTGCTAAAGTGAGTTTACATAGCCCCTTTTCTCTATTTTCACTATTTTTGGGGTGAAACATGTTTAAACATTTTATACTATCATTTACTCATATTTACTTGTGATTCAATTACATCATCATTCTATCATTTGACTGTAACAAAAAGACACAGTACAATCATTAACAATGATCAAGCCGCCTGTTTAGATTATAGCGCTATAGGTCTGACAAACCCATCCCCCCGCATAAATTCAGGGATGATCGATAACAGTAACAACATTAGACTAACTTGCGAGTTAGGCCTCAGTCGACACAAGGTTTGATTGTACAAAGACGCATTGTTACATGTCGGACTCATACTCTATCATCATACAACTGTGATTGTTGTACAAACTATTATTATCTATCATATTCCAAAAACCTATGTAATTCTCACCAACTTTTGTTGACCCAAAATATTTTCAAACTTAACATATTTCAGGTTATACTTGCATGAAGATTTGAGTTAATGCTTGAAGATGTGTAGCTATTATTATCAACTTGTGATGTACAAATTCTTAGAACAATTGTATGTAATTTATTTAAATCATTTAATGAAATTTATTATTCACCATGAGCTACTGAACAATCATCAATTGTTAGGATCTGAGTTTGTTTGTTTTGATTATGTTTAACTAAATAAGGTAATAATGAATTGAAAGTAGAATGAAAGTGCAGCGGAATAATAAACTGTTAATCAAAACAAGAGAGTAAATGTTTTCAGATCGAAAGCTTTCATTAATCCAAAAGATTACAATCGTACAATTACTCCCCCTTAGCCTGATCACACGGTGTTTGTCTGAGAGAATGTTTGTGTGTGTAATGCAATAGAACAGTACAAGCACTGTTCTATTTATAGACAGACTCAAAGCACTGATGACCTAGGCTGACGTCACCTAAGACAGTGACCTCTAACAGAATAACAAACATAAACATCTGCCTATTACAAACTACTGTTACATTGAAAGCACTGATATTAAACATCTGTTGAAGATAAACTCTGATGGTCTTGTATCCACTGCTGGAGCCTAAGTGCTGTTGGTTCCAGCAGTGCTTTGGTCTTCAGTACTTGTATCAGCAGTTGTTCTTCATCAGACCTTTGGTCAGCAGTTGTTCTTCATCAGTTGTTTACTCAGCAGTTCTTTGTATTAGCAGTTGTTGAGCAGTTGTTTGGATAGAACAGTAGTTAGGGTCAGCAGTCTTTTGGGAGAAGTAAGTTGTAAAGACTGTTTATTCAAGGATCAAACTGATAGCATGTTTTGGCTTTCTAATCATCTGTTCTTCTCCAGGTCAGCAGACCCAACAATCTCCCCCTAGAACAGATGATGCCAAAACTCAGCTTTATTTATTGATCTTTATTCCTCATCAGACTTTCTCTGATTTGAACTTTGAATTGTAATTCAAAGTTCAGAGCAAATAAGTCTTCTTCATCTCTTTCTAGGTCCAGATTTAGCAATGTTTGGTGATCTTCTGCACATAGGCTGTAAGCATCATCCATGCTGATCTTCTGAACCCTTCCATCTGACCTGAGCAATGTCAATTCGTGGTTGTCTTTGTTGACTTTCCACTTTAGAATTTTTGAGTCAGTGGATTTGCTGAGATGAACTTTTATTCTTGATGAGTTGGGTGAAGGAGGTCTTCCAATGAGTTCTCTGAGCTTCTCTGTTGTAGGATCAGAGAAATAGTGTATTTGATTGAAGAGCCCTTCTTTGATGAATGTATCAGCAAACTTTCTTTGATCTTCCTCTGACATCTCCTTCTGCTTCTTGAACTGTCTTCTTGCAGCAGTTGTGAGATCAGAGGTTTCAAGTAAGCTGTCCAAGTTAAAGGTCTGTTGGGGTCTCTTCATCATTGGTTCATCAGTATAGATTGGTTTCCTTGGAAGGCTGGGATCCTTCTTCCTATTTTCTTCCAGACTTTTGTAAGTTTCAACCAGCCTTAACTCGGACCATCTGGAAACTGACCTCATCTCCCCATAGTTGGCAGCTACAATCTCCTGCCTCATCCTTTTGAACTTCAAGGCTCTGACTGGGTCTCTGCCTTTGCCAAAGTTAGGAGTAGAGACTTTAGCCTTGGGGTCTTTGGCCATTTCTTCAATCCTGAGTAGTTCTTCTCTCAAAGCATGAGTAGTCCAACCATTGAACTGCTTTTTGTTTGCTTTGTAAGGCTTGGTTGCCATTATCTGTTCAAGAAGAGATTCCCTTACCTCCTTTTCCAAATCTACACTGAGAGGCATGGAGGACATGGAATTGCTCAGGGTCTTAGCAAAGTCTTCAATCCTTCTGAGTTTGCTAAGCTCTGCTGAATGGATGCCCTGAGCAGTCCTGTCATCCTTCCCTTTGCATTTCTCCTTAATGATGGCATCCACCTGTTAACCCTTGTATTTCAGATATTTATCAAGGTTGAGGGGAACAGGGAAGTTTAGGAGAGATGGGAAGGATCTTTCTGATGGCTGTTCAGTATTGTAGAAGGATTGAATTTCCCCCTTGAGTAGATCAAGTTCAAGGGGATACTGAACAACCAATGGTGTAATGGTTGGTGGTGGTCTATGGGATCTGAACTTGGACGTGTGTGGTGAGAATGATGTGATTGGAATAGCTGTGATGGGAGGAGTGGATTGGGCAGTTGAAATGGTGGTTGGTGATGTGTGTATGTTTTCATCATGTACAACAAAGGTTGATTTTCTCTTCCTTGTGTACATGATTTTTGGTGATGGTGATTTGGTAGCAGTGGTTGGATTAACATCTGTTGGCCTTTTAGTAGGTCCAGCAGATGTTTGGGATTTAGCTGGTGATGTATGTTTGGTGGTTGTATGTTCAGGTGTGTTTGTTGGTTTGGGTGCAGTGGTTTGGGTAGCAGTGTTTTGAGTAGTTTCAGTGTTTTGGGTGGCAGTGGTTTCAGTAGCAGTGGTTTTATCAACAGAGGTGTTCAACTTAGATGGTGGTTTTCTAACATGCTTGGCAGGTCTTTTCATCCTTTTAGAGGATCCCACATCTTCAGTTTCCCTTTGTTGTTTCTTTTTGAGTTCAATTAATGACTCTGCTTTAACTTCCAAAGTGTTAGCTCTTTTCTGTTGTATGCGCGTGAAAGGATCGGTAAGCTACAAAGACAATCAAACAATTTAGTTTTGGGTGCGGAATCCCCAAAACCAGCACAAAATGATAACTAATCAGATAAACACACACAAATCATCATTTTCAAACGTTTTCATTAATAATCAAACTTGAATACACGTAGAAAAACAATTACAATCAAGGACTCGACGCAAAACAAGTTTATAAAAAGTTACAGAGAGAATTCAGAAAGTGGCGGGAAATAAATGACTCAAAGTTAGCTGCAAAAACTGAGTTTGCCTATTTATAGACTGCACATTCGCCCACTTTGTTCGTGCGAATGTGCAGGTTCGCCCACTTTGAGTGGTCGAACCAAACTCCATAATAAACAATCTTCATTCGCCCCAAAAAGCTTCCTTCGCACCCTTGAAATCTCTCTTTCGCACCATCAAAATTGTTCCTTCGCACCAACGACAGTAAACAAAACAAATGAGTTATCCAATCCAAAGCATTAGTCGCACATATGCACCTACAAACTCCCCCTCGACTATTGCTTGGATTGTTGCCTTCTCTGTTCATCCATCTGCTTGTTCATTATTCTGATGTGTCGTATAATATTTTGTTCTCTAGTCAGTTCCGGTTCCTGAAATGTCATCTTCTTTGTTTTCTTCACAGGCACAGTCTGCTTCTCAACAGTTTTACCCAACTTCTGTTCATAATCACATCCAGCGTTGATGTCATATGCAGAGCACAGAAATACCACCTTCTGGTACTTTCCTGCTTGCTCAGGGTCTTTAGGTTCAGCAAAAATCGGATTATAGAATAACATGATGATATCCTCATGTGAGCAATTGATTAGCCACATAGGATAAAAAATAAGCACCTTCTTATAATCCTTCTCACCGTCTTTTAACACAATCACGGCCTCTGCTGTCTTCAAATCATAGTACCACCATATAAAGTCTTTAGCAAAATGCTGAGGAATAGGCAACAACGGAATTTTCTTCAGCACCCGCGGTGGTTTATACTTCAAAGTAACCTTGGGCAACCCAGTTATCTCGTTAATTTCCTTCTTGTGTTCAATCCTCTTTGGATACTGGGGTCTAAACAGATTCCACTCGGTTCGACTCTCACGGGTCATCTTCTCAGCAAAATAATCAATCTGGCTATTTGGCGCTCCCGTTAGACGGTGACGACAAATATCCCTGATTGCCCAGTAAGGAAGAGTCTTTAAGTGATGAAACTTCTCAAAGTATAGAATACCTTTCTCCCATTTCACCGCAAAACATCTAAGCTCTTTGACAAACTTCCAGGCCAAGGCACGACCTTTGAACATACTGCTATGAAGTTTGTAGAAGCTTCCCTGAATATCAGCTTTAGGGCGGTTATTCTCCTTCTCCTTTAGTTTCCTCAACAACTCCTTCAAACTGTCTGTTTGTTCGAACCGAGGCTTTTCATGCCCTTTAAAGATGTGTTCTTCAAATACCTTACTCTTCTCTTTGGCTATTTTCTCAGCATGGTTTAGCAATTCGTCTGAGAAAGAAAATCCACATTCTTGATTTGTTCTGAAATATTGTGGATATTCATCGCTCGTAATATCTTCCATCTCGACTTCCTCGAATGCAGGAACATCACGATCATCCGAGTGATTTCCAGCTTCTTTCTCAGGAATCTTAGGAATAAAATTATCAGCAAGTAATTCTTCTAGCGTCTTACCCACTTGCTTTGCTAAACCTTCCAGAATTTCTTTCGAAATAGCTGCAGACACTTCCCCATCCTCAAGATCAGGGTCATCATATTCCAACTCGAAGAGTTTATTATTAGATTCAAATATTTCTGGAAACCTGCTAGTCATGTCTATCGTCCAGACTCGATCGGTTAACATCTGACGATACTTATTCTTATCTTCTTCAGACAATGACTTCAATCTTTCGTTCCAGAAAATATCTTCATCATCAACATTCTCACCAGGAGTTTTAGAACTCGATTCTCCACCCTTACCTGTTTCACGCTTTTCATATGAAAACTGTTCAGCGTCATCATCATCATCATCACTATCATCAGAATTAGAGCCGCTTTCACCTGAACCATCACTCGAACCATCATCACCATCATTATCGTCTTTCTTCTTTTTCTTAGTATCGTTACCAGCATCCTCATCTAACTCATCATCTTCATCCTCATCTGATGGTTCATAATCAACCTGTTCTTCATCTAACTCTTTGTCTTCCTCACCGGCTTGAAGTTGAGGAGCTCGATTGTACAAGTCATGAATCAGATTATCCATTTTCTTGTTATTCTTCTTCAGTTCTTTGTTCTCCTCCTTCAAAGCCATTATCCTTCTAGTATTTCGTTGCTCATGCTTTAGCAACTTTCTGTTTTCTCTCTTCAACCTCTTGATGGTTTTCTTCATCAATGCACCATCATCCGCTGATGTGACCACAACCTCTAACATCTTCTTGTCATTCGATTTTAATTGTTCAATCTCACTCTGCTGTTTGTTAATGATATTCATCATTTCAGTCAGTCTTTGATTAACAGCATCCATAACATCACTATCAACAGAAACCTTTTTCTCAGCAGGTTGTTCAACAACTTCTGGCAGTTTGCCTTTCCTGATTTTCTTCAGCACATTATCCAATGCTTCATTCACTTTGTCCATTGGAATATCTTCTGTTTGTGGTGTGCTTGAAGTTATTGTGGTTTTCTGTTTCTTCTGTACCTGCTCAGCAACCGGTGACTTTGAACTAGTAGCTGGTGGTAAATTCTTGCCAGCCATTAACATTTCTAGCTCTTTCTTTCTCTTCAAACTTGGCTTCTCCTGTTTTTTCTTTTTCTTTGCTTGAACAGGAGAACCAGCTTCAATATCATCCATATTCAGAATAACTTCAATTACCTCGTCCTGAATTGGACTCTTATCTCCTTGAACTTCAACATCAGCAGACGCACCAGCCTCAGTGGCCTTGGGCAAGGAGGTCTCAACGGTTTCAGCATCAGAATTCCATCTCTCATCTTCCTGTGTCTCTTCAGAATCAATAGACACCTCATCAACCAAATGTGTACCTTTCTGAGCTTTACTCTTCTGCCTCCTCGGTGCAGACTTCGGTTTCTCTTTTTCAGGTTCAACGACCTTCATTATCACCTCTTTCTTCTTCATTTTACTACCTTTTGCACCCACATTCACTACCTGTCTCTTTCGCTTCGCATCAGGATCAATATGATGTAAAGGATCATCAGGTTCAGAATTGCTATCATCATGTCTCACTATCCCTTTTCCTGGATCTTCTTTGCCTGGATCTTCGTAATCAAGTCTTGCCAAGTGTCCAAATAAACGCCTAACAGGAGGACGTTCATCAGCTGATAAGCCTTTGTAAGCTTTCATTCTGGCAAGTGTGTTCAATGTCATGTGTTCTTGAACAACATTATGTTTGGGATCCTTTTTCAAGTCTTTATATTTATTGTCGAACACCATTTGTAGAAAACGAGGATATAGCAAAAACTTCAGTGTTCTCGTGCCATTAACCGGCTCAAGTAAATGATCCATAAGCATGCCAGAAACATTGAACGGTTTGTTCAATATTAATGCAACCATCATAGAGCTTATGCTTTTCCTCATCAAGTCATATCCACCCGCAGCCGATCCAAATACATGAATCAAAACATGTGCCAAATATTTAAACTGAGGGCACAGTTTTCCTTTATGTAGTGAACCATCGGTGATAGGTCCATTATATTTCATCCTCAAGAAACACTTACGCTGATCCATGAATCCCAACTCTTTAGGGTCCGTCTTCTCATCATGCAAGTTCAACGCCTCTCGTAAATCTTGTTCACAAACAATTATTCTCTGTCCTTGAACCTTGCTTGTCAAACATGACTCACAACTCCAAAAATCCAGCTTCGCGTTTGACCAAAACTCCTGCATAATATCGCGGTAAATGACGGTAGGTGTAGCAATCGCGTCAATTACTCTGCATCTCTTCAAATATTCTATGATATCAGCGAATTCAGTGTGCTTCTTTACATCTCCCAAATAAGCACAGCAGTTATGTGCGTTCTCGAAATCCAACTGCTTCAATGGCACCGTCTTAGCAGGTTGTGAAGACGATCCTGCTTGTTCGGTAGTTTTCTCTGGCTCGGACATGTTCAAATTCTGTAAAACAAATCAAAAACACATGTTAAATGTTGTTAAAATTTCAAACATTGAAAATTTGGTAATTCAGTTTCTCATTCGCCCAGTTGGGGGTGCGAATGAGAAAAACACATGGTACGAATGTGAATATTATGGTTCGAATGTACAACATTTTTGGAACAAATTTCATTCGACCCTTATTCATTCATTCGACCAGTTTAAAGACTTCATTCGACCGGATTTGTTTCCTTCGCCCAAACGACTGGAGGCGAAAGTGACTGTTTAAATTCAAAATTTCAATAACGAAATTAACAGATTCTAAGCATGATCATTTGATTGCAATACTACCTAAACATGCCGACTAAGCTATTAAACCAATAAAAAACGATTAAAGTTCATTATATGTATGTTTTCTAATTGAAACTAGGGTTCGAAAAGGGGTTTTGATCAAAAACATCATACTGATGTTAATGAAATTTAGATTGTTAGTTATTCTCCCCCTAAAACATACATAGAATGAAAACCAGTCAACAATTGAAACAATTATCCAGTTTAAAACAGTTTTTAGAAACTTAGGGTTCGAGACACAAAAACCACGATTAATCCTTGTAAAACAGATGATAACCTGAAACAATTATAGGAAAATGATCAGTAGATGAAGGCGCAAACAATGGTAGATTGTAAAACAAAAGAGCAACAAGGTGACTTTATGTTGAAATTCTGAGAAAAAATATATGGGGTTCGAATGAGCTGGAAGTCTTTATATAGACAGTCTCCTTCGCCCGTTTTGTTCATGCGAAGGAGAAGCTTTTGGCTCCTTCGACCCTACTGAAAGGGTTCGAATGAGGCAAAAGGGTTCGAATGAACATCAGTTCAAGAACTCTCTCCTACGCCCGTCCAATTCATTCAAAAGAGCTGGAAAATTCCTCATTCGACCAAACGAATGGGCGAATGTAAAATGGAATTTTTGAAAATTTTCCAAATCTCAAAAACGAATCCCGGTTCAATTATTTCTCAACTTTTAAGCATCCAATCATCATATTTTCACATTTTAAAGATCACAAAACTCAATTGGTGTACCAGGTTTTAGAAAGACAATAACAAAGTCAAGGATCGAATTCAAGGATCGATTACGCGAAAACAACTCGGTTTCAGACGGGAGATTCGAGACGAGACAGAAACATACGATAACAAAGTCATCACAGATTCGTATTAATTCAGAAACGGTTACAGACATTGTCATCAGTAGGATAAACATCTATCTCGGGCCGGGGGAGGTCGGGCATGACCTCCCCCTTGAGAGCATTCAAAGCATAAACTCAAATCTACAAAATGAAAATCAACACATGAGATTGCTATTTATAGTCCAAAACCATAAGTCACCTTCGCCCATTTAAGGAGGTCGAATGTGGAACTTTTCCACATTCGCACCATCACAAACGGGCGAACCTAGACTTAGGTTTTGGTCTATATTCACAAATGCATCAGATCCATAAAATGCCCTTATGGATCACCACAATCTCATGTAATACAATACAAGACTCAACCCTAGTCTATTCGACAGTGACGTCCACAGAAAGTGCATCAACATCTGTTTCTCTTGAGCAGCCTTTTCAGCTTCTATGTTTGCAGAGTCATCTACTGCTTTATTCTTCTCAGTGGTTTGTTGTGGTGGTTGTTGTGGTGGTGCTGTTGTTGCTTGTTGTTGTTGTGGAGCTTGTTGTTGTGGAGCTGATTTGGTAGACTCTGGTTTCTTGGCAGACTTGGCTTGGCCTTTTTGAGAAGGAGGACAACCAAAAGGATCTAGTTTTGGTAGCCTATCTCTGCCACTCTCCCCCTTTTTGGCATCATCAGCCGTGAAAGCATCATCATTTTCATCCCTGAGGATGGTGGTAGGGGCAGAGCCAGTAGTCTTCAGCAGGTGGTCCTTGATGGCTTTGATATCAGCATGGGTATCTTTGTACCTTGCATCTACCATATTCCTGATCTCAGCCATGTAAGTTTCATGTGTCTGATCAGCCAGTTTTCTGTGAGCTATGATGATGGGGGAAACTGATTTCCATAACTCACTGGCTATATCAGCTGTGGATGGTTGACTCTTGGAAAGGTCTGCAATTGAGCTCAGTATAAGCTTGACATCAGATTTGATGTCAGCAACAGAGGTTTCAATGAAAGAAACTCTGTCCGTCAATTCTTGGTATTTTGACCCATCTCCTAAATTAATAGGATCATCTGAGTCCCTACCAGTGGTAGTTCTACCTGATTCAGTCCTAATAGGTGAATCAGATGCCCCTTTTTCTTGGTACTGGGGACTTCCAACTGTTTTTGGAGACACTATAGTGGCTTCAACAGTTGTTGCCTTCAAGGGAGTCTTAGCTATGTAATCACTGTCCTGATGTGAGACAGTGGTCTCTACATCAGTAGTGGCTGCTCCACTTGAAAACTCACCTAGAGTTTCATTGAACTCAGGTGGTGTAACCTCCTCTTCTGTTTGTGGGATAGCAGATTGTATATTCTCAGGACCAGTCACTTGTTGGAGTATACTCTCAGTGACAGGTGGAAGAGAGGAACTGGGATCTTCCTGAGATTTGTCAATTGCTTCAAACAGAGGTTGCATTGTTTGTGGGACATGATGTGATGGTGAGGGTGGAGGAGTAACAGGAGAATTAGCCCTGGGAGAGGGGCTTGTGAACATTTGGTCAAGTGACTCAAATGTATCATGATGTGTGTCCCCTTGGCTTACAACATGATCCTTTTGAGAGGATTCATGAGGAGTTTGGTCAGGTGGAGGTATGTCCAACTGTTGTGAGGAAGTAACAACAGTGGTTTCAGGTTGCATTTGTTGTGCAACAGAGGTTTCTTCTGGTACCTCAACATCCAGAAGCCTCATTTGTGGTTGAGTGGTGGTTTTTGTGGATGGATGTTTATTTTTGGAAGTAGCTGGTGTGGGTTTCACAGCACTGGATGTAGTGCCATGAACACCAGGAGCAGTGGGCTCAACAACAGAGGTTTTGACAACAGTTGTTGCCTTTGTCCTCTTTGTTTGTGTTTTAGAAACTTTTGACACTTTAGACACTTTTTCTTGGGTGTTTCCACCCAGCATTCTTGTGAAAGTTTCATCAGTTAAGCTTTTCATTTGCATAGCCTCTCCCTTTTTGAAAACTTTTTCTGGTAAAACTTTTTGTAAGATTACACTAAGAATTCTTGGGTAAATAAGAAAAGCATTGTTTGACCCAGACTTGACAGCTTTCACATTTGATACCAAGTCCATGAACAATCCCTGGGAAAGATTGAAGTCAGAGTTTGACAACATGGCATAACCCAGATATTGCATCCTTAATGGGATTTCATTAAAGGATGTGGACTTAGCAGAGACACAAAGAAGAAGAGTATGGAAGAAAAATTTCATGACTGGAGGGAAAAACTTTTTGAAAAGAGTTGATCCAGTCATCTGACCATCATACCCTCTTTCTTGGAACTCAGTGTGAAGCTCTGTTTTAGTAAAGGAATCCTTACCTGGTGTGAAGGTTGTGGATATGGTTTCAGGGGTAATGACGATACTGGTTTCTCCAATTTTGGAAATAATGGAAGTAGGCTTTTTGTCTTGTAGTAGAAACTCAGCATTCAACCAAAATTCTTGGAGTGTATCAAGATAAATGGGGGCGTTAGCGGTTAGGATGGGTAAGTATTTGGAGTTAAGGAAAATGTCGATGGTGGAATGAAATGGAGTGTTGTCATCTGTTTTAATCAGATAGGGGAGACAATTGTGTGTAGCTTTAGCTTAAAGATCCATTTTAGTGGATTTCGAAGGTGAAGATGATTGAAGATTGATGGAGGGTTTGAGAATGAAGAAGGCGGTTATCAGTATTTTGAATACAATGAGACAGTGTAACGTCTGTTGTGGGAAAACAGGGTTTTTATAGGCTCAATGAAACCGCTGATGTGGCCAAACCTCTGCTTATATGAGCAGACGTGGCAATCATCTGATGGATGAAACATCTGGTGGAGAACAACTGTTTTTGGCAAACAACTGATACAAACAGCTGTTTTGGCAAACAGCTGATACAAACAGCTGTTTGTTTTTTTTTTTTTTTTAAATATAGTATATATATAAGGAGACAGTTGTTTTATCTGAACAGATGTTCTGAAACAGATTTTTCAACTAACAGTTGTTTTATCTGATCAGATGTTTTGAAACAGACTTTTCAACCAACAGTGGATATGAATGAAACAGTGGTTGTTTTATCTGATCAGATGTTATAAACAGATTTTTCAACCAAACAGCTATTTAAAAATTTGATTTGCTGAAACATTTTATTAAGATTTATTGAAACTTTATTTGTTTAATCCATGTTTAACATACCAATTCTGGAAATCAGATTTGTAAAGGTAGATGTGTCTAAAGCTTTTGTTAACACATCTGCCAACTGATCCTCTGTTGGAACATGGTGTAAAGAAATCAAACCTTTTTCATAGCTGTCTCTGACAAAATGATGTCTTATGTCAATGTGTTTGGTAGTGGAATGAGAGACTGGATTCTTGATGATATTTTCAGCAGCTTGACTGTCCAACATGAGTGGAGTCCTAAGTGCAGTTATCCCAAAATCCAATAGTTGATTTTGAAGCCACATGAGTTGGGCGGTACAGCTTGCAGCAGCAATGTATTCAGCTTCAGCTGTTGAAGTTGAAACAGCTGCCTGCTTTTTGCTTTGCCATGAAACTAAGGCATTCCCTAGAAATTGGCACCCTCCTGAAGTGGATTTTCTTGTGGTGTGACAGCCTGCAAAGTCACTATCTGAATAACCTGAAAGCTCAATGTTTCCATTAGCAGGATACCAGATACCAAGTGTGGGAGCACCTTTGAGGTACCTGAATATCCTTTTCACAGCAATAAGGTTTGACTTTATGGGTGAAGCCTGGGATCTGGCACAGACACGGGTAGCAAACATAATGTCTGGCCTAGATGCAGTTAGGTACAATAAAGACCCAATCATACATCTATAATGTGTTTGATCAACCAGTTCATCCTTGTCATCAATAGTGAGAAGCTTGACTGTACTCATGGGTGTGCTACATGGCTTACAATCATTCATCTCAAATCTGGTTAATAAGTTCTTTACATATTTGTTTTGGTGAATGAATGTGCCATTTTGCAGTTGTTTCACTTGAAGACCAAGGAAACACTGAAGCTCACCCATGGCACTCATCTCAAACTCTGCTGTCATGAGTTTTCTGAACTCTTCACACATTTGGTTACATGTGGATCCAAAAATGATGTCATCCACATATATTTGAACAATCATTAAGTGTTTCCCTTTCCATTTAAGAAATAAAAGTTTTGTCAATTTTACCTCTTGTGAAGCCAATGGATAAGAGAAATGTGGAGAGAGTTTCATACCAGGCCCTTGGTGCTTGTTTAAGTCCATACAAAGCTTTGTTGAGCTTGTAGACATAGTCAGGATGAAATGTGTCTTCAAAACCAGGTGGCTGACATACATAGACCTCCTCCTGAATTTTTCCATAAAGGAAAGCACATTTGATGTCCATCTGATACACCTTTATGTTGTGGTTGACAGCAACGGCTAAAAAGAGTCTGATGGCTTCTAATCTTGCTACAGGAGCAAAAGTCTCATCATAATCTATTCCTTCTTCTTGTCTGAAGCCTTGAACCACAAGCCTGGCTTTATTTTTGACAACAATACCCCTTTCATCAGTCTTGTTTTTGAAGACCCACTTTGTTCCTATAGGACAAACATCCTTAGGAAGTGGTACAAGCTCCCATACTTGTTGTCTTTTGAATTGAAGGAGTTCTTCCTGCATGGCCTCTACCCAACTGTTGTCTTTCAGTGCCTCTTGGTACTTGACAGGTTGTGTGAGGGATAAGAAACCTGCAAAAAGACAGATATTTGAGGATTGGCTTCTTGTGAGCACACCCTCTCTGATGTTGCCAATGATCTGGTCTGGTGGATGAGCTCTTAAGTAAATAAGATCTCCTTGATATGGAACAATGGCATTTTGAGGTGATGGACAGAGGTTTGGTGACTCTGTTGGTGTAACATCTGTTGGTACTTCTGTAGTGCCATCAGATGTTTGGAATGGTAATGGAGGAATGGTTCCAAGTGGTGTGAAACTTGACTGACTTTTGTCAACAGATGATTGACTTTTGTCAACAGATGATAGGTCAGTGGTTGTGAGGGGTGAGGCAGTGGTTTGAGGATAAGACTGGCCAACAGTGGTTGACACAGCTGTGGCAGAGTTTTGACAATTGTCTTGAACAGCTGCTTCCTCTGAGGCAAAATAGACTTTGTAGTGACTGGGGATCACAACATCTGTTCTGTAATCTTGCTGTGGAGACTGTGGAATACCTGCATTGTTAGCTTTAACAGTGATATCTTCAAATTTGAATTTATCTAAATCAAATAGTTCAGCAGGGTAGGCAGGGATTTTTAGAGATGAAAGTTCATTGAACTTTACATTCAGAGTTTCTTCTATTGTCTTAGTCCATGTGTTAAACACTTTGTAGGCCTTAGCAGTAGAAGAATATCCCAGAAAATAACCACAGTCTACTTTGGCTGCAAATTTTGAAATGGAATCTTTGAGATTTAAAATGAAACATGGGCAGCCAAAGATTTTGAAAAATGAGATTAATGGTTTGATTTTGAACAAAATTTCATAAGCAGTTTTTTGATGTCTGGGGTTGATCAAAACTCTGTTTTGAACATAGCAAGCAGTGTTTACAGCTTCTGCCCAAAAGGACAGTGGCAAACCAGAATCTGCTAGCATGGTTCTTGCAGCTTCTATAAGAGTTCTATTTTTCCTCTCAACCACCCCATTTTGTTCTGGTGTTCTTGGGATGCTGAACTGCCTCACAATCTCTTTTGACACACAGAAGTCATCCAACTCCTTATTTTTAAACTCTGTTCCATTGTCACTCCTGAAGACTTTTACTGGCAAGTCATATTGCCTTTCAACTTTGGTGACAAAGTCCTTCAATATACCTGCAGTCTCATCCTTAGAATGTAAAAAGTAAGTCCATGTAAACCTAGAAAAATCATCAACTATGACAAGACAAAATCTCTTTCTTCTTAGACTCATGATTTTAACAGGGCCAAACAAGTCCATGTGCAACAGTTGTAGACACTGACTAGTTTTGGACTCATCAATGGATTTGTAAGAGCTTTTATGTTGTTTCCCTTTTAAGCAAGAAACACAATGCTCATCACATTTAAATTCTTTTGATGGTAAGCCTCTGACAAGACTCTGTTTGGAGAGTGTGTTGATAGTATTAAGGTTGGTGTGACCCAATCTCCTATGCCACAATTCTGTCTCCTTAGTGGAGGCAGCAGAAAACAGACAGACATTTGCCATAGGATTGTCCTTTAACATATCAACAACATACACATTGCCACTTCTATGAGCAACAAGTTGTGCTTTGCTCTCAGCAATAATGGTATCAATCTTTTTCACCACTTCTGGCCCAATAATCTTACAAGTTTTCTTTGTGAAAAATGAGCCATAACCTTTGTCACTCATTTGTGAAACACTCAGAAGATTAAACTTGAGATTATCAATAAGTTTGACATTTTCATACTTGAGTTTTCCAGCCTGTACAGTCCCTGAACCCAACACCTTACCTTTAGAATCATTACCAAAGGATATATCACCCCCTCCATGAGCCAAGAAGTCCAGAAGAAGGGCTCTACATCCTGTCATGTGCCTGGAACCTCCACTATCTACATACCAAAGACTATCTAAACAAGCAGAAGCTCCCTGCACATCAGTAAATGATTAGTTTTGGTGAGTGTCCAAAGCCAAGTTGGCTTTGGATGGGTCCTCAGACCTTTCAGACTCAAGCTTTGGAAGGTGATCACTGGTTTGGACCAATTTCTGAATTAAGGTCAACAACTGCTGCTGACCATTTGCCAGTGCTTGGATGTCAACACTTGGGGCAGCAGTTGTTTGATCACTTCCTGACAGATGATAATACCCATATGGATTTCTGTTCACTCTTGGTTTAGAGGGTCTCTTTGGCTCCTCATAAACATGTGGCAGACTGTGACATGGAGGTTGACCATAACCTCTTGGGTATTTGCTTGTGGGTGGAGCATCTGTTACTTGGACATCTCTAGAAGCAGATGTTTCAAGCCTTTTTGTAACAGATGTTTGGACAGGGGTGAAGGTCTGTTTGGGCTTTCCTTTTGGAGTACTAACCACAGGGTTTGCAAGAGTTTTAGCTTTGTATTCTTGTATTTTTACATCAAAATTTTTGAGATACAAGCACTCTTTGGTCTTGTGATTCTTTTTCCCACATATTGAGCATGTGGCTTTGGAATCACATTCACTTGTTCCTTTGTTAATATCATATGCTTTTAGAAGAAAACAGTTTTTGGTGACATGATTCTTCTTTTCACAGAAATCACAGAACATGTTGACAGTCTTTTCTTTATTCTTCCCCTTTTCAGCCTTCTTATCAGCAGATGTTTGAGCATCTGCTGGAAGATCTTTCAGGGGAATGACTTTTGCCAAGGGAATGACCCTTGCCTGAGGAGCTATCTTTCCCTCAGGTGTTTTGAAATCAACAGGTTTATAATTCTCAAGAGTATCACACTCATCAGACCAAGTAGGTTTAAATTCATACTTTTCAAGTTCAGTAAAAGATGAGGAACCTTCTGGTTTTTCAAGAACAATTTTCTTACCATTTGGTTCTGTGATTTTAATCTCTTGACCCTGCAGGTTTGTTGGTATTACCTCAACAGACTTTTGACTCTTTTTGTCAGTGTTTTCAAAAGCAGGAGCAGTGGTTTCAAAACCAAAGCCAAACTTCACATGACTTTTAGTTTGTTTTGTTGAGTAACATCTCAAATCCTCTACATGATTCCACCCATTTCTCACATTCAACTTGGGTGGACTCTAGCTCACTCTTGCAACTTTGATATTTTGCTATCATAGTTTGGAGCTGGTCTTTGGTTATGGTTGCTTCATGTTTTAAGCTGCTTATTTCAGACTCTTTTGCAGTTAAACTTGTTTTCAAATCTTTTGTATGTTTTTCAAATTTAACTTCATCATCCAAAATTTTCTTTCTAAGGTTTTCATTCACCTCTTTAATGTTAGCAAATGCTATCACACATTTGTCAGAACACAACTCTTTAAGAATTTGAGGAGATACCTTAGCAGCAGCCATCAATGCACAATCACACTTGCACTCACAGTCATCAGATGCACCCCAGGGATCTGTGAGATTCACAACCTCTTCTTCAGGTTTTTCACCTGTAACAACTTCACTAACAACATCATCAGTCACAACATCAGATTCAGTTACCACCTCCTCAGATTCAATCTCATCCACCATAGCCATGAAACAGAAATTTTCTGGTTCATTTTCAGCTTTGGCAACTAGTGCAAAATTCTCATCTGTTAGCTCATCAGGTAGACTGCTCCAATCAACAAAGCCTTGTGTAAAGAAGCTCTGTTGACTGGTCTCTGCAGGAGCAGAGGATGGAGCAACAGTCGTTTGCACAGGTGCTTGAGCAACAGGTGTTTGCACATAGTGGATCTGAGGAACAGTGGTTTGGACATACTGGACAGGAACAGTGTTTGAGGACTGTGCAAAATGAGCAGTGTTTTGCACATTTGGTCCAGGGGCATTATAGGAATTCTGATAAGTGTTGGTCTGTGGTCTTTGATTTGGATAGGTTATCATAGGTGTACCATGTTGACCCCTACATTCCCTAGCAAAATGACCAAACCTATGACATTTATAACACTTGATCTTTGATTTATCCAACCCAACCTTAGATCTGCCAGTCAACCCTGGAAACCTTCTCCCAGTTTTCTTGTAAAAATTATTAGTTCTTACACTGAGAAGGGCCAATTGGTGCATAATGTCCATTTCTTCCAAATCATCAGGGTCAAAGTATTTCAGGTCATCATACTCAAAGGATATATTGTCAGATGCCTGTATATCACCACCACTTGCTGTGAAAGCATAGTTTGGTGAATAAGAATCAGAGTTAAAACCTGAGTTAAAACCTGAAGTTATGTCAATAAAATGATCATAACTCTGATCCTTTGTGTTTCCAGGCACCTCATCATGACCCAAAAGTGCTGTATTCCCAAACACATAGTCATCAGACACTTTTCCAGAGTCCTGGAGCTTCTTTTTCTGGTTAAGCTCTCTCTCATAGGTCAAGAGCTTACCATGAAGCTGGGTCAGTGATAGGTCTTTAAATCCTATTGAGTTTCTCATCACAATAGCAATAGTGTCCCATTTGTCTGGTAATGATCTCAAAAACCTATGGTTCAAGGTTGAATGAGGGTAAGTAAGACCAACCAATTTTAGTTCACTAATTAAGCAATTAAATCTCTCAAATTGTTGAGTTAATGACTCTCCTTTGACATGACTGAATGTTTCATATTGTTGGTTAAGTATTTCACGATTGTTTTCAATAACCTCCTCAGTCCCACCAAACTGTTCTTTCAGTGCATCCCACAACTCCTTTGCACTGTTACAGTGTAACAACCCAGCATATATATCATTTGGTAGAGCCATGGCCACAATACTGAAGGCCTTAGCATCTAGCTCAATTTTCTGAAAATCCTGGTCGGAGTAGTTTTCAAGTTTCTTTGGCTCAAACACTTTGGGATCTTCAGTACTCGGCACAGTCGGAACATGTGGTCCGAAGATAACCGACTTCCAACACCCAGTGTTTTGTTGAGCTAGAACATGGCTCATCCGACGTTGCCAGATATTGTATTCAGATCTGACAAGCATCGGTGGCTTGTTGTTCGTGCCAGTGTTATGTGGATCGTGATTGATAGAAGCCATTCTCTGATTTTTCAAAAAACAAAGTCTGTTTAAAAACGGTTGAAACGAAATTAAACTATTACTCTGTTTTCAATCTAACAGACAAACAATATCAATAATTGTGAGCTGATTATTAAATTGATTTGTTAGATCGAATTTAATTGACCAAGCTCTGATACCAATTGTTAGGATCTGAGTTTGTTTGTTTTGATTATGTTTAACTAAATATGGTAATAATGAATTGAAAGTAGAATGAAAGTGCAGCGGAATAATAAACTGTTAATCAAAACAAGAGAGTAAATGTTTTCAGATCGAAAGCTTTCATTAATCCAAAAGATTACAATCGTACAATTACTCCCCCTCAGCCTGATCACACAGTGTTTGTCTGAGAGAATGTTTGTGTGTGTAATGCAATAGAACAGTACAAGCACTGTTCTATTTATAGACAGACTCAAAGCACTGATGACCTAGGCTGACGTCACCTAAGACAGTGACCTCTAACAGAATAACAAACATAAACATCTGCCTATTACAAACTACTGTTACATTGAAAGCACTGATATTAAACATCTGTTGAAGATAAACTCTGATGGTCTTGTATCCACTGCTGGAGCCTAAGTGCTGTTGGTTCCAGCAGTGCTTTGGTCTTCAGTACTTGTATCAGCAGTTGTTCTTCATCAGACCTTTGGTCAGCAGTTGTTCTTCATCAGTTGTTTACTCAGCAGTTCTTTGTATCAGCAGTTGTTGAGCAGTTGTTTGGATAGAACAGTAGTTAGGGTCAGCAGTCTTTTGGGAGAAGTAAGTTGTAAAGACTGTTTATTCAAGGATCAAACTGATAGCATGTTTTGGCTTTCTAATCATCTGCTCTTCTCCAGGTCAGCAGACCCAACATCAATACGTGACATCCCGATGTTTCCGCCATCGGTTAGGGTGTTACACATCAAGATTCACTGGAAGATGATTTGTTTATAGAAGAGTGCTCAACTGTAACATCGCGCATTTTTCCCCAAGTGTTGAGTTAATCAAATCATCACTTCACCCACTATATACTTGTATTATGATATATACATATATATGTATTCTTTTAATTTTTATTTAGTTGCTTATTTATTTATTTTACCACTTTATATACTTCTAATATGTATATATATATAATAATAATAATAATAATGATAATAATAATAATAATAATAATAATAATAATAATAATATGGGACCTTATAAAAGAAATGAGCTAAACACAACCCAAATAAAACCCAACACCTCTAAGCCTACCTAAACCCACCAACCTTCTACCCCCCCCCCCCCCCCTTTGAGCCTATTTCGGTTTTGGCCCAACATCAGAGCCCACCCACCGGCCCAAACACCCAAGCTCCCTCCTTCCCTTTCAGTTTAAAAAAAAAGAGAGAGAGAACAACCTCCCGGGACTCGAACCCGCGTCTGACCCAACAACACACATCCTAACAACCAACTAATCTATGATTTTAATTGTATACATACCCTATACATATGTAATATATAGTCTGAACTGTGCAGTTGACTTCTGAAGTCAACCTTTAATTGCTTAACCCACCATAGCTATATTCAAATTTAAGCAAAATTGGAAACAAACTTAATTGATTGATGACTGATACACGATTCTCGGCCATAAACACCTCGCAAATTCCATCAATAATGCATTACAACTTATGAATTGAATGTAGTTGACTCGTTTTCAACTAACTTGGCTCAATCATTGAAACTTCCCTTTTCTGCGACCTGGGAATAAATCAAAACATTCACCCAGCTAATTCGACCACCCCTGTACAAGAATCAAACGAAAAACATAGTAGATTAATCTTTCGATCGAGATTATTTGGTGGCCAAAGCATCGACATCAATCCTCTTAATTCACCCTCAATCCATATTCGCTTAAGGTATTTCTTTTATGATACTGAATCGATTAGAAGTAAGGAATAAAAGCCCCAACATTGATTTGTATATCGAATACGATTTTTGAGTCAATTGGTTGGGGATGAATCTAGGGTTTATGTTAGGAAATTGGGGATAAACTGCTAAAAGGTTTTAATATTTTTCGATCTGTTTCAAAATCATCAAGTGATGTAGCTCAGGTGGTTGTGTTCAAGGGTGTGAATCTGTGGGTGTGGGTTCGAACCTTGTGTACAACATGTTTTTAGTTTGCTTTTAAATATTATTATTTATGCCATCTTTTAATTTAGGTTTAAAATACTAAATCCAATTGATAAATTCTATAAAATTTATTTTATGTTATTCAAGTGATAAACTTTATTATCCAAATTTTAGTTTTTCAAAAATCTTTTATTTATTATATATAATAAATATTACAAGTTTATTCTATTATAATTATAAAATTTTATAAAAATATCAAAACAATTTTATTAAATTCTACAAAAATTATCCAAAGTTTATAGAACAATAAACATTCCAGAAATGATTTTTATTTCTGAAAAATCATTTATTTAATATTTTTAATCAATTTTGGTTATTTTAATCATAAATAAATCTTAATAAATTCATTTTTCATTATTTTTGCATCAAAATTTCACATAAATTATTATAAATCATTTAGATCAGAAATATAAATTTTTGATTCAAAATTTATAAATTTTAATATTTTAAAAAAATATATATTAAGTCTATATCTTGTCAAATAAGTATTAATATTTAATATTCATGAATTAAGAAAATAATTTTATAAAAATTATTTTCACATTTATTACAGTATAATTCAACCACTTTTAGCTAATTTTGATCAGAAAACATTTTCATTAATTATTTCCTTATTTATTTAAATTATTCAATTTAATCATTAATCAATTAATAATCCCCAAATTAGGAACCTAACACATTTTAGACTAGAAAACTTAGACTTATTAAGTTTTCCCCAACACTTATATATTACCTTGAAATAGGGTGATATTTGGATACACACGAGCCACATTTACTTATAACAAGGGTCTCCATTCTAACACTAAGGTGAGTTTACATAGCCCTTTTTCTCTATTTTCACTATTTTTTGGGTGAAACATGTTTAAACATTTCATACTATCATTTACTCATATTTACTTGCGATTCAATTACATCATCATTCTGTCATTTGACTGTAACAAAAAGACACAGTACAATCATTAACATTGATCAAGCCTCCTGTTTAGATTATAGCGCTATACGTCTAACAAACTCATCCCCCCGCATAAATTCAGGGATGATCGATAACAGTAACAACATTTAACTAACTTGCGAGTTAGTCATCAGTCGACACAAGGTTTGATTGTACAAAGACGCATTGTTACATGTCGGACTCATACTCTATCATTATACAACTGAGATTGTTGTACAAGCTATTATTATTTATCACATATTCAAAAACCTATGTATTCTCACCAACTTTTGTTGACCCAAAATATTTTCAAACTTAACATGTTTCAGGTTCTACTTATTTGAAGATTTGAGCTAATGCTTGAAGATGTGTGCATAGTATTATTCATTTTGATGTACGAATTATTGTAGAACAATTTTATGTAATTTATTTAAATCATTTAATGAAATTTATTATTCACCATGAGCTACTGAACAATCATCAATACGTGACATCCCGATGTTTCCGCCATCGGTTGGGGTGTTACAGATTGGTATCAGAGCCATGGTTATAGGGAATTAGGTTATTAGAAAAATAATCTAGTCTATAACCATGGGATTATAACCAGTATTTGCTCCTTTTACTTGCTATTTTCTATCTCCCTCCTACTGCTCATCCCTACTTTCATCCTTACAAGAAGGTTGCTCTCCATCACTGGATCCACTCTTAGACTAATAAGACAAAATCCTCAGGTTTAGCCTTTACCTCCTTGAGATCTCGTCAAAGTTCTAGATTTTAATAACGAACACGTGCAATCTGGAAGGGTGAACGCCTGTATTCTGAGCCTTCTGTCTAGGCTGGCATTGCGCATATATCCCAATCAGACGAGGGACCAGGATGCCTACCTGGGAATTCTCAGGATGAGTGTTCACTTATTGGCTAAAGCATGTCTTCACTATGTTATTAGAACCTAGAATCTTTGATAAGTCAACGTTTTCGTTTATTCGTTTTAATAAATGGATAAATGATTACATTCCTTATATTACCTCATTCATGTCTCATTGAACCTTCATTGTGTCTCTTACAAATCATGCCTCCACGTCGCAGCGCTCGTCTTAACAGTGGTGACAATCATGATGAAGGGAGTAGCAACAACCATAACCATGACACTAACCACAACAACAACAATAACAACAACAATGGTGTTGATGCCCAACTGGCTGCGATTATCTCTCAACAAATGGCACAACAGATCGCAACTTTGGTTCCTAACTTACTGGCTCAAGTCATCCAGATGAACGGAAATGGTAATGGAAACGGAAACAGCAACGGAAACGGTAACGGAAACCACAATGGAAACCACAACGGAAACGGGAATGGTCTCCCAGCTTGCACTCTTAAGCACTTTAATTCCTGTAATCCCCCTAAGTTCAGTGGAGAGGAAGGAGCTACTGGTCTTCTACAATGGTTCGAGGGTATTGAGAATACCTTCATTAACAGTGAGTGTCCCGATAACTTTAAGGTCCGTTATGCTATGAGTGTTCTTCACAAACGAGCACTCACTTGGTGGAATGAGGAAAAGCGCACCCGAGGAGCTGAAGTGGCACTTACTATGACCTGGGATCAAGTCAAGGAGATAATGAAAGATGAATTTTGCCCACGTAACGAGGTCAAGAAACTAGAGGACGAGTTCCACACCCTTGCTCAGGATAGTGGGGAGAACCTTGCTTATAATACCCGCTTCCATGAGCTCATTCTGTTGTTGCCCCATAAGGTCACTCCTCTACCTGTAGCCATTGAGAAATATATCGGTGGGTTACCCATGCAGATTCAGGATACGGTGTGGGGAAGGAACCCTGCTACCCTCGAGGAGGCCAAGCGTCTAGCAGCTACCTTAACTGACAATCACGTAAAGAACGGAACCTTAGTTCGGAAAGGCAAGAAAGCAAGTATTGTAGTCGCGGTAACTACTGAGGACCAGAAGCGTAAGACCAGGGATCCTGATGCAAACCTCACTACACAAGCTCCTAACAAGAAACCTTATATAGGAAACTACCCATTATGTAACACATGCAAACGACATCATCCCACTGCTTCAGCGTGTCGCTTGTGCACCAGTTGTGGTAAGTATGGCCATCTAGTCAACACATGTCGCGAGACCCCAAACCCTAATACCAACCAACCAACCCTGCTCAGGCTGCTAATCCTAATCGATACAACTATGGTCAATGCTATGAATGTGGAGACCCAAACCACTTCCGTAACCGATGCCCTAAACTAAATCGAGATCAAGACCCTCCAGCTACCTAACAGCAAGCTCCACCATTTGAATGTTATTTGCTTTTTATTTATATGTACTGACGCTATTTGATTCAAGTAATAAATTCTAGTATTGAAATTTTTGTCTGAGAGTTGTTTACATGGTATAATCATAACACTTGAATGCATGATTGTTTGAATGTGAACTAATTATCCAAATCTATACAACTACAACTCATATACTATGCTTATAAACTTGCTTGCATAAACATGTTATCAATTTTCAATCTATGTGCTGCACTTAAGAGAGGTCATCATGCCTTTTCAACAGTCGGGAGAGGCCCTACAACCTGCTCCACGACTGGTGGAGGCTATCGAACCTACTCAACGATTGGTAGAGGTCATTATGCCTTTTCAACAGTCGGGAGAGGCCCTACAACCTGCTCCACGACTGGTGGAGGCTATCGAACCTGCTTAACAATCGGTAGAGTCATAGAAAGACACAAAACCCTAATGTAAGGTAAATTGGTGATTGCGGTCCGGAACGTAATCATGAATTTACAGGTACGTTAAGGTAGTGTGAAATTCTATCAAGGTCTTCGGTAGATAACCAAATGTAAACTCTAGTTATCTAGTAGTTCATTTAGTCAATCAACTCATGCATAACACGCCTCTTATCCACACTAATCGAGACAGGTTATTTTATTCATGTCATGCCTTAACAACAAAATTTTCCAGATCACACTTGTCCTAATTTCTACCCAATACCCTTCAACCCTGTGTTTTCAATAAACTTCGGGACGAAGTTTCCAAAATTATGGGAGACTGTAACATCGCGCATTTTTCCCCAAGTGTTGAGTTAATCAAATCATCACTTCACCCACTATATACTTGTGTTATGATATATACATATATATGTATTCTTTTAATTTTTATTTAGTTGCTTATTTATTTATTTTACCACTTTATATACTTCTAATATGTATATATATATAATAATAATAATAATAATAATAATAATAATAATAATAATAATAATAATAATAATAATATGGGACCTTATAAAAGAAATGAGCTAAACACAACCCAAATAAAACCCAACACCTCTAAGCCTACCTAAACCCACCAACCTTCTACCCCCACCCCCTGAGCCTATTTCGGTTCTGGCCCAACATCAGAGCCCACCCACCGGCCCAAACACCCAAGCTCCCTCCTTCCCTTTCTGTTTAAAAAAAAAAGAGAACAACCTCCCGAGACTCGAACCCGCGTCTGACCCAACAACACACATCCTAACAACCAACTAATCTATGATTTTAATTGTATACATACCCTATACATATGTAATATATAGTCTGAACTGTGCAGTTGACTTCTGAAGTCAACCTGCAATCGCTAAACCCACCATAGCTATATTCAAATTTAAGCAAAATTGGAAACAAACTTAATTGATTGATGACTGATACACGATTCTCGGCCATAAACACCTCGCAAATTCCATCAATAATGCATTACAACTTATGAATTGAATGTAGTTGACTCGTTTTCAACTAACTTGGCTCAATCATTGAAACTTCCCTTTTCTGCAACCTGGGTATAAATCAAAACATTCACCCAGCTAATTCGACCACCCCTGTACAAGAATCAAATGAAAAACATAGTAGATTAATCTTTGGATCGAGATTATTTGGTGGCCAAAGCATCGACATCAATCCTCTTAATTCACCCTCAATCCATATTCTCTTAAGGTATTTCTTTTACGGTACTGAATCGATTAGAAGTAAGGAATAAAAGCCCCAACATTGATTTGTATATCGAATACGATTTTTGAGTCAATTGGATGGGGATGAATCTAGGGTTTATGTTAGGAAATTGGGGATAAACTGCTAAGAAGGTTTTAATATTTTTCGATCTGTTTCAAAATCATCAAGTGATGTAGCTCAGGTGGTTGTGTTCAAGGGTGTGAATCTGTGGGTGTGGGTTCGAACCTTGTGTACTACATGTTTTTATTTTGCTTTTAAATATTATTATTTATGCCATATTTTAATTTAGGTTTAAAATACTAAATCCAATTTATAAATTCTATAAAATTTATTTTATGTTATTCAAGTGATAAAATTTATTATCCAAATTTTTGTTTTTCAAAAATCTTTTATTTATTATATATAATAAATATTATAAGTTTATTCTATTATAATTATAAAATTTTATAAAAATATTAAAACATTTTTATTAAATTCTACAAAAATTATCCTAAGTTTATAGAACAATAAACATTCTAGAAATGATTTTTATTTCTGAAAAATCATTTATTTAATATTTTTAATCAATTTTTGTTATTTTAATCATAAATAAATCTTAATAAATTCATTTTTCATTATTTTTGCATCAAAATTTCACATAAATTATTATAAATCATTTAGATCAGAAATATAAATTTTTGATTCAAAATTTATAAATTTTAATATTTTAAAAAAAATATATATTAAGTCTATATCTTGTCAAATAAGTATTAATATTTAATATTCATTAATTAAGAAAATAATTTTATAAAAATTATTTTCACATTTATTACATTATAATTAAACCACTTTTAGCTAATTTTGATCAGAAAACATTTTCATTAATTATTTCCTTATTTATTTAAATTATTCAATTTAATCATTAATCAATTAATAATCCCCAAATTAGGAACCTAACACATTTTAGACTAGAAAACTTAGACTTATTAAGTTTTCCCCCAACACTTATATATTACCTTGAAATAGGGTGATATTTGGATACACACGAGCCACATTTACTTATAACAAGGGTCTCCATTCTAAAACTAAGGTGAGTTTACATAGCCCTTTTCTCTATTTTCACTATTTTTGGGGTGAAACATGTTTAAACATTTCATACTATCATTTACTCATATTTACTTGAGATTCAATTACATCATCATTCTATCATTTTACTGCAACAAAAAGACACAGCACAATCATTAACATTGATCAAGCCGCCTGTTTAGATTATAGCGCTATAGGTCTGACAAACCCATCCCCCCGCATAAATTCAGGGATGATCGATAACAGTAACAACATTTAACTAACTTGCGAGTTAGTCATCAGTCGACACAAGGTTTGATTGTACAAAGACGCATTGTTACATGTCGGACTCATACTCTATCATTATACAACTGAGATTGTTGTACAAGCTATTATTATTTATCACATATTCAAAAACCTATGTATTCTCACCAACTTTTTTTTGACCCAAAATATTTTCAAACTTAACATGTTTCAGGTTCTACTTATTTGAAGATTTGAGCTAATGCTTGAAGATGTGTGCATAGTATTATTCATTTTGATGTACGAATTCTTGTAGAACAATTTTATGTAATTTATTTAAATCATTAATGAAATTTATTATTCACCATGAGCTACTGAACAATCATCAATACGTGACATCTCGATGTTTCCGCCATCGGTTGGGGTGTTACATCAGCTTCAGATGATGAATCAATGATCAATGGAAATCACACGGGGTCAAAGATCAGAGAGTCAAAAGGTGTTGTAAAACCCAAAGCTTCTCAACAAGCCGAATCAAGCTCAAAACAATCTACATCCCCAGTTGCTTCACACGGGACAACAAAGCATCAAAAGCCATTCAAGGCTTGCTTTAGGTGTGGTAAAGAAGGTCCTGTGCTCAAGCATTGTCCAGAACGACAAAATCCAAGCAGTAAAGGCAATGCGGATTGCTTCTTTGGATCAAAGGATAAAATGCACACATCTTTGAATGTTAGGATGACACATATTCCATCAAGATCTCCACATGTGAAGCCAGTTTCACATGATTCAAAGATTAAAAGGACCAAAGCATCAAAACCACAATCTATTCCTCCAGGTTTTAAACAAAAAATTGTTTTGAAAATTAATTTTTTTCACAAACAAATTTTTTGAACCAAACAGGTTTGGCAAATCAAAACAAAAGTTGAAAAAGAAACTAATGAGGGAAAAGGTATGGTGTTTCAAGAAGTTACTTACATTGATGTAAAAGGACAAACCAGGACCACGATGGCCTGGGTTCCACTCTCTAATTAATTTACTCATGAGTACAGGAACTACCATGGAGGACTGTTAGTAACACGGTTAGTAATAGTGGTTGTTCCAAGAATAGGGTTGGAGCGGAAATCTCACAGGTTTGGTTATGGTATCTAACCTGATTGCACAATTGACACCGTTGTCACACACTCATTTTGTTGCTGATATATGTTTATGTGTGTCTGATGTGGAAGACTTTATTTTTTGTAAATATTATTTTTAAGAAAATATAAAAAATTTAATTACAAAAAAAGGGGGTTGTACAAAAATTAAAGTTTAGGGGGAGTATGAAAATATAGTCTCGGCCATGAGATGTGATTAATGCAAATAATCCTGATCTTATATGGGAAATGATAGGAACTAACTTGTCTATGTCTGCACATGAATAGGATCTGAAGGACGTTACAACTACAAGTTAATGATGTGTAGGTAGGTTCAACCTTTAAGTAGAGTAAACTGCTATTAGGTGAATAATAATAAATCTACACGAAAAGCTGGATTCCCACTGTGTTTTAGGTCTGCACAAGCTGAGTCCGGTCATACATAGGTTGAGAGATTAAAAGACACAGAAAATTTTGTGCATATATATATTCAAAAGACACCTAAGAGTGCAGGCTACCAATGCAGGGCCAACAAATTAAGTGAGCACCAAAAGACATGCAATGTTAGTGACGTGCAAATATATATTAATAGCTCAATAATCAGATGATCAACTTCTCTGCTTATGGAAACATAGACCTGAAGCTCTCATCATCTGATTGAAATAATGATCATCTTCTCTGCTTATGGAAACATAGACCTGAAGCTCTCATCATTATATCTCGATAAACCTTGAGGATTGGTAGGCTTATAACTAGCACAAGTGGGGTCCACAAAATTTTCATCAATATTACCAAAAACATGATAATCTCATCACCAAACGTATGTTGAAAGACGAGAGGCAAGGACTTAAGAGGACAAACATACCGACAATCGTTCTTGGGTTGTAGCTATCCTCTAGAAAGTTGAAGTGTGGCTAGGCTTTTCAAGTTAGTGTGATCCCATATCTGATCCCTTCTATATCTCGAAGGTTGGTGGTTGTTTAAAAAAAAAGATATTAAAAAAAAGAAATTCTAAAATCCAAAAAAAAAAAAAAACAAAAAAAAAATCTTTATTTGTGTACATTTGTTTTTAAGTCTTCAATGTCACGTTATTTGTTTCTCAAGCCGTTTGAGATACTTACTTGATTACACACCAAGATGAATACGGTTTTGTCTATTTGTTGAATTTGTCTAAAGAAAATTCGGAGTTGTGGTTGTGATTGTGGATAGGCTTCTTCGACTACTTGCTGCAATGATGGCCGATCATCAGTGGAGCAGGATACCAAACCAAAGCACCTGTTTCCTCAAGTTTGCAAAAGACACCGAGTTAGGAATCCTCCTCCTACGTCTTTTAAACCACTCAAGCTACCGAGAGTTGAAAAAGTTTGTTCTTGATTTTCAAAGATGATGCATGCAAAAACGGGGAGATTGTGAGGTATGAGTTCTCAATGAGCAAAGTGACAAGAACACCTTCAGCAAAGAAAATTTGGAAATCATCAGTCTAGGGGGAGTATTGTTGGGTACTGGATTTGAGACTGAAGCTTCCTAAATTGAAGATCACAGTATGTAGAGATTGACGATTCTGAAGATGATACAAGAGATTGATAACATTAGACGGGGGAGATTGTTGGGTCTAAATTTGGAAGTCTAATGTTATCAACAAGTTAAAGTCAACAAGTCCAAGTTCGGTCAACAAAAGTCAAAGTCGAACGAGTCGCAGTCAACACGTAAGGTGACTCGAGAAATTCAGATAATAAATCGACGAGTGATGCTCAAGTTATGATAGAGAAAGACGCTACGGATAAATAAATATATTTTGTTTAGACAAAATATATTTATTACTTTAAAAATAGTTTGCTTGTTTAGTGAGAGTTTTAGTATTTAGTTAACCCTAGGGACCTAAATGTAATTAGCCTAAGTGTGTTGGGCTATAAATAGATAGAGATTAGGGTTTTTCTATCAACACACAATCTAGAGATTTGTGGGCTATCATTGTATTATCATCTTATGCAAATCATCTAGTGGGTTTTATTGATTATTTTGTGTGTGTTCATCTTTATATCTTCAACTTAATCAGATTTTAGCTCGAAATTTGATCCTACACTATGGTACCCTAATGACGATAAGTTTGACCTCATCGCTTTTAGTGATGCTGACTATGGCGGATGCAAGACAGATCTCAAATCCACATCGGCTGGATGCCAGTTTTTGGATACAAGACTAGTCACATGGCAATGTAATAAACAAGCCTTGATGTCCTTATCAACTTACGAGTCAGAATACTTAGCTACGTCAAGTTGCTATTCCCAGGTTTTATGGATACAACAACAAATTAGAGACTATGGTTTGAAATTTCTTAATACTCCCATCTACTGTGACAATGAGTCTGCTATAGCACTTGCTAAAGACTCAGTTAATCATTCCAAGCAGAAACACATACTCGTTCGGTATCATTTAATACGTGATTGCTATGAAAAAAACTGATTGACGTTGTTAAAATCCACACTCATTACCAGTGTGCCGATTTATTCACCAAAGCTTTTGACAGACCTCGATTCGAGTATCTGTGAATTTTAAACGGAGTTAAAGAAAAGTAGGATTAAGTTCCTCATCGGTGATCGTTTTTGTAAATATTTTTCTTCAAAAACTTGAAAAATCCAAGAATATTGTCTTTTTCGTAAATTTTTAGATTTTTAGGCGGAGAAAATCAGAAACATACAAAAACATCAAAAAAATTCAAAAAAAGAAAGAGAAAAATCCAAAAAAAAAATGAGAAAAGCAAAAATCTAGTTTTCATTTGGTGAAAAAAGAAAATGATATGGACTCGTCAGTGGGCTATTTGAATCCTTTAAACGTTTAAAATAATTGGAAACGATAAGCAACCTCTACAATGATGTGTCAGTGGGCTCAAAATCATTTCCATGTTCGGCACGGTGATATAAACTAAATCGACTAAAAATTATGTGGATTAACGTCTCATTGGCATATATTCTTAGTACTGAAATCATGTTTGATGGAATGCCAAAATCCGAGGTTTCTGGTCTTTAAAAGGTTGGTACATCCGGGGTGAACTGGACATCTCATAGAATAAAGGAGTGACACATGTGTCGTACATTGGGTTCGCAGCTAAACTGAGGCACCTCTATGTCAATCTCAAGCAAAAGAAAAAGAAAAACAAAAAAATAGAAAAAATTATGATCATGAGATGTCTAGGAATCCTATAAGAGCAAAAAGATTCGAAACGCCAAAACCCTAATTCTCATTGAGAATTTTCTCTAAGGTATCAAATCATATCCCTAAAGCATCATACCGATAAATCTTTTAACGGATCTGACTTGAACCCTTGTCTGGATCTCTCTTGTCTCTTTGTTGCACATGCAGACCTGATCACCACTGAGTCCATTCCTTGTAAATACGGATGACAACAACTTATCACCGGTTACAAGGAAGCTTTTGTATGCCTTGATACGGGAATGTGTCGCATGAACGGGGAACACCATTTATATTAGTATTAATCATTACCTTAACGTATCTAAAGTGCTTAGCGATAAAACTTGATTTTGAGTTTAGGTATTGGTAAATGAGATAAAAATTGAACAAAATAAGGGTTCCGATTTAGTCCGTGAACTAATATGATTCCCTAACTGATGAAACTCACAAAATATGCCAATCGTTCCAATGGAACAAAACTTTCACCCAAAGTTATGTTTCTGGCATTATGACTCTATCACGACGAAGCAGTGAATTTTCTTGACAATGCACCGAAGATATGCAGAAAAACCAGAGTCTGGGAACCTATATAGCTGATAAATCTTTCAAAAGCTGATATTGCCACGTTATATCATTATTCGATTCAGCACCTCCAATCAGAAGGCGATCAAGCCCTCAAGTTTCAATGAGTGATTCGTTTCTGCTATACGTTCAAGATTTATGCTGGCTGTAACTGGACAAAGTTCAGTAGGATTCGGACTGCGAAACCTTAGAAAATCAAGTGCTGTTGCTTGAAGTTATGAATTTTTTTAAGACATACTAGCTACATCTAAGGGGGGGTCTATTAGTACATCTATGTTAGATATCCATAGCCTGGTATAGGTGTTTGTTTAACGTTTTGTACGTGTTTGGATGTGTTTAGAATGATAAAGGGTTGTTTTGTACATACACACACGACTAGGTCCTTAGGCACGACTAGCTTTGCTAGTCGTTGTGGGACTCAAGACGACTAGCTTGCTAGTCGCCTCACCTAGTCGTGTGGGTGAAAGCAAGTCGCCCCTAGGCCCTGGGCCGACTAGCAACAGGTATAAATACATGCAATGATTGCCCTAATCATTTCAGCTGTCATTTCACACATTCCAAAGTCAGGTGTCATAGGTTTTCAGGTCTGGGATTGTATTGTACACTCGTGCTCTGTTATTAATACGATTACTACCTTTAAACCATCTTGTGTGTGTTTTTGATTACTTGTTCTTCTGTTTTTTGGCGTTTTTGTTATCCAAACGTCGTCTAGAGGATTCCGCACTCTAGACGAACCAGCTCGTGATACTCAGGTTGTCCAAAAACAATCCTACAGATGGAAAAGGCAAGATATATTTGAAGTTCTTTAAAAGTATCATATCAGTAAATTTACAAACCAATACCACCTTTATGCACCCTTGTTTATTTTTTTTATCTAACAACCGAAGTTTTTTTTTAAACCACATTTTTCAAAACCATGTGTTATGTAAGAGGTTTTAAACTCTCTCTTGATTTACAACACAACACAATTAATGACTAGCCTTCCATTTTTCAACTTAATATTTGGTAGACAAAATCCACATTACTCTAAATGAATCTTATCTCCATCTCCATCAAATGTGATGGGAGGCTTTCAAGTCCACTGCTTCACTTCTCAAAGGACCGTCCGACCCACTTACCAGACCTCCTTTCACCACCACCGAACCCCTAGACTAAACCTTCGGCCACTCTTTTGTTACGTCCGTTCATACGTACCCACTATGTTGCCGCTCTGGTGGTGCACAACTACTACAATACAACCACATACCCTCCTCTACCATGTCATTACAACACAACCAGTGATAGTAATCTATCCACCTCGACCGGAAATTCCACATGTAAAGCAAAAAAGCAATACAACAATCGTCAGGGTTAAGAAGACAAATGGTATTATTGTAATTTTAAGAGAATATCAAATTTGTAATTTGGTTATTACACTGTTGCACCTACGTTTGTGTTAAAGTATATATAGAATTACATTATTAAATAAATGAAGTAATAATTAGAGTTATAGTTATATAATGATTAAAAATTGTTCATATTTCATATGAATGGCACACTTTTTTTTTTAACTTTATATGAACCACAACAACACATCTATACTATATTATAAAGCATTTAGGAAGATACCATCAAAATTTAAGTAAATACTATACTTTATGCTTATGGTACAAGAACTAAATGAAGTTAATAAAGGGATAAAGTTGTGTTTCTATATTGACATTTAAGTTGATTATGAAATATATTTAAACTTTAGAGTTCAATGTATCTAAACCAATCCTTAACAAATGTTAAAGAAAATCGAAAAGTCTAACAACTAAAACCTTTGATTTCTTATCATTTAATATTTTGTTTGTCAATTCATTTCTTAACAAATAAATAAAATTAATGAACTTTCTCCCCTTTTTTTCTTTCATAGAAATTGCAATAGAATTAGGTTACTTAATTTTTTAACTAACAAAACGATGTTGCGTGCCCACAATACTTTTTTTTATAAACTATACTAACATATATACATCTCACAACAATTTTAAGACTCTAAGTGGAAGCATGTTAGAAATAACAAATTATAGTATTTAATAAAAAAAGTAATATTGAAATAAAAACTATTTTAATAAATATTATACCATTAAATTTTGAGAAGAAAGCAATAGTCTTTAATTATCATATACTTGTAACATGATAACATCTAAAAGAAAAAACTTGAAGGGGTGCAACTCCTTAGAAACTTAAATGATCTAATAATTACTTGAGGAAACAAAAGAGAGAACAAACTCTTATAAATTATTGTTCTTTCTTTTGAATTACATTACATACAGAGGACGGTTCTTTTCTGGGAATGTCGTTTTTTCTTCGCCATGGTGAAAATTGGAATAAGGCTAATGATTCAGATTTTATATTGAGTTCACCAAACCCAAGAATTCAATAAAGGTTTCTGTCTTGCTAATTTTAAATTAGGAATTTTTTTTACTTCATTGGTTTTATAAGTTTTATGTAATTTCATTCATATTTTACCTCATGAAGGATGCAAATAAGGGGAAGGGTACATACAAAGACTTGTTAGACAAAATATCATCACTGAAAAGTGTGGTAGAACAGTCTTTTATGCACAGATTTTCTGTTGACATTCTTATATTTACTAAAACAAGAGGATTGATGATTCAAAATAATCTTTTTAGAATCAATGATTTAGTTGTATTTATTTGAAATAATTATCCTTTTGTTATTTTATTAGAGATTATTTGTCACTAATGATACCCTCGTGTTCTTCATGCTCATTTAAGATTTAATAATGCAGCAGATTTGATTGAAGAGGCCAAAGATGCAAATGCTGATGACTTATTTATAAGCGTATTTAGTTAATAACATGTATTTTTAAAATACGAGTTAGACGAGTTCATAGGAAATCCTAAAGTCAATCCTTTTGTCTCACGTGCTGGAAAAGGTATTCAACGATAAGAACACTTCAACATTCAAAATGGTGAAGTGAAGGAAATATCTTTAAATTGGTTGAAGCATACGTTAAGGAATTGGGAGTCATCATGGGTAAATTGGTGCAACTTCATAATACCTTTGAAACATGTACTTGTGGGGCTAACCCATTTGGTAGAGGCATATGCCTTTTATCGTGGACATTCAAGGTTCAAACTTTGCTAAGAGAGTAATTTAGAATGATTAGTGTAATAGTAAAGTAGGTGCGACATTTGATGTTCAAAGAAGAAAAAAAACTTCTCTTAAGTACATAATATGTTTGTATGTTTTGCTGGATTGTGATGTACGTCCGTTCCTGTTTAGCTATTTGCTAATGGGTTTGGTGTTTGGTTAATATAATGCTTCAGTGGTTGTTTTAAAAAAAATTCTATCTATTAGTTTTTTTATTAAAGTTCTCATACATTTTGTATTAAATAATTCTTGAATTAATTCTATTACTTATTGATACACAAGTTACAATTGAATTAAAATACAATAAAGTTAAAACTCTAAAATAGCAGGTTAGTAGATACTTTATATAAAATGTATAAAAGGATTTGTCTGAATATATACAAACTTACTTTTTTATTTTATTTGTATAACAACCGGTTAATCTTACTTTTAAATCTTTATTTGTTACATATAGGGTTTATGTAGGTGTGAATTAACCAAAACTTTTTGTCCTCGGCTTAAATATCAATGCTATTTATGTTAGTTCAAGAAAAGTTTAAGACCAATTGCCTTATAAAATGGGGGCTGGTGCAAAGTAATTCTTAATACTAACTTTATGTAACGTAATCTAATATGCCTAAGATATATTTATTTATTAACCAACTACGTTAGAATCACATATTTTATAACTAACTTAGTTTTCTTTAGGGTTATGATTCAAAGCTGAACCGAAGTTAATCTAATCACCACATGCACCCCCTAAAATCATCAATATATGTGTTGTCCCCACCGCATCGCGCGGGCGTCTCACTAGTATTGTAATGTTATCGAATTTGTTACTTTTCAATGGATGGAATATCTGTCAAAATTATTGCACCATTATGACTAGAGAAAGTATACGGTATAAAGTATGTTAACATAGGAAGGATAAGAAGAAACTAGGGGATGACACCTCGAAACCATAGTTAAGTTTATTTAACCTAATCACGGTTGATTAAAAGGGTAATTTAGTCCTTCTATTCTTTCGTTAATATCTGATTCAATTAGATTCGAAAATAATTCAGATTCAATTCACGATTCAATTAACAATACTTTTTTACGATTTTTATGATGCTTTGTTTTTTCATTCGATCAACAATCTTTTGTTGACGATTGATTACGAGGGATGATCTTATGATTGACTTAGTTTTACATTTTGATTGTATGTTGTTAATTAAAATCAAGGATCATGGAGGTATTGTAGCGATAGAAAGATGTAGAGGAAGGAATTTTCATTATCAGTAATATGATGAAGAAAAAGAAGATGCATAAAGTGCGTTTATAGTTAATCAAGGGTTGTTCAACGTGCGTCTATGTAAATGAATATGTGATTGCCAATTTTTTTGTAAGTGTGTTTAATAAATTTACATGTGTATTTATATAAACCATATATTTTTGCGTTTAAAATGTTATTCCTGTGCGAAAGGACATCGAACGTTGTTTCGGTGTTCTACAATCAAGATAATACAAGCATACATACAATACTGCAACCTTTTTGGTGCCCACATTCTTGCCAGGTTCTCAATGATATGCCACTTTGATTGTAGAACACCACAGCAACGTTCAATGTCCTTTCACGTCGCTTCTTGATACTTCGCAAATTTCTTTCTGTTTTCGTCGTCCGGAGGGTGAATGGTTTTAACTATTGTAGAGCATCTCGGGTAGATTCCATCAGCAAGATAATACCCATACCCACGGGAGTATTCCATGCCTGATACTGTGAAGCTAATGTTTGGACCAGTCCCTTTCACAACATCCTCGAAAATTAGTGACTGATTAATGACGTTAATGTCATTGTTCGAACCGGGAACTCCAAAGAAAGCATACCAATTCCATAAATTCTGCAAACAAGCAACCTCTAAGATTATTGTTGGATGTCCGTGTTTACCACTAGTGAACATTCCCTGCTATGCTGTTGGACAATTCCTCCACGGCCAACGCATGCAATCAATACTTCCGAGCATTCCTGGAAAACAATGTCTTTCGGTATGGTGTTGGTATAATTTTTGGATATCGCTGCTCGTTTTCGCAAATATATTTTGCTGTAGATCTTCACAACACGCTGCAAAACTTGTACAAACATTCTCGTGCAGTTCTTTCAGACATCTTTAAATATTCATCCCATTTGCCGGCTGCCGAACCGTAAGCTAGTTGGCGTAATACTGCTCTGACTGTTTGAAGAGTTGTGTACCCCCTCTTGCCTCTAGCATCGTATCACAATGTAAAAAATGGGTTACAGCTCGATAAGTCATCGGCTATACGTAAAATAGTCGTCAACTAATTCTAAATCGGCGCTGAAAAGTCACATCCGAGTACAATGGTTGCTCTGCAAAGTAATCATGCACTAATCTTTCGTGGGCAGCTACACGTATGTTGAAAAAAATATTTATATGTATAAAAAATTAAAGAACTAAAACATAAATAGATAATGTAAATGTATATAATAATTAAACATAAATATGAAACTTTCAATAATTTAAAAAAATGTTACCTTCTCGGTCTCTGTTTATTGCCGCTAGCCTAGTTCGTGGTGCACTTGAGACCTCTTGTTCCTCATCTTGAACGATTTGCGCCGCCATCGCCACAATATTTAAAAAATTTTGGTTTTCCTCAGTAGACGATGAAGATGACGAAGCAAACGATGGAGCATTCGACATTGTGTTATAATGTTTATAAAAACTTTAAAAAATCTGGAGAGATTGAGAAGAATAGGTTATAAAATGTAAAGATTTGAGAGAGAGGTGTAGTTGTGAGTGGTTTTTTTTTAAGTGTTAAGGTAATGGATAAATAAATAGAAATTTGTTTTTTTTTTAAATGTAAACGGTCATATGACCGTTGGACAAGCCCCACACAAGGCAACCCACCAATCGAAGGACCCGGCCAAGTCCTCCAATTCTAGCCGTTTGTGACGGGTCTAGGGCAGCCGGGGCGGTGTTGGCCGGCCCAGGACGCGATCGACGTCCCCTTGCCATGCCTCATACCTCACAGTCTTACGTTAAGGTACTTTTTACAATAGCATCACTCTTGAATGTTTACGCTCATCCTACTAAAAACTAATCATGTTAATAAATCTGTTGATTTTTTTTTATTATTATTTTTTTTTTGTTAACTATTCAATTACTTAATTTTGTTCATGATAAATATTATATGTATATTTGTTAAAGAAGCTATATTTTTAAGAAAAGTTTACAATTTATAGGTGACTATTAGCATCGAAGTAAACTCCAGATTTACCTAAAGATTCACTTAATCTTAAAGAATCTGTTGATCTTTTTTAGTTAAATTATATAAGATTCACTTATATTATAAGTTAGATTTTTGTCTTACATATAGGGTGCTGGTTTCTATAATTTCTTGGGATAAATAAGGAACAATTATGTTGAAATATTTGAGGCATTTTTGTTGGATCCGAAGGAAATGTATGACATAAAATATAAGTTGATGCGCATAGACTCCCAGTGGATACACATAAGCGGTTATTGTTAGTCATTGCAAATTGTGTTAATTAAATATCCAAAAGTGAGTGTTAAAAGTTACAATTTTTCTTATTAGCACTCGTTGTTTTTGACATTGGGATTAAAAATAGTATAAATTTATAACGATGAAAAGACAAACTTATCATTAACGATGCAATTCATCTATAAGTTGTCTAGCCGGTTTAACCTTTTTAAAGGTTTAAATCAAATGAGGTATATTTGTTAGAGAATAGTATATCATATATATAATCCGATAAATATGTTTGAGACTACAGAAATTAAAATAAAAAGTTACAGGAAAACAAAAATAAACTCCACTGCTAAATTTCTTTACAAAAGGGGAAACATTAACAAGAAAATAATTAAAGTTTACTTAAAATAAAAAAACCATTTATAATAGATTTTAATCTGTATGCATTCGGCAAGATGTTTGCGTGTATGTTATGGGTTAATGCATTAGGGCATGTGTAGTGGATGGGGGTTATGGGCGTTATGGAGATTAAAATATTATAAAGTAATAGAAAGGGCGTTATGAGACGTTATTGGAAAAGAGGGTGTAATGGAAAGGCACGTTATGAGGCTTTATAAATGATTTGGTAATCATTGTTTATTATTATTATTATTATTATTATTATTATTATTATTATTATTATTATTATTATTATTATTACTACTACACAGGGGCTCACCATCACCACCCCTTTATCTTTTATATCTATACATAGACACACACGCATATATATATATATATATATATAGTGGAAGGATAGGGAGAAACCCCTTCAAAATGAAAAAACTCTAGAAAACCCTTAAAAAAACCAACTTCCCGAGCTTTTTTTTTTTAAAAAAAAAAAAATTAGGGCATGTAATATACATGTTTTTGAGTGTTTCGAGCTAAAAAAATCGAAAAAGCGCCGAAGGGTTTTTTTTTTTTTAAAAAAATTAAGTTTTGCATCATAACATATGTTACCAGTGCAAAAATAAGCTAACATATGTTATGATGCAAAACTTATTTTTTTTTAAAAAAAAAAAACCTTCGGCGCTTTTTTGATTTTTTTGGCTCAAAACACTTAAAAACATGTATATTACATGCCCTAATTTTTTTTTTTTTTTTAAAAAAAAAAAGCTCGGGAAGTAGGTTTTTTTGAGGGTTTTCTAGAGTTTTCTCATTATTTAGGGTTTCCGTATTATCCATCCCCTATATATATATATATATATATATATATATATATATATATATATACTAGTAGGAAACCCGCGCGATGCGGCGGCGACATTTACGACGGGATACTCATTTTCTGTTAGTTTATCAATTCTGT